>JAODXP020000034.1:15377227-15582227 GCA_027497455.2 Sardinella longiceps | reverse complement strand
CTGCTAATCAAATATGTATTCTCTAAAACTAAAATGCAACTAAAATAAATTGACTGTAGGCACAAATACAAATAATCTATAATCTATATTACATTGAATATTTTTACTCACCTGAAGCAAGCTTCTGTGCAGAGGTAAGCTCAATTTTTCGGATTCAAACATCCAAAAAATTTGTAGTTGACATTCTATTGAAATATGATGTTGTTAGTTTACAAATGTATTTATATTTGTATTTACATGTTTATATACTTAAAAATGTATTTGTATTTGTAGATATCTCTTAAATTATTAATTTAACAGATACCTACCCAATTTCTTTTTATTTCCAGAAGACAGTCTACCAATTTCTTTAACTTCTTACTGTCCAGGCCAAATCACATCAAACACGTACAGTGTAGCAAACAAAGAAAGACGCATGCACTCTACTGAGCCTCCTCTGTCTCAGCAGATGGATAAACTTGTTCCTGCTAGTGGCTAAATGATACATAAAGTGCCTAGGCAGGTTTCCTTAGGAAACAAATGTCAATGATTCCCCCCAAATGTCAACCATGGCAGCCACATGTTTGATGAGCATCTCTGTCTGACCAATTTGAAGCCATTGTGCTCTTCACAATGGCCAAGTGAGAGACAACCGAGACAGATTTCACTTGCCTCAAGGCCGACAGCATCTGGGAGACAGCTCAGTGGTAGTTTGTTTACAATCCATTCACATCAGGGTTAATGTCTAGCAAATGGCAAAGGTCCTCCCTTCTGGAATATAGGCCGAGTTACAACATCTAAGACACAGCCCTGTAGTCAGCTAACAATATGAGCACCTGAAATGAATGGATATAATCTACTCTTAAAGAGCATGTTTGTACCCATACATCTAACACTGTATCAAGACAAATAAAACAAAAGAAACCAACAAAAAAATGTATAAAACACAAAAGCTTAGTTATCAATATCTTAACATATTTGGGGTAGAAACATCCAACAAGTGGATATTTTACAGGGCTAAGCCAGAACAAGCCAGAATTGAGCTCCACCCCCACTAATCTAATTTGGACCATACCAGAACTTCGCTTGCACTTTGCCAGCACCAGTGTTTGTGTGTGTGTGTGTGTGTGTGCACTCACATTTTAGAGCCTTACCTTGTCTAAATTAATTGAAAGGTCACACAGACCGAATTAGTTGAGTACTGTACCTTGTTCTCTCTCTGATGTTAACCCTTTGAGACTGACACCTGCAAATTGCAGATAGACACGCCCCTTCTTCTAGCCACGCCCACGCACTGAGTTTACAAGCTCCGGCGGGGATTTGATTGAAAGACCGAAAAAAAAAAAAAAAAACTTGATTCTAAGGCCACTGTAAGCAACAGGTAAGTAGTATCACAGCAATCACTGCCAGATTTAGATAGCCCAATCTGTCCTGAAAAAAACAAGCTGTAGTATGTGCTGTTGGGCCTTATAATGACTGAGATGATTGCTCAAAAGTAAAGGTAGTTAAATTATCCAGAAAATACTCTAGGGCTCAAAAGGTTGAAATACAATATATTCAAAGTGTTTTGTCAAAAATGAGGTCAAGTGATATTTTACAAGCCTAATAAACACCTAAACAACGCCCTCCCTGGCAAGCTCAATTGAACTGCAATGGCTTTGTGCTATTTGACATCACTTGCAGGCTTTGTTCTAATTTGCCCATGTTTTAGTGGCCATTTCTAAATTTAAGATTTCAATATGAAAAAGGGCAGAACCATGCCATGCCATACAATCATGTTCATGATACAGTAGCTCTTTGACCATGCACAACCTCTCTTAATTCATCAAGGTCAATGCAAAAGTGGTTTTCCATTCTATGTCTCCTTTAAAATGGAATCAACTGCACTGTTTTAGAGAATACCTTTGTTACTAATGTGTAAGGACTTTCTCCTTACAAAATAAACATTCAATATAACACATTATAATACATTTTCAAAAAGCTTTTATTCTAGAAGGCACATTAGTCAAATACATAACATTCTTTCAAAACCTATAAATATTAACTGATTTTTTAGTCACAGTTTCTGACAGCAAAGAGCAACAGAAATGAACATAGATTACATTTAAATTGCACAAAAATTAGTCCCAAATCAATTCATGGAAAATTCATAGACTTTACACTTCAGTAGTGTAGGAAATGCAAAGAAATGGTAAATACAGTAGTTCAAAACATACACAGCTTCATTTTATTTTCAAGACCAGTGGAGATTGATTTATTTTTCAGTGCTGTATAAGAAGGCGCTTTTTAAACGTGGTCCCTCCTGAGTTGGTCATGCAGCTGTTGAGAAAGTCAAGGCATTTGCTAGAATAATCCTCAGGGTAATCTCTGAAAAGACTCACGTGGGCCGATGTGACAAAGTCAAAACTCTGGACAGACAGCTCCTTCGCCTGGAGGACCCCGACCATCCTCTCCACGTCCGTGTGGCGGATCACCCGATCAGCTCGAGAGTACAGGTAAAGCTGAGGCCACGGAGCCGGTCGGTCCATCATGGCATCGTAGTGGTTCTTGTGGAAGTACTTGGTGATAGGATACAGGACAATCCTAAGGAGGACCACTGTCACAGCAAACAGTGCCATGAGAAGGTAGCGTAGGAACACATTGATTTTGGGTCCTAAGGTTGTTCTGAGTGCACGAAGGGCCCCTCTCACATTGCCACTCCCTGGGGCACTGTCTACCACTGTCCCAAGAACACAGAGGGCACTGAACTGCTGGTCCCGCTGTAAGAGCTCCACTATGTATCTATACAGCATGAACCCCCCATTACTGAACACATGGAAGAAGATTGGGTTGTTCTCCACCTCATAATCATACAGTGTCTCCAGCAGCTTGGAAGCAGTGTGCCTAAGCTCCTTGTAACCAAATGATTCAGAGATGAACACTGTTTTCAAAGGAGCTGTGTAACGGAGAGTGACACATCCCTGTAATAAAAATATTGGGAGTGAAAAAATTTTTTTACATAAAGATTTAGACCACAGTATCACCAGGTTGCTTCATATAACATCATGTCTTAGGCTTCTTTGTTACCTGTTGTGTGTAGACTGAACTGTATTTAACTAGATGCTTGTCTCTGCAGCCAGCCCATCCCAGCAATATCACAACCGGTTCTTTTGATCCACGCCAGTGTTTCTCTGCAAGTAAAGAAAAAAAAAAGACATTATAGACAATGGGTGGAAACATGACCCGGTGCATAGGCGAGACTATTTTGGCCTAGGCTATGTCGGATCAACATTGACGTTACTCGGCGCGTAATGTCGTGTCAATGTCACTAGCATTGAGAGATACACCACTGATGAAAATGTAACATTGACCCAGCATTACCATGCATGATACCAAAATACGAACACGAAAAGAGACAATGCCCATTCGAGCTTTACAGCAGCAGAGGATGCCCGAAGCAACGACGAGGGTAAGTGACATTTGACAGCTGACATTTCTCATATTTTCTCAATGACTGCAGATCTAAATACCCCATGGTCATGAAAAATAGGTAACCTGACATAGGTCTGTACAGTTGTCAATGAGCTGCCGCTGATTTAGCAAGCAATCCATAGCATTGCCGTTGAGGTTGCTAACGTTAACTTGCTAATATTAAATGCATCTGCATTTTTCTTACCTGAAATCAATGTCTCCGGGAAAACTATGTTGTAATCTATATCATCATCTCCCATATTTAAGTCTTCAGTAATCACAGATTTCCCTGTGCCATTTATCACAACTGGACGCGTCTCGCAAGCCCTTTTTCTTTGAAAATGACACTGGGCCAGTCTGTGTCGAGTGCATGGGTAACAATTCAGGTCCGACAAGAGGCAAAGACAGACATAAAGTCAGTTCCGGTTGAATTGTTCACCGACAAAGGATGTTCTCTCAAGACGAACCTTCTTCATGGAGTTCTCATAAATTGGCCTGACATAATTGTGTGTATTCATTTATCAGTTTTAAAAATTGATAAGGGGCCTTTTTCCCTGTTTCACCAGGGAACACAGGTTGATTCCCTAACCCAGGTTTAAACTTTAAAGCCTCTCCATGCAGAGCCTTTATGATTAAATAACAACAACAACAACAACAACAACAACAATAATAATAATAATTCGCAGGACCACAGGGTGGTTTTACATATTTATTGAATTTATGAATTGCACTGCATCAAACTTTTAGGAGCTTTCCTTAGCCAGCTAAGAATGAAATAAATAATTATACAAAATAAATCAAACCAAATACAGTGAATACAAACAAAGGGAGAAAACAATATGGTAACTCAAAATAAAATGCATATTGTAAGCTGCGAACAGAAATTGTCTAGTAATATTACTAGACAAAAAAGGGTGGTATAGGCCTACCTACCTTGTTTTACATGCCAAGGCAGATCTATCTACATCACTATGATTCATACAAAACATCTCTATAATGCATGTCATGTTTAATGAAAAAAAGAATACAAAATAATTTCCTACTTAATTAAATAAAGTGGCCTATACTTTTGCCTGTTGTTGCACATTTAGTCACCAGAAAGCAAAAAAGCTTTGCCATCGGACACTGCAGAACTCTCTGGACCATCTGACACACCAGTTGGAGTTGCAAATACCGACAGGTTGCTGACTCTTTCAGATAAAATGGCTTTCTGCCCCAAGGTTGTATCTGCACCCAGCTGCTGAGGCAGAACTGCAGTATCTGAGGAGATCTCGGTGGAGACACGTCTCGTAGCAGGGATGGAGCTGACACTGGAGGCGTCTGCTTCACTCTCCGTCCAGCAGGAGTCTGTGTCAGAGGCCGAGGAAAGGCGGGTCTTTCCCCAGCGGCCACTGGCCCGGGCACCGGAGCCCATGCCCAGAGAGCACTGACTGCTGAGGGTGGGCCGGCGTGAGGAGATGCCACTGCTGGAGCTGAAGGACGATCGGAGGTCTTTCTCTCCCACACACAGGATCATACGAAGCACTGGGATGTGTCTGGCAATGGCTACTCGGTACTTGGGGTGCGTGATGGCGTAGATTATGGGGTTATGGATGGCGGAGGCTTTGGCGATCACCGCAGGGACAGAATTCATGTAGGGGGTGAGCAAATGGGAGTATCCCGCTGTTGCTGTCAGGGCGACTACAGAGTAGGGGGACCAAGAGATGACAAAGAGAAGGATGACCAGCAGGGCCACCTTGGCCATCTTCCATTCACACCGCATGCGCTCAAAGACCTTTTGTGACTGACCACAGTTAATCTCCTTCATTTCCTTCCCTGCAATTCGGATTGCCCGAAAAATGGAGGAGTAGCAGCCCCCTATGATGCCCAGAGGAATGAAGAAGACAAACGTGAAGAGGAGGATGGTATAGGCTCTCACAGAGTTGGTAAAGGTCATGTAGTCCCAGGAGCAGGAGGTTTGGAGGCCCTCTGGGACATAGGCACTCCAGCCGAAAAAGGGGGGCAAACTCCAGCCGAGGGAATAAAGCCAAACTGCAGCCAGCACCATGCTGACACGCTTACGACTGACCTGGCCCAGAAACACCAGAGGCTGCGTTATGGCCAGGCAGCGGTCCATGGCGATAGCGGTCAGGGTCATCATGGAGCAGATGCCAAAGAGAGCACCACAGAATGCGTACAGTTCGCAGGCACGCTCTCCAAATACCCAGCGTCGGTGCATGCTGGCCGCAAAGAAGACGGGCGACTGTGTCAGTGACATGAGAAGGTCGGCCACTGCCAGGTTGACCACAAACATGTTCCCTGGGGTCCGTAGGGTACGACTCCGACAGAACACGTAGATGACTAGCGAGTTCCCCAGTACCCCTGTGATGCCCACCAGCAAGATGACCGTGCCGATGATGTAGTGCGCGTGATCGGGAACGTCCACAGTGGGGAACGGGTTCCCCAGCTCAGCCGGCTGGCCGTACACCGGGTCCTGTGGAGGCACATTGTAGCTCCGAGCTGCCAGAGACTCAGTGCAGTTCTGATCCCCCTCGGCACAAAGAGAGCCTCTCCTTGGTTGATAGTTCATAATACAGCTGTTTAGCTACAGTATACAAAAGCAAAAGCCAAAAACTAGTAGATGAAGACTTGAGATTGTTGAGTTTTTGTTCTACTTTAGTTTAAAATACAAATAGGACAAAAATGAAATTGTATTAATAATTATTGCAAATGTTTGAGCATCCTTTCCTGCATGCACAGTCTAGTGTGTTCTCTGAAAGTCTGTATGCCACCGGCCCATGAATCAGCTCTATATATGTTGATCAATTGGGAGTGCAGCGGAGTATTGATTGTGCCAGCATCTGGTCTGGTCTGCTCCTCTCGGCAGTGGCAAATGGATGGTCTCAGCAACACTAGACATGTCATCATAGTATCATTGACTTACAAAGAGATGTGCCACTCCAGTCATATTTACTGACCCAGTTCATACACAGATCTATAATGTCATGCATAACACCCACAGAAAACAGGACAGCTTTAAGTTCATTCTAGTCTCTAAACGTGACTAAATTATTCAGGATCTGAAAGGGGTCAGTCAACAGCACACGTCATCAGAAAATCATTAAATGATCCAATGTGACGTTAAATGTTTGCAACTCATTTCCCAGTTAGAAAAACAGCTGACAAAGAGAGGCCAGACAAGCCATTGATAAATGAAAAACTTTTCCCCCAAAACTGCAGGAAATGGAGCATCAGAGTGACTGCAGTGTGCCGAATCAATTGTCCAGTGTGTGAAAATGTGGAGCACGGTGTTTGTTCCAATACAGGCCAATTAGTGATGCCGGTACTGCTCACTGACCTGGACACTAACTCTGCTCTTCCCCACCTACAGGAGCCACACACACAGTCTGCACAATAGCAGGACCTTTTTACACAGATCGCCTGCTTTTAACCTAATTTGGTGACTGAGAGTTCTCCTAAACACTACTTGATGCTTTGTTGATGGTTTCTCACCTATTTGATCGTTCAGAAGCAAGACCTGATATGAATATATTCCATTACTGATTGGCAGTATTTCCTGGCATTTATTATGGTGAAAATACTTACATGAAAAATACACAGTATTTCTACAAAAGTAATTACTTTATTAAGGTAATTAATCATTATTGCTCATTTAATATAATTGAGCATTCAACTCTAACATGGCACACATTAGGTGATCCTTAGGAATCACTGTTACCAAAGTTTGAAGTTTGATTAGAACTTCGTTAATAATCATTAATGCCTGTGCATATTACTTCAGAGGACTTTATACAGTTCTAGGGTTAGGCCAAATCTATAACTTGGAAGAACAATTAATGCCAAGATTGTGCAGATGATACATAAACTTTTCATTTCAAACATTTCAAATTGGGCAGATTTGTGCAAAGGCTAAGGTAGAACCTGTTAAATTTTGCAGTGGATCCAGATGTTGGGATAGATCCAGAATTTTCTCCACTTTCTTTTAGATTGTAAGGTGTGGCAACTTGGCCTTAACAGTGGTCCTACTTTGCTTTTCACTAAAATAGCAGCTGCAACATAAATGGATCTGCACCTTAGGTCAACAACTTCTAACACTTCTCTGTAGTAACACATTAAAAGTATGAGAGAGATTGCTCAGTAGCCAAGTAAAACAGTTGAAGTGAGACAGGACAACAATAATTAAAAAACATCTCAGTGTAAAGGGCTGAATTACAAGAAGATGAAGTAGAAAAGAGTTCAGTTAGAGAGTCAATGGCTAATAGCCGCTGCAGGTTATCCCACTTTAAAGTATCCATGTTGGTCTGTTACTCCAGTATGTCTGTCTCATGGGCATCCATGTGCAGGTATGTCATCTTGCTGATATAGACTTCTGGGGCAATGCCTTGGCGAGGTGGCTTCATAATGGGATTTGCTTCTGTCTTCTTTATATGATCTATGACATCTTCGTAATTCTGTGTTTTTTCGTGATCGGCAGTGAATTTGAGATGGTCTTCCTTTTCCTCAGCTTTGAACATCTTTCCATATCTGCATAGGAGGACATTTAAAACAACATTGAATCAGTCAGGCTATATGACTTTCAATGGCAGAGAAATGAAAGCAATGGAGAGTCAGTGCTGAAGATGACACGATGACACAATACATTACACAAGATTCACAATACACTACATAGACTACTTCAAAAGGATGCCAGTCAAAAGAGGTGGTTCTTGGTAAGGATCAATATAAGCGGGAATTGACTTTACAGAAAGAGCAAAGACAATATCTCTTTTCACCAGCAGAGGGGCATAGCAGCATGCAACAACCAACAACAAGCATGCAACAAGTCAAGGCCCTTAACAGTGATAAACTATTCATTTTGTGACCACTGCAAAGTGTAAGATTATTGCTTTGGTGTTAAATTTTAAATTAGGATAATGCAGTGGGGTTGGCCATATTAAAAGTTGCATTTGGTGCATAAACTGTGTGAAGAGGGTGGGTATAAACTACATTTACTTTATGCTGCATTCAGCCACCACTACATCCCTGACCCTTAAGAATACCTTTCAATACTTACTCATGCCCTGTGGAATCTATTACAAGTGATCTGTCATCTGGTGAGCAGGTGTCACAGATAATGGTTTCTGTATTTGCCAAACAAAAACCATTGGACCTCCTGTTTTCTGAAAAAAAAAAGTCAAACATAGACTGGAATGAAAACTACTTGAAAAAGTACCTATTTACAAAAAAAAAAAATAACATTGACAGAAATAGTCTACAGTAGGGTGATGTAATTTGCATTAAACCTGAAATGGTGACTGGAGAGTAGAGAAGCAGCTGTGTGGGGTCCAGGTTGTTTCCTATCATCAAGTCCAAATTGGATGCCTCGAAGAAGCTCAGTACTGCTTCTGATTGAGAGTACTGTGAAAAGGTTGTCTTTTTTTCAGTAAACACATACAACTCTCAATAGCATACTCAAAACAGATTTTTACTTTTTGTAAATAACATCACCTTGCTTGGCATAGTGACCACGTTTCTGAGGAAACTCTCAACACGTTCCAATTTCGCGTGATTGTCCTCCGCTTCTCTTATGCCGTACAGACCTAACCAAATAATTATTTCATTATCACCACAGTAGGCATAGTAAATACAATCAAGTGAACAACGTTTTCTAAACATATGTCTACAGTATTTCTATTACTCTAAGATAAAGTTAAGTTGTTTTATAGTTGTTAATACACACCCTCAAGCAAAAGTGATTCCATAGAAGGTTCAATTTCCTCAGGGAAAGAGTCTCTCAACTTCTTCAGGATCCGTGTAAAATCGAACCAGTTTCGACGCAGCACCAGCACAGTACCATCAGCCCATTCAGCTCTGATTTCAAAATAATCCTCTACGCTTCCATGATAGTCAGTAATAACCCGTTCAATACCCAAAACCCAGCAATTTTGAACATGCATATTTTGCGCATGGGTCGTTTCCTTCGCCATTCCTCAAAATCTTTAGATCGCACAGATTTTACTCAGAAAAAAATATTAAATGAGCTTGCACTGAGGTAATATACAAAAGTACATTTAAGTTCATAAGTGCATAACCGACGGCATTCAATTCAAGCGTGACAGCTTGTGCGCGCAATGTCCAGTTGAATCTTGCGCTGCTCACTTCGTGTCATCCTGACGTCCACTCCTGATGTAACACCAACCTCCTCTTCAGGACTAAGTTAATTAAGCCACAGGCTGTGTAACATCGTTGTCTGTATAAGAATATAGTTGAATGGCCTACAGATTGCTGTTGCTAAAGCTACCGCAGCAAAAGTGTCATTAAAAAACTGAGTTGTTTGCAGAGGTGGAAAAAGTACAGAAAAATTGTAACTAAGTAAAAGTATCTTTACTTTGCTTAAATTCTACTCAAGTAAAAGTAAAAGTAACCAACAAAAAATCTACTCAAGTAAAAGTAAAAATTACTTCATTTAAAATTTACTTAAAGTACAAGTTACTTAGTTACTTTCAATTATTTGATTTAAAAAAAAAAAATCATAATCAAAAGCAATGCTAGGGTGTTGCTTGGTTGCTTTAGCAACCCCAAGAATTCATAAACCACCTGCTCAGTAACCACAATCAAACTCGTTATGAATGAATGAATGACTGAATGAATTAATGAATGAATGAATGAATGAATGTTTGGTCAATGACATTACAGTAACCAAAGGGTAGTGGCTGTGTAAATCCCCCCTTCTCACTTTCTAAAAAAAAACAAATGTGTACGTACAGTGTTATTTACAAGTAATACAACAGCTACTGTAGATATCATGACTGAGAGAGCACTTACATTGGCCTACATGCCAATCACAATTCATTAGGTTTTCCGTTTTTTTTAGATAAGAAATGTATTCAATCCTAGGAGTTGTAAATTAGGTATCAAACTTTAATCTCATTCTGACCAGGCAACCGATCCAGATAACAGTGACAGTAATCAGCCCAGCCAGTTCACATGATCTTATGGCGTGATTTGTTAATTTTGGCATCTTGAGAGTGCTAGAATACGGTAGCCGACTAGCTTTGAGATCTTACATATTATATACCCTAACCCTGGCTAGACTCAAATTGACCTGGACTGAAGCAATGGTTACTGGCTGACAACAAGAATTTCCTTTTCTTTTGAATTAATCACTTCCACAGGTTGCTTGGCTATTCAACATTTACAAGAAGCAGGGTCAGCTTTAAGCTACAGCAAATAGTCTGTATTAACTTTCGGTTCAAGCCAAATGTTTTTTTCTTCACATTGATTTTTTTACTCAGTAATCAGGGAGGTTTCAAAAAAGTAGTGAAGTACAAAGTACAATACTTGCCTCAAAATATACTCAAGTAAAAGTAAAATTACCTATTTAAAAAAATACTTAAAAAATTACGAATTACTCAAAAAAGCTACTTAATTACAGTAATTTGAGTAAATGTAATTAATTACTTTCCACCTCTGGTTGTTTGTTACTTCAGATGCCTTTCCAAGGGTATGGATACCTTGAAATGCAGGTGGGATGATCCAATTGCCATCATGGGATTGCGGGTGGGATTTGGCGTTCATTTTAAGCACAAAGCTCTTGTTTGCCTCAGGTCAAATGGCCTGAGAGTCAATCCTGTAATCTCTTCCTATTTTGAAAGTCATTCACCCACCAAATATCAACATCAGGCATTACCTGCATCTATTCATTCAAACCTGAATCATGGTGAACCTTAGTGACGACATTACAAACTGTTTGACCATGAGGATTAGGCTCCATGATCTTTAATTTCCCCTAAGGGCAATTGGTTGCACAGCCAGAAATGGAACAAAATATACAAACATACAAGACATACTTCAATACATTCTGTACTCCTTTAAGAGAAATGAGAAAACTGTATCAAACAGATACAGATCTTTGAATGGATCCATTATCATTATTATTATAATGTTATAATAATACTCATGACAATAATACTTTCCTGCAGTAGTCTTGATCTGTGTAATGTTAGAACAATTTGAATTTAAGAATATAACTGATATGGGGGGAAAGACAGTGACAAGATAGCATGTCACATGTTTAACTGCATCTTATTATTACCAGCTTTCCTTTTAATATCATAGAAATACATTACAGATACTATTTCTGTGATTGCCGTATTGAATCAGTCAGTGGACATTGTTACATTTTGGCTGGGCACTGGATGGTTGGAGGCGGTCTTCTGGCTCAGTAGTGGCGAGTTCTCTGAGCTGTGGTACTTGCGTATGTGGCGTACCAGCAGCTGTCTGTCTGGAGTGGTGTATTTGCACAGGTGACATGGAAAGGACTCTCCTGTGTGATGCCGCCGCAGGTGCAGGTCCAGGCTTTTCTTTTGGATGCTGCGGACGAGAGTTAGGTAGTGTAAGGAAACACTCTACTCCCCAAACATGCACACACTCCCCAGTCTTTGTGTTTGTGCATGTGTATGAAAACACATATGCATGTACAGTATGCACATAAAAACTCCAATGCACATAGGGCGGTATTCTCCCAGGCACTTAAGTCCAAAAACAGTGCTTAGAGCAGGCTTAAAAGCATGGAGCTAAGCACTTTTTTGGACTTAAGCTCTTGGGAGAATACTGCTCAAAGTGTTTACCTGCTGTACGAACAGTACTGGCAGCAATAAGGCTTCTCCTGAGTGTGTGTGCGCAAGTGTCTGCGTAGGGAGCTCCGGTCAATTGAGGCATAGGAACACTGGGTGCATTTGAAGGGCTTCTCACCTACAGTCAGAAAACAGCAACGTCTTGTTAACAAAAAAAGAGAAAAGTTTCCCTCATTGCAGTGCACTGTCATGACAACCCTCAACTAGGGAACAATAGCTCAGCAAGAGGCTCGTGAAGGTCTTAAATCTCAGGGGGGTGTTCAGCCCTGCCATGGTGGAGATAAACCACATTGGCCCTGTCTGAAAGGGAGACATGATTGCATGCCTTCACGTCAGCGAGTCACCAAAGCTCTATTGGCCAGTTGCATAATAGATGGTGGGAAATAAGCGACACCTCACCAGGGTCACATATTAGCCGCTAGGGAAAGGTAGCCCAGGCAGTGTCTTGTCAGGTGAAACAGAAGAATTTCAGTTAGTTAACCAACTGTTACTTTTTGACAAAGTCATTTTTCCTTAAAGTTCCTTAGTTAAATCTAGCCAAGTAACCTTATGACCGATAAATCAGGAAATCATTTAGCTCTGCCAGTATGCTCAACTGCTGAATCTGACGGTCTGTTTATAGAACAGACCGCGATAAGCCAAGGAATCACAACAGTGCCATGTGGATGTCCCTGGCCACTAATGCCTCACCTGTGTGAACCCGGAGGTGCTGCTCAAGGGAGGCTTTGAGTCGAGTGCAGTAATCACAGTGCGGGCACTCAAAGGGTTTGTCTCCTTGGTGAATGCCCATGTGGCGACGCATAGTCATCTTCGTGGAGAACTTCCTGGAACAGAAAAATATTTTATAGCCTGTGATCATCTACTCATGTGTTAAGACAAAATATGGCCTATGATCATCTACCCACGTGCTAAGATGTCAGCAGGGTCTCCATTCAAATGAATCAAATATTACCGCTATATTCCCATTAGTGAAAAGAATATACAAACTATATGTATTTCCATCCACTGTGTGAAGAATAAACAATGTCCATTTAGCCTAATCAAGGTACAGTATGTATGCTGACTATCTGTGGGATCAAAAACCTTATTTTGTCAGAACAATGTCTATAAAAAGCAATGTGACAAATGTATAATTTATGCAAATTAACAGTTTGCATTCACTGTACTTTCTCTAGGCGCATCGAGAGTTAATCCACCCACTTCTGGCAAACTGAATTTATATTCGGAGCGGGTGATTGCTGTTATTCTATTAAATGTGCATTAGTAAGTTGGATGGAAACCCGGCTTTTGTAAGGTTGCCCTAGAAATAAAGCTTCCCTGGAACACTAAACCCAGAAGAAATCTCAACTGTTCTTTAAAGACTTCACCTGTCACAAAGGGTGCAACAAAATTCCTTCCTCCCTCCCGTTTTCTTCTTAAGAGTAATAGTCTGTTCTTGAGGATGGCCATTACTCTGGCTTGTTCTCTGTTTCCCAGCTGTTCTTTGCTTGGTTCTCCTCTTTGCTGGCTGGTACCATGTGTCTGGCTCAAACATCTTTGGCTTTTTGGAATTCCTATGTATAGGACATCAAGGACAGAAACTGCAGTCAAATCACAAATTAATTAATTGTTTCAAGATGGCTTCACTTAATAAGGCAGAGATTAATGCTTTTTTCAGAGTATGGATTTGAATATGGCAACTGCTGTTGACATAGAAGAAAGGAAAACATACTCATTCAAGTGGTTATGTAGTTCTTGGCCATTTTTCCTCCTTTTTTCCCGATTTTTGTGTTTTGCCCGAATATGCCTATGTAGCTTTTTCCAAGACTTTTCTAGAGAGTGGGAAGGCACAATAGCATATATTATATGTTGCTAAATTACAATTCACTTCTGCACAAATGGTGAAAATGTACAGGTCATTGTTGCTTATAATTCTTGCAGTCATAAATTAATAAAACACATTTCCGTACCATTTTCTGGCAACACCTATATTGTATTTCAGTGTGGTGCTTTTAGTTTAAATAATTTTGCAATGTTCTATGCAACTGCTGTGCAATTTTGTATTCTTTTTGTCAATAACTTCAATTTGCACTGTAATAAAAAGCTTATTTAAAGCATTTGTTCATAGAACCTGTCCAGTTACCACATTTCACATGAGCTGTAGTATAACCCCTACCAATGAAATCACAGTGTGGACATTTGAACTCTCCTCCTGTGCAATGGCAGCGTTTGTGCAACTCAAACTCTGACGTAGACTGGCACCATTCCTGGCAGGAAACGCACTGCAACAGCACTGCGTGAGGTTGTGTCCGTGCACGCCTCTGTCGTTTATGTTTCTGCTCGTGGGCACGGCATGCATCCTCACACTGAAACACCTTATGGCACGCTGTGCACTTGTGTGGCTTGGCACCTCTCCTCTTACTATGGCCCCGCCAGTGGCGCTCCATGTCCACCCATTCCTGGGTCTCCACACCGCACCGAGGGCACCTGAACTCATGGGGCCCATTATGGCACTTGAGGTGCACGTCCAACAGACTGCGGTTGGCCACCACCACATGGCAGAGGATACATGACATGCTGCCATCCTCCTCAATTGGCTGAAGTGTCTCTGAAACAGAAAGGCTGGTTTGTTTGTCATTTAGGAAGTTCTCTGGGCCCTCCTGTGTGCCAGAGGGAGGTTTACTGTCAGGAAGACTGGGCTGCTGGTGGATCTTGTTGCTGGAGATGCGGCACAGGCCCAGAGTCATGAGGTGTGCTGACTGAGCCATCTCCTCATCATTAATGTCTGAGCCCAATCGGCAGGACAGAGCACTGGGCAAGTCTGTGCTGGCATCAGGTATCTGGAACACAGCCTCAGCTTCACTGTCCCCACCATCTCCATTGTCTGCAAACAGGGTGCTCACCTATGAGAGTGAGAATGCAGATTTTCAATTAATTTCAATTATTAAACATGCACGCAACACTTTTCACACAGCTACAATTATACAACATTGACCCTCTAAAGAAAAGATGAAAAGGCCTAGGTTACCATACGTGATGAAGTGACAAGAAAGAGAAGCATTAGGCTTATTTTACAATATTCACTCAGTGTTAATGTTTCGACTCATACAACACTCCACAGTGCTCACCTCACAACTCTCCTCCACCTGAAGACTGGCCTCTGAGTTAGAGCTAAGTCCCATACCACAGGACTGAGGACTCATGTTCTGAAGCATCCCGTACATGGGCAGCAAAAAGGACATGCGCTCTAGTCCAATGTGGTCCATGTGGTCTTCACCATCTTTGGAGTGCAGCTCACCATCCAAGTCGTAATGGGCATCATTCTGACCGATACCCTCACTCTCATCTACTTCCAAGCCAACATCTGAGCTTTCACCATCATCTTTCTCCAAACATGTCAGTGGACTCAAATTGTGTGTTTCAGCCACATGGGTGCTGATGCTAGCTTTAATACTGCTGGTAAACTGGCACACCCTGCAACGATACACTTCCACAAGGAAGGCCTCCACCAGACTTGATACCCTGGCCTCCATCCCCTCTGCTGAGCTGCAATAAAGGTGAGAGGTGACCATGTCCTCCGCCAGACGCAGGGTCACTGGTGGGATGTCTTGATAAATATCGTTGAGCCCATTCATTCTGTAGGATAAGTAGTAGAGCAGACTATGAGGCTAACACTGACACCAAAACTAGCAGAACATATGCAAGACATTGCTTTGCACACACAACACTTAAATGGAATTCTTTCTGTTAGCACACATGATCACGTTAGTCAGTAGCAGCCTTAACTTCCTCACGATAAACCCCGTAAAGCTGGAGCAAAGTTAACGTTACCTCATTATGTTAACGTTAACGTACGCTACGAAAAGCAAGCAAGATAACTTATGTCACCATGTGAGGATGCTAGGCTTCTCATGGGCCCTAAATTAAGATTACCTCATTTGAGGGCTCGTCATGTAACATGTTGTGCTTCTTTTTTAAAAGTTCAACCGCAAAGAAGAGGGAAAATTCATTGAAACAATGGTAGATGGGAACACATGTTAATGCAGCTCAACCATCTTTACAACCTACGTTCACAGCCACAACACAACACACGACGCCGAATACAGGAAGAGAATTTAGGGACGTCTACTTTGTTCAATATTATGCTTAGTAGCCTATTATGGATCTTCCGTGCACTTTGCTTGGCAAGGCATATCTGTAGATCGTTTATATAGGAATACATTTTAATTATATTGATATTTACAACAAAAACGCATGTTTAATTTTAAAAATCAATTACATTACAAGACTTACATTTTTCGCGTGTTTCAATATATGAAATTGACAGATGGTGCCTTGCTGTGTTTACCATTCGACCTTCCTCTCCCACGCATGAGCAGAAGTGATGAAGACACAATGAAAATGGCTGACATGGATACGTTTGTGTTTGACAGTAGCCGAGAACATGGGTAAGAAACATGTTATGCTACAGCTCATTTTACATTAACATTACCCAGGACTACGCGTTAGTCAACTGCTTATGACGCAAAAAGTGTTAACATCAGTAGTACTTGCATCTGTTTGATATCACGATCGTCTTAAATTAACCTATGCTAATGCTAGTCAATAATTAATCACATCAACGTTGTTATGCATTATAATCATAACTATAATATGAACTGTATCTCAGTCTGTTAGATGGATATCTGTGATTTCCTTGACATTTGATGTCATTTGCCAACCGTAGAGAGTAAACAGTATTCGTTATTGTTTGCTGGTTCCTCTGGTCAGCTGTTTTAACTTAACGTTAGTGCACTGGCGCTGAAAGTAGCCCAACGTTACAAGTTGGTTGGATGCTTGGATTTTGCGGTAACGGTAATTGGCCAATACTGTCTTTTTCAGAGGAGAGGAACCAGAGAGTTCGGAGAGGAGTGGAAATGAGGATGGTGATTGCACAGGAGAGGAGTTGATAGGAGATGGTAAAGACGATCTCGGGAAGCATGACGCTAAACACAAGAGAAAGAAACACAAACACCGCAGCAAACACAGAAAACATAAACACCCCTCTCCAGAAGACAAGGACCGCAGACACAAGCACAGACACAAACACAAGAAGCGCAAACGTAAAGATTCAACTAAAGGGCCTGATGCTGTGGAGAGCATCCTTGAAGGTGAGGAGGACCTCTCCCCCTCCTCACTGAAGAGACCAAGGCTAGATGACCTGGCTGTTTTGGAGGACTTGGAGAAACAAAGGGCCATGATTCAAGCTGAACTGGACAATGAGCTGATGGAGGGAAAGGTCCACTCAGGCATGGGCCTCATCCTCCAAGGCTACAACTCCGGCTCAGAGGATGACGGTGAGTTTCAGGACCGAGTACGCAACGGAGAGCAGCCAAGGGGACAAGGTAGCACACATTCAGGAAGGGAGGCAGGGAGAAGCAGGTGGGACTTCACAGACGATGCCACTTTTGGCTCTAGACGTCGCAGTCGAAGCAAGTCCAGGGAACGTAAGGCAAAGCAACACAAGGACGAGAGAAGAAGGAGCAGGAATGAATCTGAGTCAGACAGCAGACATCAAGAGAAAGTCGGTAGGCGGTCTCCGGAAAGGACCTCCAGAGGTGCGGACCAGTCTTCCAAAGAGAGGAGAATGTCAGCAGAGAAAGTGGGCCAGTGCTCCCAATCACCCGAGGCCCCGCCAATGTGCAGCACAGTGAAAAGACCCCCCTCACCCTCCACCAAGGCGACATCAGAAGAACAAAAATCCATGCAGTCCAAATCGGGCGAGAGGAGGAGTCGGTCCAGGGAGAGGCGCTCTCGCTCCAGAGACTGGAGGGCCAAGCTCCCCGAGTCTGACAAGGAAAGAGACAGGGAAAAGAAGCAAGCCAAGTCCCCCACCAAAGAGACGTCGTCAGGGAAAGAGAACCGATCGCCCAGCCGCAAACGGGCCCCAAGCCCCCAGCAGCACAGTGCCTCCCCCAGGAGAAGGGAGCAACACTCCCCTCAGCCTGCTGACAGAAGGTCGGCCCAGAGTTCCTCTACGTCCCGCCACAGATCTCCAGGCAGGAGGGGGCGCTCACGTTCTCAGGAGAGGAGGAGACGAGAAGGAGAACGCCCAAGACCCTCACCTGTCAGGTAATAGCAGATTTTTAGATATCGGATTCATTGACTTCTAGCCGCTGTGTGAGGTTGGTTCCCCCAGGGTGAGTGGAGTGATTCTAAGCAGCATGCCTTACTGTTTCCTAAGTGTTATACCAGAGGTGCCCAACCAGTTGACCACCAATGAAATGGAGCCTTTTGGCTCATTTTCTTGACTTTAACATGACATTGATCATTGGTCTCTTTTCTTCTGAAGTATCATTAGCAAAGTCTCTGTATGGTAAAGTCTAATGCGTGCGCAGCTGGTTCAAAGACAGGGGCTCTTTAAGGTTAGCTGAAAATCTAGTTCTTGTTAAGACTTTGAGAGCTCCATCCGGGTATGAAAGAGTTTTTCTTTGCTTTATTCCCAGAATACAAGCAGAACAATGACTAGTGTAATTGCTTCATATGACACATTAATGAAAGTACAATGAAAAGATTATATTGCAGTAGATTTGAAGCAAGGGGGAGTGTGCAGAGCTTGTGTGTCTGGGATGTATGTGAAAGTTGTTTTGTATATTTATTTATTTATTTATTTATTTATTTATCAAGGGTTTGTATTTATGTATTTTCCATTGGCCATGCACATATCTCATTTAATGTATTTTGGGCTTATGATGCCTTTATTGTGTTGTCCTGTCACTATTTGTGTCATCACTGTGTCACAGAGTCCGTCCACGGGAAGAAATGGCCATGAGAGGCCGAGAGGGGACAAGGGAGATGAGTCCCGCATCAAGTGGTAGACGAAGAGGCAGCCGGTCACCCCAGAGGCGTAGATCACGCTCTCCCAGGAGACGAATCAGCAGGTCCCCTCTTAGACGCAGGTGGGTGGGGCAAGGAATTCCCACTTTCCATTCATTCTCCAGACACATTTATTTGTTGAAATGCTTTTGGTTTGTTTCATGATGACAAGACAAGGCAAGGCAAGACAATTTATTTGTAGCCAATTTTATACAGAGCATCACCCACAAGCACACACGCACACACAGGAACAGGGAATCACATATAGCAGTCAAAACAGGCTCAGAGGAAATGTTAAAAAGCATCAATTTAAACACAAGATATTAATGGATAACCTTGGTCAATTTCAACAAAAGCTCTATTTCTCAAGCTACTCAAGAGTACCGAAAACCCAAGAAATCTTGGTCTAAGTCCCTACATTTCCTTATCCGGAGAATTAACACAGACCGCTAACCCATGGGGGCAGAACTTCAGACTGTGTTTTTAACATCTTAACATGCACAAAATCTCACCCCAAAATCATGCAACATCAGTGGACACCTTACAACACAGAACTGTAGTGCTTTTACATTTTAACATGCTCAGAAACTCACCTCAAAACTGTGCAACATCACTGGACACCTTGCAACACAGAACTGTTGTGTGTATGACGTCAAATGACTAAAAAAGGGGTTAAAACAGTGTGTTTGTGCAAGCAGCCACATACCGTTTTGTTTACATCCTTGCTTCCTCTAATCCAAGTAAATTCCGCTTTACTCCCTCACAGGCAGAGACGAAAAGTTGTCAAGTGATCGAGCAGCTTGAGAAATTTCACTTTTGACTGCTTTTGTTGAAAGTTGTCCTTTAAGGCTAGGCCAACATTAAAAAAAAGAAACAACCAAAGATCAGATAAGTCTCACAATGTTGTGCCTTTTTTAATATATATACAGTACAGACCAAAAGTTTGGACACACCCCCTCATTCAAAGCGATTCATTTATTTCCAGGACAATTTATATTGTAGATTCTCACTAAAGGCATCAAAATTATGAATGAACACATGTGAAATGATGTACTTAACAAAAAAAGTGTGAGATTATGACAAACTCTTTGGACCTTCCGAACTCGGAATCAAGAATGGTTTGGAGTAAGCTGGACCGCTAGAGTGAAAGCAAAAGAGCCAACAAGTCTAGGCATCTCATAGGAATGAATAACTGTTCAATTGGACAGTTGGAAAACCATTTCAGGTGACTACTTCTTGAAGCTCATCCAAAAATAACAAGAGGACAAAGCATGTTATCAACAGCATATCATGAACTATGAGCACTTACAATGAGCCTATACACTAGAGCAAGTTTTCAGTTATCGAGCACATATTGAGCAAATGTCACGTTCATTAAGTTTGTTTATTTTGTAGATTGTCACTGAAGGCAACAGTCATGAAAATAAAGTAAATAATTTAATGGGAAAGTGTGTCCAAACTTTTGGTCTGTACTATATATATATATATATATTAAATACTGGGATGGGATCTTGTGTGTTTCAGGTCTATGGATAGGGACAGGCTGGCTCGTAGACCGTATCGGCGGTCTGGTTCACACGAACGTCAAGGAAGACGGAGCCGCGACAGAGAGGACAAGTTTAAAGGCAGCTTGTCCGAGGGCATGAAGGCAGACCAGGATGATTCTGATGATGATGTGTAAGCTAATCTCATGTGGTTCTGTAATCTCATGCCAGCCTCTGTGGAATGAAGATTTTCCATGCAAGCACAGTGTCTGGAACAATAACCAATACTGTATGTATGGTTTTACTTGTGCACCTGTGCAGGTTGGAGGATTTTGAGGTGGATGAAGAGGATGAGGAGGCTCTCATTGAGCAGAGAAGACTTCAGCGTTTGGCCATTGTGCAGGTATTGTAATTAGGCTTTGTATGGCTTTGTATTTGTAACTTACTGAATTATCCTTACTTAGCTAGTGGTAGTTTGTATAAATCTAGTGTAATAAACATCACTTTACCCTACTAGCTATGTTCTTGTACGGCGACTCATTGTGGGACGTGGTGAATTGAAGAAACTGCTGTCTTGTTGTGTAATCCTTCCTCCAACTTTGCCTGATACACTTTGTGTGTGTGTGTGTGTGTGTGTGTGTGTGTGTGTGTGTGTGTGTGTGCGTGTGTGCGTGTTTCACTGACAGAAGTACAAAGGGGTAAATGAGGACAGTAATATGTCTGTACCCTCGGAGCCCAACAGTCCCCAGAGTACCCCCCGCAGCCGCTCGCCGTCCCCCGATGACATCCTGGAGCGTGTGGCTGCCGACGTCAAAGAGTACGAGCGTGAGAACCTGGACACCTTCGAGGCCAATGTTAAGGCCAAGCAGAACCTGTTGGCTCAAGAAAGAGAAGGTACAGAACCCACTGTATTGAAATACTGTGTCCATATTGCCCTCCATGCAATGTTATAAGTGCATAATGAAATGATGGCTTTAGTGAACTTCTATCAGAGAGACTTCGTTTCACGCATCTTCTGTTACGCCAGGAGGGAAGTCTGTGCCTCGTTGTCACGCCTCTCATTTATTACCGTGGCTACAGCTTTCCAAGAAAGCCGTCCCTTTGTCAGCCATTCGTTCTAACCAAATGAACAACTCTCCTAGGTTTTCAATCTCTTCCTGACTCAGTGCTCACTGCTACTGACATTAGGCCAACTTCTGACCTCATTTTGGTCTCCCAAGTGTCACTGGTAGAAATATACTTCCATATTTTTCTATGTTGGGCGGTTCTAACCTAAGGTTCAGAAAGCTCACACATCACAAATGAAACTGTCAGTTGTGCCAGTTGTTGGTCTTGTGCTTTCGTAAAACCAAGGCTTCATGTGGAGTATCACCATTGCAAATGCTTACATTGAGAAAGCCAAGTAGCAACACTTGTCCTCTCTCATTACAGGCTCCGGTGTGAAGAAGCCGTCAGCGCCGGATATGTTTACAGAGTCTGATGATATGTTTGCAGCCTACTTTGATGTGAGTGCTCACCAGACGATTTTCATTCCACAGGCTTTTGACCCTGGTCTCTGTTTGAATGCACACGTTTGTGAAAGCCGATCTGCACTGGTTAGGTTACATGCGACCTGTATGAGCTCTTGTCTTATTGTTACAACCACTGCCCATGTCCAAACAGTTCACTGTATGGACTTATCAAATTCCATGGTGCCATCAGGTTGCATGCCATCTGCTTTCATCTGAAAGAGTGGAGGCGTGTTCTACTATCATATTAGTTTATCAGCGTCTTGTCTTGTCTTGAAGATATCATGGGCGAGCAGATTAAAGTGCAGTTAATGTATAGTAGTTGATGATTAAAACCTATGATTTTGTCCTTTACCTCAGAACTTAATGAGAAATAAGAGGTTGACGCATAAATCTGGAAAATAATTTGAGATAAGCTCCCCTGACCAAAAGCTTATTTATCCAGTGGTAGTAAGCTTTATTCAGCAACAACAGAAGGAACCAAGTTTTGCAGAATTGGTCCAATAAGTGTGTAGACTTTGAGTAAGTAGCATAATTGAGCTATTGTGTGGTGTAAACAGTGGCCATGTTCTCTCTGTAGAGTGCAAGGCTGCGAGCAGCTGGCATTGGGAAAGACTTCAAGGAGAACCCCAACCTCAAGGACAACTGGACTGATGCAGAGGGTTACTACAGTATGTTTGATTCACCCTCTTTTTCCGTGGAGAAGTTAATATTTTAGACAAGTGTAAACAGTCACATTTAATAGATTTAGTTTCCATGGTTTAAATTTCCATAAATCTTGAGAATTTATACTTGTGCATGAATTGGTTCTGAAAGCAAAAAGAGTGTTGGAAAATGTTGAAAAGACATTTTCCTCTCTCTCTCTCTCTCTCTCTCTCTCTCTCTTTTAAGATGAACACATTGTGGTTTGTTTCTCTTCCTAGGAGTAAACATTGGGGAGATGTTGGACAAGAGGTACAGTGTGTATGGGTACACAGGACAGGGTGTGTTCAGCAACGTGATCCGTGCCAGGGACACGGCCCGTGCCAACCAAGAGGTGGCTGTGAAGATCATCCGAAACAATGAGCTCATGTAAGTCGGTCTCACCAGCCTCACTCACTTTTACTCTGATGTAGACACAGCAGTGTTGGGAGTCGGCTTGCGCCATTAATGACTGCAAATCTGATCAGAGTACTCGATGTTCTTCTCAGCCTCGCACAGTAAGCCAGGGCAAAGATAGTCATGATGTAAAAGTCCCTATATAGCAAATGAACTACTTCAATAGCACACTGCTAACTGTAATTGTAAGTAAGGAGATGCATGTTCTTCCCCTCTACATTCTCCTGTGTAAGTGTCAAAGAAGAACCTGTATCTTTCTGATGAATGCCTTTTGCAGCAACATATTTCTTGCTGTTGACATGCAGACCTAAAGCTGTGTTTTTCACCTTGCAGGCAGAAAACAGGACTGAAAGAGCTGGAGTTCCTCAAGAAGCTGAATGACGCTGACCCTGATGACAAGTTCCACTGTCTCCGGCTCTTTAGGCACTTTTACCACAAGCAGCACCTGTGCCTGGTGTTTGAGCCGCTCAGGTAAAACGCCCCTTCCTGTGAATGGCTATGGACCAGCTCTACACTATGCTAGCCCCTGCTTAGAGGTGCTCCCCTCCCCGGAGTGGCGCAAATAATTACTTGCGGTCGTCCTGTCATGAAACAGACGGGAGGATATTGAGGAATTAGCTTTGTTTATGTATACATCTCCTGAGGGCTTAGATGACATAATCAGTGCTGACTTTATCAGCTTAAACAGTCTGCACTCACTCTGACTGCAGAGAATAATGTGTCTGTGTGTGTCTGTGTGCGTCTGTGTGCGTCTGTGTGCGTGTGCGTGTGTGTGTGTGTGTGTGTGTGTGTCTGCAGCATGAACCTCCGTGAGGTGCTGAAGAAGTATGGCAAAGACGTGGGGCTGCATATAAAGGCTGTGCGCTCCTACAGCCAACAGCTCTTCCTGGCCCTCAAACTGCTCAAGCGCTGCAACATCCTCCATGCTGACATCAAGCCAGATAACATTCTGGTGAGCTCACAGTACAGGACCAGACATCCAGCAGTATTCATTCCTTTAGCTGCTGTTTTCCACTTAGATTCAAATACATCAATAAATCGGTCATATCCAGATATTGATTGAAATATTTTCACTTTAGTCAAATACCATATTTTGAGAAAATCAGACTGGATGTTTACAACACCTACCTATGATTTCCTTTGTCTAATGGTGTCCTCAGAACCTATACACCAAGCATGCCACATATGCCTCTCTGTCAATTTTCAACACCATTTAGTGCTAACTGTTAAAGAAAGTGTGACTAAAAGGGTTATTATCTTGTCCCTCTACACAGGTTAACGAGTCCAAGACAATTCTCAAGCTGTGTGACTTTGGATCAGCATCCCATGTGGCCGATAACGACATCACTCCATACCTCGTCAGTCGTTTCTACCGGGCACCGGAGATCAGTAAGCTACTATTACTATTTCTTAGATGATTTAAGCAGGTATACAGGAAAAAAGTCTGCTTCAACCAGAAAATTGCTCCCAGTAGTTTATCAAATTAGGAAATGTCAGAGTAATTTAATAAACTATTGTGAGCAATTTTAGGACTCTATTGGTCCTAAGTTTGGAATGTGCATGATTTAAAGGAATTATCCAGAGTGAATCAACATGTAGCCCTGCTGTTTTATAGTGCCAAGTGCTATTGATACCCACCTCAATGACTTCTGTCCAACACAGGCTGAGGTAGCGAAACGGCAGTTAACGGTAACAGAACGGGGCATCTCAAAACGAAACCAAATTGATTAGGTTTCGTTATGACATGCCTCATTCTGTTAATGTTAGCTGCCGTTTTGCAAACTTGGTCGACCTTGCACGAAATTCCATTATTGAGGTGGCTAATGATAGTGCTTAGCACTATAAAATAGCAGGGCTACGTGTAGATTCACTCCAGATAATTCCTTTAACTACACTTTTTTAGTGATTAAATCATGTCTCAGTGATTTATTAATTTACTTGCATAGTTTTTGATTTTGAGTACCAAGATGTACATTACATGTAACTAGTCCCTGTTATTATATTAGTTTCATCACATCACGTTGCGTAATGGTGAAATGTTGAGTTTTAAAAAAAAAAAACTTGCTCGTGCTCTCTCCACAGTCATTGGAAAGCCGTATGATTATGGAATCGACATGTGGTCAGTGGGATGCACTCTCTATGAGCTGTACACAGGGAAAATCCTCTTTGCAGGGAAAACCAACAACCACATGATTAAACTTGCAATGGATCTAAAAGGGAAGATGCCTAACAAGGTGAGGCTTGAGTCCGTATATCTATTACTGTTCTGTCAAGTATGCCAAGCGCATCTTCAAATGCTTTGTAGACCCAACTCTTTTAGATAATCAAGCTAGCTCTACTGTAGAGCCTACACTTAATATTGTATTTTGCTTCAATATTACATCCAGGCACTTTCCAAATACAAATACAAATTCAAGCAACTAGTAAACAGAAATTGAAGGTAGAACCACTAGGTTCTTCAAATATCTATATGCCCACATACTGTGAAGTGAATGTAGTTTGAGCCTGGTTAGTTGCCACAAGACTCAAAACCAAAACTCAACGTTCTATTCAGTGTGGTTGTATTTGTGCGTCAATGGGCCCCTGTGGGTTAGGTTGAGGTTGTGTTAGTTTGCTGGTTGCTTAGGAACTTTGGCTGTTGTTGTAAGGTGACTTCAAAGTAAAAAAAAAAAAAAAAGTGTTTTCTTAGATTTCTTCTAGTGAGGAAATACATTCATTTAACCTGTAAAGACCCTTTGTTGGTTTGGAAGGATTAGAGCTTGGAATTCATATCGAAAATGTTTTTTCATCATCACCCAATTTTGAAATGGAAACTTCAGTGTCATATTTAGACACAGCCATAAAATGTCTTGAAATGTATTTGTGTCTCCACAGATGATTAGAAAAGGCTTATTCAAGGACCAGCACTTTGATCAGAATTTAAACTTCTTGTACATAGAAGTAGATAAGGTTACTGAGAGAGTAAGTATATCATTTATTTTTTGACATTCTCAATTTACTGTCCTCATCACCAACTGCTTACGCCATGATATTCTGCCCGTACTTGTTTATGTCAAGTGCAATCCTGTTTGTCTGAACCCCCCCCCCTTCTCTTCCCAATTTTGCTATTTCTCTCCCTCTCCCCTGTCTCCTTTCCATCCAATCATAGGAGAAGGTCACCGTCATGAGCACCATCAACCCCACCAAGGACCTGCTAGTCGACATGATTGGCCGCCAGAGACTTCCAGAGGACCAGCGCAAGAAAGTGGTTCTCCTCAGAGACTTGCTGGACCAGATTCTCATGCTGGACCCGGCCAAGAGGATCAGCATCAACCAGGCCCTGCAGCACCCCTTCATCCAGGAGAAGATCTGAGCTCACTCAGCACCCCACTGGACTCATGAGGACACTCACACTTAAGTACTATAAATCCTGCCCGAAACCTGCTGCAAACACTGCATTTCTATCAGACCTTTTGACTCTTTTTGGTTCTTTTAAAGCAGCAAGGCTTTTTTTTTAAGCTTCTCATTCTTTTTTTGTGTGCGCAGTAATATATCAAATCAGGGGTGTAGAATAGCAGTTTTTTGTTTTGTTTTGTTGTTCTTAAAAGGGTTGCTGTACAATATCAAGAAGAACAGCACAGAATTCTACTTTTAAAATTACTTATGTTTCAGAGTATAAGATGTCTGTGCTACATGTTAGCTTCCACATACTGTAAGTGTAAGATGAGCTTAGCTTTTTAGCAGTTGTTGCAGACTTTCTCAGAACTGTAAATATGTTTCATTAAGCTGTTAAGAACCTGGTTGCAGGGATCATTTGAATTCAGCAAAGTCTGCCACAGAAAATGTCAGTGGGGCTTATAGAGACTGTATTTAAGTTATATGTTTCATTTTAGAGCCAAGTAGAGCCGCCTGTGTATTGGTGAGGTATGCAGTGTGGTCTTGGTAGTCTGGTGTAAGATCAGCATAAATGCTGTGCGTGTCCACATCTCCCTCAGGTGTGAGAGCGAGAGCGCCCACCCCTTTCCCACCTACCTCCAACGGTGTGCAGGTGGACCGCATGCCCTCGCTGTAGGTGTGTCTCTGCCCAATTTGGCATCTTGGGGGTTCCGACTGGTGGCTTACCTGCAGGGAAGGCCTCCACGTTTTCAGGCAGGTTGTGTACCACTTTCAGTACACTGAAGGTAAGCAAACGTCGCCCTCCCCTCCCAAAGACCCCGCTGTCAGCTAAGAGCATGTGGACATCCTCTTACTATTCATTGATTCTATTGTTTGGGCTTTTATGCAGGGTGTTACCTGCATGTTACAAACTAGAATGGAAGGAGCTCTTCCATCCTCTTTGAAGTCTTTAATTGGTGTTTCTCATCTGTTCTCCTGATGATTCCTCACCAGCAGAATTCCAAGAGAGCACTTGAATGTACTGTAGCAGTGTCCGGTGAGAAGTGTTCAGGCGAAGGGTGGGAAGGGGGTGTTGGGGGACTGCTGCACCTTCAGTGTACTGTGTACAGTGTGCCTCTGTACGATCCCTTTTAGCCACTAATATACAGAGTGCTTTCCCCCAGTTCTCATATGCCACCTTTGAAATGGCTGAAACTGCACATTGATATGTTAAGCTCCAGTTATGTCACCTGCACTACCCCCTGTGTTTCCTTCAGACTGAATGTGCATTTTCCCAAAGGCTGTTTAATATGCTTTTCTTGGCTATCCTGTGTTTGTACGTGTTTGTGATCATGTTGTCTTTTGATACAGGGATATTCCTGATCTGGTCTTTGAATCTGCTTGTTAAGAGCGGTAATTGCTTCTTTACTTTATTTTCTCAACCATGTCTAGGCCACCTTTGGAAGTTCTGAATAAATTTACAGAAAACAAATTAGCTGTCATTATAGTATGAAATACAGTAGTAATTGTTTAACTTTCCTCTTTTTGTCTTTTTTTTCCCCTCTCTCTTACTCCTGCATGTTGACTTAATGGTTTGACTTTATTGTCAATTCACAGTAAATGTGATCTATTCAAGGACAAAAAAATAAAGATGTTTTGTGAAGAGAGTAATGACAAGTAAAGAATGAAGACCTCTGGTCTCTCATTTTCAAAAAAGGCCATCAGTGAGTTTCACCTTCGGCCACAGGATTGACAGAATATATATAAAATAAAATAAAATAAAAAAAAATAAATGAAATCTCTACGAGGCCAAGGCCTCATCTTCCCTCTATAAGCAGTAGACTCTGTGTGCATTGCAGGAATCAGTAGAGCATCCAATTGTGTATTTCCCACCACTAACTGTTGTTTGTGATGTTTTTCCTGCTGTCCCCCCTACCTACCTACCTACCTACCTACCTACCTCCATCCCCCTGGTTGCTGAGAGAGAGGCAGAGGCCCAGTATGCCCCCACCAGCCCAGCTGGGCTCTGCCTTGTGCACCACCCTCCAGAGCCTGCCTCTGCTTTCACTGAGACGACACCTCCACAAGGCTACTCACTCAGGTCATTTCTAATGGCATGTGTAGATGAGGGCCAGAGCCATGTTAAGATATACAGTACATCTGGACAGGAGGATAGGACATTAACTGAGGGCTCTGTGGGGAACTGTCATGGTTTTCAAGTGCTTATTTTACTATTACTAGGTCTTATAGGTGATATTTGAAAGGGTAAAATATCTGAGACTGAAGACCACACTGCAGAAGCAGAGATCTTTGAAATACGTAATGCTTGGGTAGGATCTACACAGCTGTGTATAAAGCAGCATCTTCCAAATCAAACACAAACTGTGGAGATGTATCCAAGTGTTAATGTAGGATAATATCTTGAGGTTTCACAGAAGCTGTGACTTGTGTTTTGGCTGGACACCAAACTGACACTTAATCTGACCCTTAATCTTTCTATAGAAATATGTGATAGGTTTAATCTAGTGCCTGTCATATTTCTTTACAGATAGGCAAAACGGGGAATATCCTCATATGCATAAAATGCACTTTCAGGTGATTCAGTCTGTATTTTCCCTTGACGTATGCAGCACCATGCTGGTTCACATATTCTCTGTTTTAGGTGCAGTCCCTTAGAGAAGGCTCACAGGGAACCTCTACTGGACAAAGGTTTCTGTTTTAGAGAGCGCTATTTTTATAAGTTTGAACATGGCTGCAGTTTACTATTCTCCCTTTAAAGACTAGCTACTTAGACTCGGTTTAAAAATATTACATTTGTACTAAACCATTATGATAATTTTACGTACACATTTTACATGTAGTACTGACTTGACAAAAATATTACATTTGTACTATACTATTATATGATACTTTTACATACATATTTTACATGTAGTACTGACTTGACAAAGATTTACTTGGTGACAATATAAAACTTGACCTATAATTAATTATTTGGCATATCTATGCCCTGTCATCAACATTGAGGTAATGCCTTTCTTCTTTGTTACTGACCAATATGTACAGATGCAAGTATGACTACTTTGGTAACCTGAAGTATTCTTGTTTTTCAGGGTAAGTCAGCTTCTTCCCTTCATTGTTTGACCATACAAGACATCAAGTCCCAATTTCCCCATCTATTGCCTGGTGACTGGTCTCGGGAAGTGCATCATTTTATTTATCTTGGAAGATGTTGATGTCTACTTTTACATCACAACATTTTTTGTCCAAGCATGAAAACATCAGCATAAATTGAAATTGTGGAGTACATGTTTTAAAACTTAAAAAAAATAAATCAATTTGAAATGACTATATCCTTTTTCTAGTGTTGTGAAATTATTAAATGGATATGGTATTGATCTTTTCCCTAAAACTACTAAACATCTCTTCAGTAACTACAATGGAGACATCAAATAATACCTCCTATCACTTAGATATGCCAAGACCTTATATGTTGATATATCAGCCCTTACTTTTATGTCCTTTAGTTAAACCAGTGTGACCCCTTTTCGGCAGTTCTTTCTTGACAGCTTTTCTTTGTTTAGTTTTATTGAGAGATGTTGGTTTTGGTGAGGTTGACCAACCTGTTGAAAGCCCTGGCACAAGTTTTTCAGCACTACGCTCAGGGCATGAACCAGGCCTGTTCGAGGGAACAGGTCTGTACTTTGGACCAGTCTTGGCCCTTCGCTGTTTAGATTGAACTCCCGGTGCTGTCACCTTGTGGGTCACCGAAGCATTGTCTGAAGGAGCCACATCTGTGGAAACAGAAACTGCAGACCTGCACTCTTTTCTTCCTGAGAACTCTGACCTGGAGTCAGCTGGATCCGGTTTCCTCTGACGTGAGCAGCACCTTGTGACCGGGACTGCCGTAGCGGGTCGTGATCGCCCTGTCCTGACCCGCTCTTTCAGCACCGTGGCAGCTTGAAGCCTCTCCAGCTCGATCAAGCGTGAGACGATTGCAGAGATGGAGGCGTCCTGTGCATGCAAACTGGACCACGTTCGCCCTTCCTTTTCGTCAGACGATAGACGACATGCTCAGGCTTATATGCAGCCACTTTAGGGGTCCAGGCAAAACCTCAGGATAAACCTGAGTCTCTGTGGCCTCCCTGCTCATGATATGTTCTTGGTCCCTGTCAAAGTGCTCTGGTCTTAGGTCCATCTGAAAAGAGCTGGCCCAGTGAGAATGTGTGTTGCCTTTCTCCTGATCAGATACGTCACTGTCGTTTGAGTGGCTGCCTGTGAACTCACCAAGGGCAACATCTGCACCCCAATGGTCAGAGATGCTCATCCAGTCTTTATCCCACCATCTAGTCTTGTGTCCCTGACTGTCTGAGACCTGGGCAGGGGTGATTCTCAGCAAAGCAGCACTCTGAATGGCCTCATCCTGTCTCTGCTGTGTTGCCCACCGGGGATGGAGAGGCTCATCGGTGGCAAATTGCGGCCTCAGATGATCACGCCATCTCTGGGTCAGCAGGCTTGGTCTCATGCTGGAGAGCTCCTTCAAACTAGTTTTATAAAGCAAACCAACATAAAACATGTTCAGGAACTGAATCAAACCAAGAATGTTGCTCCTGGAAGAAATAACAGAGTGTAAAGTGGTGTTGTGTTGCATGGTTTTGGATGGGTGCAAAGTTCAAATACAGGTTACAGACTTAAGCAACTAAGGCAGCTTATGCATCAGATGTCAGTGAACTGGTGTACACTTCTGAATTTATGCGTACTTACATTGATGAAGTTGATACTAAGTTGCTACTGCAACAATAGTCGTCCTTTTTCAAACTTTCATTTTGTTTTTTAATCTGGGTCTGAACCTATATGATGAAAGTTTGTTTATTAATGGTTCCTTCCAAAATGGCTGAACTTCATCCATTTCAACAACCATAGTCAATCTTACCTCATGGTTTGTTTCTTCTCTTGAGATGTCAAGTTCCTCAAGGCGACATACTAACTTGGAAATGTAGTCATCCTAACAACATGTATAATTAATTATTTAAATCATGCATTTTCAAAAACAAGTGAGTGCAATTGAAAGTTTTTGGATAAACATAAGCAGAATTTACAATTTGCCGGTAATACGATATTTAGAACATGAAATAACGAAATGTCTTCACTGTGCTGCATTGGAAAGGAAAATGTAACAAAACTGCCTTGTGCTTTAAACATGGTTTGTAACGGTTGCAACATTATCCATTCATAACGTTTGTTTCAAAGGAGCAAGACCTGAACTCATTTGTGCTACGGTAAAAGCTTCTATGACAAAACAGTTTGTCAGGGTAGAAAATGATTGACCAGGTAGCCAACACCTACAGTATACTACTTCACTTAGGAAATAGACTAGCTTCTGAAGCAAGTATTAACCAAATGGTAGGCCTAGAAGTACGTTGGCAACATAATTTAGACCTAGATTTATTTGATTTGTTAATTGGTTCTTCTACTTACATTCCATTTGTGCAATCCATTGAAGTGTAGCGGAAATGCGCCCGTATCCCCTGTTAAAGCTGACCTATTCATTCTGGATAGTGTCCTCTCCTGGATAATGAACTAAATTAATGCGGACCGTTGCAAAGCACGCAGGCGTCTATGATTATCGTATTCTATCTGGACTCACATGGTCACCATCTTTCATACTTGAACCAATAAACTTTCGCGTGCGTTATTACGCACGTATAATAACATTATATCCTCGCACTATCCATTTGGCTAACGGCAATCCATTGCAAAGTGTGTAAAATTGGCTTAGTCACACAACTCTGCCCAATTGTCAGTGTTTGCAACACTACGAGTTACAAGTTAACACCTCTGAGGGGTTGACTGCAGGGGCAGTGGGGATTGGGGAGTAGCGCGCGCGCGTCACAAAACCATGGTAACAGCCCTCAACTTGGCTCAGTCTACATGGATATGACAGCCAGAGCTTAACAAAAGTTTGTTAACATGGTGGCACCTATGTATGACTTGTACTCGTAATAGTAATTTACCACTCACATGCACAAAGTTTTGGCTGTGTGTGTGTGTGTTGTGTGTGTGTGTGTGTGTGTGTACAGGGTTCTTAAAAGGTGGGGTTCGTCGAGGTCTGTAGCCTAGTGGTGGTAATTTAGAAACTTGACACTAGAGGGTGCTTCAAGCACAAAAAAGTAGTCCTACAGCCTGGAAAGGTGGACGCTGTGAAACATTTATGTAGTGCTCACTCTATGAATATAATTGTTTTTTCTTCGACAGGGAATTGAATATTATGGATGCACTTATTGTAGGCTACAAAATAGGCCTACTGAACTTAATGGGAGAAATGCAACACTATGGAATTGAGAATATCATTAGCATTTTACAGTACACTTGTCTTGAGGCATTACACCCAAATGATACATTTGAATTTATCAGAATTTATTTCAGTGGTGTTCTATAGTGGTGGCAGCTATAGGTTACATAGTGTTAATCTAGGCTAAACCTATCAGCATGGCAACCTCATCCTGTTTTGATGTCTGTGTGGTCTAACCCATCTGTACATGTCACCCTTGCCTTGAAAAACAAGGCAACAAGCCATAACCACAGTGGAACCTACAATGTGAACATTTTGTGCTAATTGCATAAAAACAACCCATTTTGGACTGGGTAGGCCTATTTACATGTCCCCTTTGTGGATCTCTCCCTTTTCGGTTACACTTTATTTGAAGGTACTTCATAAGACTAACGTGACACTGTCATTAACTATGACATGACGTTGTCATGAATCTGTCATAAACTTTATACACCGGTCATGACTTCTGTCATTAAGTGTCACCCAGTATTTGTCATGGTTAGGGTTAGGGTATGTCAGAAGTCATGACAGTGTCATGTCAGTCTTATGACGGTACCTTCAAATAAAGTATTGCCCCATTTTTTCTTTGCAGTTATCATGGCTTTTAGCACAGAGGGGGCTAAGACTGCAAGGGAAGACTGCTCTGCTTTCAAAAAGTTCATAAATAAAACAGGTCATAAAACAGGTTAAAACTTGTGCAGCCACTTAAAATCAATATTGTTGTGCATGGTTACATCGATCAGAAGTGTACCCAATTCGGGGCTCAGGTGTACCTAAGGACAGAAGTTTGAACAGTGTGATGTATTGCACGTATTGAAGTGGTATGTCTAACAGCCAGTCTCTTTTAAAAAATACGGCCCATGTGACGGGGACATGCGTCATTTTACAACGGCTCTTAGACCACAGTGCGTACTCCACTTTCTCTGTGGTCTCCTGTGGCTGTTAAGCAAAACCCAAAAACATGTTATGCAACATGTCTGCATCTGTCAGGTATACCATGTGTATACTGTGTAAAAGTATATTAGTATTGAATTGTATTGCACTGTATATAGTAGTCCTATATTGTATAAAGTACCCTCAAATCTGCAAGCTATTGCAAAAAGGAATGATGCCAGGTGGGATTGTAAGTTTATGTATTCACATTGTTTATTCAAAAATGTAAGCAAATGACCAGCAGCATATACATCAGGACAATTAGCAATACGTTTACAAACTCCGGATAGAACGGATAAAGAGAAATGTTTGCATCACATCTGTGACTGAGCAGACAGCAGCGAGGCACTTCAAAAGCCTTCAAAAGAGAACTGTTTCTGGAATGACTCCACCTCAAGTAGATTACAGTTATAGGCACTCTTAATGCTGAAGGATGGAGTGAGATTTCTGTGAGCAGATACAGATTTCATTTCTCTAATAACTTTTGGAACACCCAAAGTGGGCCCATTACTTCCTGAATCCAGAATGTCCACTACCACCACAATAGCTTCATTACAATCTATTTTCCTTCCAAAGATTGTGCATGCCCTTTGCAGCTTGCCAACCCTTAGGAACGGGTGGACTTCAAACAAGCTTCAGACCTTGTCCTTTCAACAAATCAGCAGAATATTGCACTGCCACTGTTGTGACACCTTTGTCTTTTCCATGCCCAAGAGCCATGTCAGAGAGTCTGACTTGTTTACAATACAATCAGTTGCCTACTTAGATGGCCACATGGATGGTGTTACAGTGAAAAAGCCTGAGTGGTGTCCGTGTCTGACATGACAGAGGCCCGGAATGGAGTGCCATAGAACTTGCTGAGTTTGCTCTTGGGTGACACAACTCCATAGTGCTGCAGGATCTTCAGCAAGTCCCTACGGAAGCGGACACCGATGAAGACGTACAAGAAGGGGTTGATGCAGCAGTGAGTGTAGGCCAGGCCTTTCATGATTTGGGCTGCAATGTCAAAGTTTTGAGACATCTCACAGTCTGTGATGGTCATGTTTGCTGCCTGAGAGGCCTCCACCATCAGCATGGCGTTGTACGGGAGCTGAGAGAGCACAAATACCGCAACCACTGCCAAGATGACACGGAGGGCCCTGTGTTTCTGAAAGTTCCGCGTCTTCAGTAAGGTGTGGATGATGCAGGTGTAGCAGAAGAACATTACTATCAGAGGCAAGCAAAAGCCCATGACAATCTGAATTGCCAGGACTGTAATTTTGGTACGATTGTTCTTATTGCCCCAATAGACCATGGTGCAATACTCCCATTCTGAATCTTCCCAGTCTTTCTTTGTGTCGGCAAATATGAACTCAGGCATAGCCAGAAACACAGAGAGTGTCCAGACAATCGAACAGACCAGCTTACTGCAGGTGAGCCTCTTGTTCTTGGAATTCTGTGCTTTGGTGGTCTGAACAATGACTATGTAGCGGTCCACACTGATGCAGGTCAGCAGCAGCATGCTGCTGAAGAAGTTGATCTTGTAGCAGGCCGAAGTGATCTTGCACAGCACTGACCCAAAAGTCCAGCCGTTCACTGCATCTGCTGCCCAGAGAGGCAGAGTCACCAGGAACATCAAGTCAGCTACAGCCAGGTTCACCAGATAGATGTCGGTCATGGTCTTTGTACGGCTCTTGAAGTGCACATAGATCCAAAGCACCAGAGAGTTACCGACTATTCCCAGGAAGACGATGATTGCATACAAGGGGGGCTCATAATACTTTCGAAACTCCCTCACAGGACTCTTGTCACAGAAGCTGAAGTCCAAGTAGTCGTCTGTTGTTGTTGAGTAGTCATCAGCCTATTAGGGTAGAATGTTGGCTTCTATTAGTATTTTTCCCAAAACAAATTCATAATCCTGTTGTAAATGTCTATCATTTCTGTTATCCTAAAATGCTAAAATATCATGACTTCTACATACCTCTGCTGTTTCCATTGCTGCTGTCAACATCTCATCCATTGTGAACACCTGTTGATTATTAAAATATTCACATATTTATTAGACCAAAATAAATATAAAGGGAAATGTTTTATAAAATAATATTATCCTGAAATTTAATATGTATCATGTCATTCACACACCTCAGATGTTCCCATCGCTGTTGTTCCCATTGCTGTTGTCAGTAACGTATCCATTCTTCAACTTTTCTTTTCCTTTAGAATCAAAACAAGACAAAAGAAAACATTTTATTTTCTCTGATTTGCTCTGATTTCTCTGATTGCTGATAAATAGTCTACAGTTTCTAACTATGCAGTCTGTGTTCAACGACGTTAACTTACCTAATACCACACAGGCAGGATGTGTATGAAAACGACGAGAGTGCGTCTGAGAGAAGTGAACCGCAGAGTGCTGTCTGGCAACTGTCTGCTGAATGAAGGGTTATAAAGGGATGCCTAACCGCAGTGACGTGGAAATGATGCAACTGAAAACTCATAGCAGTATTCTGATAAATTCAAATGACAGTACCTAATTTGTTAACAAAAAAGTCAGTGTGAGGGGTTTATGTAAACTGGATGCATCATGGGTTTTTTTTTTTCTTCAGAAGGCTTAGTCTGTGATAGTAAAATGGTGTTCTTTTAGTTTAAAAGTTGTTTTATCAGTTCAAAAATGGTATTGCAGTGCCCATGAGACTTAAAAGCAGAGTAGGTGATGTTTTCTTGAAGCATTTTTTACTAGATTGCTTAAAACCCCCCTCACGTCTCGATTGCAAAATTAATTATATGCTTTAACACAACATTAAAAAAAAATTTAGTCCCAGTTTTTCCAGGATCTCCTAGATTGTCTTCACAAGTGTGTGGCTATATATACTGATAGCTATTAGGCTTTCAGCTATGACTATATTCCCTGTCCTATGGTAATCAGGTTTGCAAATGTCTACAATGAAGGAAAATTTGCTTCTTTTTTACTAAACTGTATTCTTTGTTTCTTTTTTGCAATGTGTTTCCTTCTGTCTTGACATATGATTTTACAATAGAAAGATAAAGAAATGACGAAGCATCATGATGGGGGTTATGGAGACCTATGTTCAGGAGGGCTTGTGAGTGGGTGAGTATGAATGTGTGTGTGTGTGTGTGTGTGTGTGTGTGTGTGTGTGTGTGTGTGTGTGTGTGTGAGGGGGGCGGGGATATACATGTATGAAGTGTATGCAATATGAAGTGTACAGTAACATGTTGGGGATGATGCTGTTGTTAAGTCAGTAAAAATATATAAAACCAATGTGTGTGTGTTTATTTGTTTGGTTGTGTGTGCACTGCAGTGTTTTGGGAAGGGGTAAGTTTGTGCAATCAGTCAGGCCAAGTTGATTGTACAAGCAGTAAGTGACGCACAAGTGGAGGGGAGATTGTTACAGTGTGTGTGTGAGTGCAAAGTTTGGTGTGTAAGGTTGTTTGTTGGAAGGGGGATAGTGTGAAAAGTGGTATGGCGAAAATGGTATACTTGCCAATGGGGCCCTTGTCTTCTCGAAGCAGCTGTTTATTAAAACCATGAACATCCATCCATTGTTTATCCATAGTTGTTTATGTGTAAAAAGAAATTTCTCAAGGACCACATGACTTTTGTGCGAGTAGGACTTCCACATTCTCTGGATAATTATAACTGATGGCATTTTGACCTCACCACACATTGCAACCAATCATTAGCAACAAATTCCCCTTCACGTCTTTCATTAGTAGTTTCTTTGCGATAACCTGATACAAAGAAAGAAGTGGTATGCAGGCCACCTTCTCAACTTCAGGCCTAAAGTCCCTTTTCTGTGGTCATAGCACATGGTGGCCTTGTTTTCAGTTTCACTGGTCAGTACCAGTGAACAGACGTGTGAAAAGTGATGGTTCACAATGATTTTGCACTTCAGAGCATCGTTCAGTTAAGGACCAGAAATTCCTAGAAAACAGCGGAAGTAGCTTTCATGGTGTAGACATGTGATGTCTTGTAATCTCAGTGCAACTGTCTTGTCCATCTTTCATTAGGCTATATCTGAACATATATTACAAAATATCATATAATTTTGTCCTCTGATACCTATAAATGATTAGTTTGATATAAAACATACAGTATCTATTGTGGGTGTTCATTTCTGTTTTAAATATATATGTACACCAATGAGCAAACAGCAGGCAGAAGTCACAACCACACGTGTCGTGTGTAACCACAAAGCCTACAAAAAAAGGGCGGGAACAACACTGTTTGTTTGGCCCCACGTGTTCTGCACATGTCAGTGCACACTTCTGTGGCCACCTGTCACACAAACTTCAGGTGTTTTCTTCCATACATAACACGATGTGTTTGTTTGTTTGTTTTTTAGAATACTTATACTCCAAACAAATGGAATGTAGCATATTTTGCATACTGTTAGTGTGTTATATTTATATATATATATATATGTTCATATATACAGAAATGCATGGTGGGGTGAATTGCATCCTCTCAAGATTGATGTGTAAACTTTATATTGTCACTATGGTGATATGTATATTGTTTTGGATGCATACAGCAATGTTTACTTGGATTCAATCAGTGCAAGAAAACCTGAAACCTCTGATCAACTACGGCTACCCAGTAGAAGCAAGCTGTGGCAGTTGAAAACATTGTTCTTGCGTGCCACAGCTCACCACAAGCAGTGAGGTGATTCAGCCACAGATGAGAGAGTTTGAGCGGGTCTTTGCCTCTGAACCAATAGAGTTGCGCTAGAACATCCTGCGGTGTACTTTACTTGGAGGGGGTGTCACTTTTTTTTCTTCTCTCGATTAACTCACGCCACTACAGAGGCTATTTTAGAGAAGTTCGAGAAAGTGTCTCACGAACACCCCCTCCCCACCTTTCTGTTTGACTCACACGCACATAGCAATCACAGCCCATTTGCACAGATAGGCCCATAGACTCAAGTGTGTTGCATTACTGTGCTTTTTGGGATACCTGGTTTTGCCTTCTTACGTAGCTCTGCTCAATAATCATTTCCAAAGTCAGGCTAGGATACATGTAGTTCTAAGGTATATTTCACGTGTTGTTTGTGTTGTTTACAATCAGTTGTTTTCATCTATTAGGCCATTCATTCCCAACAGATAAACAAAAGACACTGTGAACAAGTGTAAAACAGAAGTAGTATGCCACTTCCTCTCTCTCACACGCAAGCCAGACATGAGTTGAGATATGATACAAAACACTACGTCATGCTTGAAAGAAAAACAACTGTGCGTGACAGACAAGCTAAAAAAAGTGTGACTGTAAAGAAGGAACCCAGACCTGTGCTCACATGGCAGAATGTCATTTGCGTTGTGGCACACATGATCAGCAGTGGAGCACATGGCACATGTTGTTGTTTGGCCCTGGTTTCAGTACAGTATCTCAGAATCCAAGATCGCTCCCGGACAGCTGTAGATAGAGGCCTATATACAACAATGATTGCATGGCTGTTTTCTTAGACCATTCTTAGACTATTCGATTAAGAGTACAGACACAAATAATTGCCTGCATTACAAATAGTAATTGGTATCCTTTAAATTCTAGCAATGCTGGTGCTGGTTATCGATGCCAGTTCTTATCGATGCTCTTAACGATAATTCACTCCATAGTAAAGAATGAGGGTTTGATATATGTAGTCCTAGGCCTCTATATATCTTGGTCCCCAAGGGCTTATCTTGGTCGCCAAGGGCGTCATCCAATCAAATTCCCTCTTGCTACCAGACGTACAGGCTGTGCAAATTTATTTGCCCCCGCTAGGGTACGTCTAGATTTCTAGGCTATATCTTGACTACATTTCAAACCACTAACATGCATTGAACTCTTGGTTAGCTGATGCACATATCACAATCACCAGACTCAGCTACAAAAAGAGAGAGGAGATCCAGATTGAACATTTATTGTGAAGAGTAAAGAAATGAGGCAAGAGCCATCACAGACTCAAGGAAACCTCTGCACATTGTTGGAGGGATCAAGAGGACTCTGATCCATCCACATCGGAGGTGACAGATGTCTCAGATGTTTCAGTGTGTTCTGTGGATGACACTGCACAGAGGGGCCAAGTTATTTCTAAGAGGCCTACATGTCTTATGTAAGCATTGGATACAAATATTTGTGCATTTGGTAAAGTGCTGTTCTAGATTTGCTTAGTGCCTTCAAATCAGGAATGCAGTGGTAAAATACATTTAGTTAGCGTCGTCTAGTGTATGCCAAATGCAGAATGTTTTTTTTTTCCCCCATGCCATCTACTGTATGTGTATGCCATTGGTGCATTGTGGGTAAAAGACTGTAAGGCCGTAAACGGACTGACCTGTGATGATCTCTTTCACCTCTATAGTGCTGCTGCTCTCTCCCGCTAAAGAAGAAAAGCAAAACAGGAGGAAGGAATAGGAATAGGAGGAAGGAAGGAAGGAAGGAAGAAAAAAGGAAATAGTCATCAGACACATAGGTCAAGTTTTTATCAGATGTGATATGCCCTTTGAACAATCATCCAGGGGCATGTGTCTAGAAAGCATCTTTTCAGTTCATTTCCCTCTTGGTCTTGGTTAAATATAACATCTTTGACGAAAGCAAACACGCAGCGTAGCAACCCACCCCTTATCTGTCTGACAGTGCTAACCCTTCCATGATACTATGCTGCCTCAATTGAGCTGATTACAGTCAGTCACAGACTTGCCTGATGGTGTGAACCTATAGGGCCGTTGTTCCCCAGTGGAGGAGGAGGGGATGGGGGAGTCCTGGGGAGTGCTGGTGTGGGCCAAGGCGCTCTCTGCCGGACAGAAAAGCGCAGTGAGATAAGGGCTCCACCCTGATGGCTCCACAGGACTCACCCACCCAGCCACCCACTCACAGGAGCTTCCTTCAGGCAGAGCAGTAACAGGGTGTGGAGTGATGGGAATAGTTTGTGGGAGAGGAGATGCAGCTGAAACAGTGCTAGGGGGGGGGAGTGCTGCGCACCAGCTGCTGATGTTTGATGGATCTGTCTTGTTAAGACCTGATCTGAAATGCTATAGAAATGCCTCTCATAAATGCCTTCAGAGCAACACAGCTGGATTTTCCACACGGCTAAGACTCGTGGTTCTTGACAGGTAGCATGGTTATGAAGTAACAGTAAAGTTCTTGGGCCAAGTGCATTTGCTAATAAGCTTCATCAATAGCTGAACCCAGGAGATGGATGTAAACTAAGGTGATTAGATCTCCAAGATTAAAATTTTCGACAAATTTAATGTTTTCGCCTCAAAAAAAATGATTGACAAAGTGTTCTTTTCTTGTAGGATTGTCCAGTCAGTCTAATACCAACTGAATATAAACTCACCGTTTTAGTGGAAGTGAATAAAGTGTAGGTGCTGGCCTTCTGACCTTTACCATGTTACAGAACCCAAACAGAGACACGGTGTTCTTTTTTCGTATTTTGTTTTTGACCACTAAAAACTGTGACATAACAAGATTGTCCGGTCAGTCTAATACCAACTGAATATAAACTCACCGTTTTAGTGGAAGTGGAATAAGTGTAGGTGTTGGCCTTCTGACCTTTATCACAGGTTACAGAGCCCAAACAGAGACAAAATCCCCCCATTTTTCCGAAGTGGTTTTTGTGTGTTTATCTCAAGCGAAAGGAGAAGTTGGTACCACCAACTGAACATCACATTGACACCATTGACCCAACCAATCTTTCAAAACAAAATTGTTTGGTGGTGGTAACAGAAACTTGTTTCTATGTGCAGCGTGGTTGGCACTCCATGTGACTTAGTAATTTCCCTAAAACCACCATGAGCAATCTCATCTCATGAGGCTTGCACCTCTTAATCATTCCTGTGAACTACGGACGTCATGTCTATGCAAGTAGTCACGACAGGGCCTTTTGCCATGCTCACCTGTGAAAGTATAGGATGTCTCAGTGTAGTCTGGCATTCTGAAACAGACATGGACAGACAACTATGAATTTTGAGGAAGTCACTAGTTATCAAACAGTTGCAATGACAAAAGAATGTTAAATACATAGTAATGAGGTTACTATCACTATTAACAGGGAAATGTGTAAACGTCATTTTGAATGTAGTCTTTGCTCACTTGAAGTCATCTCCTTCCAGGAGTCGGCGGTAAGTTGCTATCTCCACGTCCAGGGCTAGTTTGACATCCAACAGTTCCTGATAGGCCAGGATCTGTTTGTGGAGGTCCGCCTTCGCTGATTCAATGGCAGTAGTGAGGCTAGTGATCTGAGCCTGGTACTCAGAGACACCCACAGTGACCTGGGCCTGGGCCTCTGCCATGCTTGATTCCAGAGACATATTCTGCAAGAAACATGGCCCAGGGGAAACAGGATTACAAGAGTATGAGCACAATGACCCGCAATGTGATGAAAAAATGTCTACAGTATATACTGTATGTCATCATCAAACTAAAACATCTCTGTCAGGGATCTTCAACCAGTAGTCTTCTCAGCTAATGGGTCATCAACCACCGCACTCTGTGACTGCTCTGACAGCTGCCTGTCGATAAGACGTTTTATGAGAAATATCTTTGGTATGCCATCATATCTTGCAGCTGCAAATGCAGCTGTTTAACCTTGAAGTTCACATGAATTGGTGTGAACGCAAACATGCAAGTTTTCACTGGGGAATTTCTTTTTTTCAGAGCACGAGCAGTGGCATCGAGGCATGCTATTCTGCACACAAACCACTTCCTGTGTCTTGGTACAGTGATTTGTTATAAAACGGTTGGCTTATTGATGGGAACGGGTGCTGATTCAAGCATGTCCTCAACACGACTGGCAGACGGTGCTTTCTGGTGCTGGTTTGCTTTAGTCCTAGTTTTGGTTCTTTTGAAAACCCCTGAAACCCCTTGATCCTTATCTTGCATCAGCACCCAAATCTATTCAAGAATTCTAGCCCACAGAGTTTCCAAACTCACAACTCATCTAAACATTTTATATAAAGGGGCACTTCTTTAATCTGTTTCTGTTTTTATTGTGTTTGTATGTATTCATAGAATCCATTGTTTTGAAAATCCCCACTTGGAGGGAATCTATTTATGTGTACAGCTAAATGAAAGGCCCAAACAGAAAAAAATATATGTGTTTATATTAGTGCTGGCAAAATTAACCGATTTATCACGTGATTAATCCAAAACATTTGACTCAGATTAAAACAATGAACTCAGATATGGTCCCACTTTCATGGCATGCATTATGTTCAATTTCAGATAGAAAATGGCTCGGCTATCAAGTCAAACTATTCAAAGATTATGGCCTAGCTCCTGACTGTCCGACAACATGTTTGGGGAATCCTTGGGGGTAGGGGACAGGTGTGAATTGCCCGATTTGAGAAGAACAAAGTCAACTATTTAGTATCAGGGCTTTTACAGGGCAAAATACGGACCCAACATACCCTAGCATCCAAATTCTTACTGGAGGAAATGAGTTGCGATTAAAAGTGATTAATCATGATTAATCATTGCAAAATTTTATGATTAATCAGATTAATTTTTTAATCATTTGACAGCACCAGTTTACATGTGTCAACAGGGCCTAACTATTATTTTTTTCAGAGATCATTTTATTGTCCTGGGTCCAAGATTGACTACAGTGGTCAAATCATAAATGACAAACCATGCACAGAAAATGAAGTGTAGATAGTTAGTAACATCATGTATTCAACAAAGTGATGCATGCCCTCCCTGACAAGTTCTATCCAATGAACAGTCTCTGTGGAGATGCAATGGAGGTGCAATGTGCTTACCACAGATACCAGGCTCTGCAGCTCCAGACTCAAGGCCTGCAGTTCCTTCCTGGCCACTGTGACCTCTACCTTGGCTGTGGAGATGGCTTCTGAATTCTTAACCGTTTCTGTCTGGATCTCTTCCATCTACAAGGTGAATCATACAAGTGAACATGGAGTATTGATGCAGGTCGCAGCAAAGACAAGGAAACAAGTAATTTCAATGGATGTTAATCACTGACACATGAAAGGCAGAGGGAGAGAGGGAGGAGGCGAGAGAGAGTTAAAGTGAGGAAGAGAGGGAGATGAAGAGATGAAGAGAGAGATGATGAAGAGAGATGATTACCTTGAGTTTGTAATAAGCGTCTGCCTCCTCTCTGTGTTGCTGGACGGACTTCTCATACTCCATCCTGAGGCCGTTGAGGGCAGTTGCGATGTCAAAGGACTTGACCGTGTCCACCTCAATCATAGACACAGATGTGTCCATAGCAGTGGTACCCAGTTTGGCCTGCAGGGTGGACAGCTCCTGAGAGAGATACATAAAGACAGACAGAATTAGGCCAAGACTACGGTGCACAGATTGGAAAGAGAAAAGAAACCAGAGGATAATGCCTTTAAGCACTGGGGCCTATCTCACCTCCTCTTGTGTCTTGGAGATGTATTCCAGTTCGCTTTTCAGGCTGGTGTATTTGGCATCCAAATCAATTCGAAAATCTGAAGCCATCTCAATGTCCTGCAATAGGCAATCAATTGCAGTTCATCTAATTAATAAGCAAATAAACAGATGTGGATTCAATATTTACATGACATTTACATTTTTCCACACCTTTTTCATGGATGCAATGTCAGACTCAAGTTGGAACTTCACACCTTGTTCAAAATCATACCTGTCCAAAATATAGATAAGCACACAATCAAGCATGTATTGAATTATTATTTTAACAACGAATTTAAAATTGGTAAGCAAGCTCATTTGTAACATTAGCAAAATACAGTACTTATATTATTAGAATCAGCAAAGGGTCAAAACCTATGCTCAGGTAAACTTTATGTTGCTCTTATCTTTATCAGGCGTTATTCATAAGAAATATGCTTCTTTACACCTGCATTGACAGCTTGTAGTGAGCCAGAAAGGTAAGATTCACTCACTTGGCCTTAAGTTCATGGGCAGCACCACGAACGTTGTCCAGTTCGATCTCCAGCTTAACGGTGTCGAGGGAGAGGGTCTCCAGAGTGTGGCGGTACTCACTCAGCTGGGCTTCGTACTCCACGGTGGTGGCGGCGGAGGACTCGGGGGACATGTCCGCACCGCCAGTCAGCTGGGACAGCTTGGCCTCCAGGGTGGCATTCTCCTGCTGCAGTGCCCGCACCTTTGCCATGTAGGTAGAGAAACGGTCGTTCAGACCGGCCAATGTGGTCTTCTCGGCTGCCCGGGAGAGCACGGCAGGTAAGGCAGGTAAGGCCCCTCCTGCTCCTGAAGCCAGGCTGGCACCAGCACCTCCTGATGCCATGGCGCTCCTCATGGCCAATGCCCCTCCGCCACCACCACCACCACCACCAAGGGCAAGGCCGGCTCCAGCACCAAAGCCGCCAGCTCCCCCACCCATGCCCAGGCCAAGTCCAAGCCCTGCTCCAGCCCCAGCTCCCCCACCTAGGCCTCCTCCAAGACCAAGCCCCATACCCATGCCAGCACCTCCTCCAAAGCCGAGTCCCATACCCAAGCCACCACCTCCACCAAGGCCTAAGCTCAGTCGAGAACCCCCGGCTCCCCCAAAGCCAGACAGCCGAGAAGAGGATAAGGACAGAGACATGGTCATGGCTGACAGCCTGTGATCGCAGCAGGAGAGAGACAGACAGAAAGCACAATGGATTGAAGGCAGGATCACACTCCAGTACCTTCTCTTTATATTGACAGGTGGGTAAGGAGGGGGTAGAGAGAGACAAGCAACAAGGGCGTGTCGCCGAGAGACTCAGAGAGAGAAAGAGAGAGAGAGAGAGAGAGAGAGAGAGAGAGAGAGAGAGAGAGATGGGCTGGAGCATGCTTGTACCCCAGCTTCACCCCTCTCTCCTTGAGGGGTGTGCTTCTGGCTCAGGTCCAGGGTAGGGACTCGATCAGCTTTATGGGCTTGTCATCGTGACAGTTTGATGGATCTCAGATTGATATGCAGCATCCTTACAAAAAAAGGTGCTCCTGGCAAGGATTTCTGCTCTGCTTGTACATCACCTTTTCTCACGTTGTGGAAAGTTGGTATTACATAGTAATGTAACCAAGTAACCAATGTAAGACCACAGCAGCAGCATGTGCATAATGACATTCAAGTCATTATGTCTTTGTAAAAACATAGAGGCCTTGTATACAGAGCTAGTATATATCGATAGATAACCTTAGCTTTAGGTAAAACCCTCTAAGGCTTTAGGTAAAACCAGAGAGACCACCACAACTGTAAATACGAAAGTAATCACTGAAACACTGTTTAAGCTGCTAAGTGATATTAATAGAACACTTTTTGTTTCACATTTTCTGGAACATAGCGTTTGCATTCTTTCAAATACAACAGCCACATGTAGTAGAATGTTATTGTAGGTGAGCAGATTGGTTCTATGTTGCATCTTAACTTCAGAGGTTATCTGGACAACAAAGATCTTAGGTGACATTATGTCAACATGATGGTATCTACAGATTCTGTAGGGTGTTTTAACCTAAAGACTAGAAATAAACAACTGCTACCTTTGAATAACAAAGCAAGTGCACATCTCTGCATTTATAAAGAAGGCACTGCCCCCTCTTGAATGCCTTTGGGGAGCCAAGCAGCCAAGGCATGAGTGGCGGGTGCGTACATCTTTCCAGCAGGTGAAGCATACCTACAGTACCGACGCCAATCCAGTGGAGGCTTGCCTGTAGCCCCTCACCCCCAAGCCCTGATCACTCAAACTTCTTACATATCAGGTGGGTCACAAAGACAGCTGCTGCAAACCAGATGATGTTAGAATGCTAGTCTTGCTCTTTTCACTGCATGGTTCCATGGATATCTTTCTGTTCAATTCCATTCTAATGGATACTATCAAAGACAAAACATTTTTTTACTTCTTATCCATGAAGCACAAAATGATAAAACACATGTAATAAATAATTTCAATAATTTAACACAATTTATTAACCTGAATATTTCATTAAACAGACCAGCTCCACACTGATCATGATGACACTCTCAACACATGTACATGTATGTGCAAGTAGGCTTTTAACACTGACAGCATATGTAACTCACACAGCTGAGGACACAATGAATTACACAATGCCAGTTTGCCAGTATAGTGAACACTGCTGCACAGACAGGGCCAATAGTAATAAAAAATACATTTCAGTAACTACACTATCTTGCATTGTCAGAAAACATTGGTATGCAATATATAAAATAATGTAGGCCGTGGTGGACATTATCAGGCAGAATTCACATTATTTCCACATTCTTCATTCCTCAATGATGACAGAGCTCAACATACTCACACAACATAGATAAATACTCACTCCTAACCTACATGTACATTCATACAGACAGAGAACATTCCAATCTGTGCAATGTGTTGGGGAGATAAGGTTATTCTGGTCACTGCCATGATGGCACGTCAGCAGTTAATATCACTTATCACCCTGAGACATGAAATACTGTTTTCTGATTGGCTGAAAGTCATTTTCAGATAACGGGACGTTGTGACGTTGATCTGGTAAAAAAAAAAAGTGAATCACCGGTCCATATCGATGTTCTTTATAATGGTAACTATATAAACACCAAGCAGCCTTGCAGATCTACTTTCACATAAAAATAGTACCCCAACCCAACAAGTTAACTTCTTTTAAAACGGAACTGCATGTTTTTTTGTGTGTTTTAAACACTTGCTTATTGTCTATATGCAATTGAGTGATGCACAGATAACGGCCTTCGAGGTGTCCCAATATTGAGAAATACTGTAATGGATTTGGCTTCGCTGTTCTGCTGTTCCAAGCTTCCACGTCGTCCATTATTTCACTATATTGGAAACCTCGGCGGCCACTCTCCTAACATGTATGATGTTAAAAATAGATACCAATTTGGCTTTGATTTGGTCATGAGGTTAAATATCTCCATCTATGCTCCTGCAGTAACCAATAGCAGAGCCTCTTCTTGTCGCCCAACTTGTGGTTTTTGTTCAGTACCTTCACTACCCCTTCTTCACTCAGACTCATATCTGTCAAGGGAATGGAAAGATAACAGGTGAAGGAAGCTGTCTAGACTCTAAACATGACTCAGAATATTGTTTACGGGCAGATGTTAGAAGAGAATGTGAGCTCACTATCACTCACTTCTGCAACTTCTTCCTGATCTCTTTGATTTGCTCATTCTTCTTGGCCAAGATCTCCTTCATGTTGCGATATGCAGCCGTCTGCTGGAACTTCTTCTCTAGTTCCTGTATGAAACATAAACACGTGAATACACAAACAAACAAACAAACAAACAAACACAAACAAATGCAGTACATTATTAAATGTTATTATACGGGTCTCTACAATGTTGTGGGAGGCTCCATTCACTTTGAATAGGTCTCCTTAACGTTCGCAGGTCAGTCATTTTTGTATAAAGGCCGCTGAAAAAGTATAATGACCGCTGTCAATGGCAACCGTTTTTTTGCTTGAGATTCATGTCTCCGTATCATTCCGCACATGGAGATCAACAATGAACCATCATTGAAAGTGAAAGGCCATCAGCTGCGTAGAATGTTTCAAGTTGAAGTTGCTTTGCGAACAATTTGTTTATCCGCGGAAGCCATGACAAGCCATAACAAATTAAATTCAAAAGACGTCTGTGAAATATTATCTCGTCGTGTTGGCTAGTAACCGTATAATAAGCGGCATAATGTATTGTCTGCCGGTCATTATAGAAAAATATTTCCTTTGAGGCCGAATCGGAGACCGATGACGCTGGTCCTTCCTCTCGGGAAATATTTTTCTATAATGACCGGCGGACAATACATTATCCCTTACATATATTCATAGTATCACAATGAAAAAAGTTAAGTGCCAAGTAAGGAATATAATGTGAAATAACATCAAAGGGGCAATTATTACAACTCAATCAGGTCAGTCGTCTCTCTCGAGGTTTCACCTTCTCGGCTAAGGCCAGCTGTTCCTGCACGCGCAGTAGGTCATGTGTGGCAGATACAAGGTTGTCCTGCAGGTCCTTCTGAGACGCAGTGCTGGCGTTCAGGCTCTTCTGGAAGTCTTCTTGAAGTGCCGCTACGGTGTCCTCCAGATTGGTGATCTCCTGGGATTGCCGCGTCAACTGTTAGAGTAAGAGAAGGACAAAGAGACAACTTTTGGTCAATAAACACTTAAATGTCAAACCCCCCATAATATAGCCAACATACTATACTGTTCTGTACTACACTGTATTATCATACTACTGCATACCTAACAGTAAGAAAGGTTACAGTGGCCCTTGGGTTGTGACATACTCACCATATGCATCCCATGCAGCAAAAGAAAACAAAAGCACCATCATTGTGAGAGTGAAGAGGATGTGTGAAATACTGTAGGAAGGTGTCTAACAGTCTGAATATAAGCCTGGACATTTACAGTGTAAACCGGAGGATAGCATTTTCAGATAGATTAAAGCAAAGCAAAAACATGCATTACCTGCAGTTCAACAAACATCACTTTTTATAAATTTGGAAATAAAGATTGAGATGTATTCTCATGTGTAGCCCTCTGCCAGGTATTAACCTCACAGCTGGAGTCTTTTAGCAAAATAAATGTATATTGAGCGTGGTTAATAATTAGGGAACTTATTGGTACTCCATCTATTGATTTACTGCAGGTTCAGTCTCTACAACTACTTATCCTGGGGGGGGGGATTCCAAAAAGCTGAGTATCTTAAACTGGATATGTTAACACGGAGCAAGTGGTAAACCTTGGTTTTCCGTTCCAAAATGGTCAGGCTAAGTAAGTCACTATGGTTTCAAATGCTCTGAAAGTAACCTGGTTTGGGGTAGGTTTTGATATGGTAAAGTAAATTATTTAGATTCAAGTAAAGGTCGCTGCAAAGCTTGCCACAAAATGGATTTTTGCAATATTGCGTTACAGCAGCAAACTTATCTGTGCTATTAATCGTGAGAACGTGAAGAACACAATATGACATCTTGGGTTTAAACAGCTAAGAGCAGTTAAGCTGTGTGGGTTCGGCATTGGTTGGGTCCTGTGGGTTATCTATTGGCCCTGGGCCCACGTCATGCACCCTCCTCATACGCTTATGCACACGCCTCGTCCTGGCAGCACATTGCACGCTTTACTCTCTTTTAATTGCACTACATGTTAGGTGACATTCATCAAACATAAACAAAAACTACAGAACTAGGGTAAGAGTGGAGTGCAGGCAGATGCCTCTCTGCAGGCCTCACTTATTTTAATGGACACATTACAGAGGAAGCATACATCTTCCAATACACAGGGTAAGTGTTGTGTGCATGGGGAAATCCTGACAGATATTCACCGTGCATGTCCACTTCTTTTAATGTTTCACACTAGATAGAGCTCTCAATCTAGCCATTCAAATACATATTCAGGTCAAAAGTGGCGTGTTGGGGGATGGTCTGGGGGCAAGGTGTGGTTGGTCATGGTAGTGGAGGATGTGTGCATATGCTGGGGGCCTAGGGGGACGGGTGGCACGCAGGTCCTCCCCTCTGTCTGCTCATCGCCGCATAACTGTGAGGGCCGATTGTGAATTACGATTGAAGTCTATTTTGTCGGGGCCGTCCATTGACATCCATTGTTATTTCTCATGCTACGGGGCTAGGTTCATTGCAAAATTGTTGGATTCGAAAGTGCTCCACAATGCTGTCGGAGCCGGTGTGCGACGGCTTTCGCCTTTCTGTTATTAATGTTATGTTGTGTTAAGAAGTCAAGTCAATGTTATGTCTTGTGAAGTTACAGTATGTGTTTTGTGCTAAGTTAATGTGCTTGTGTAATGTACATGTATTTGTTTTATGTAGTATTCGTGTGCCTGTCGTAGTGTTGCATGTTTTTGTAACGTCAATGGTGTTTGCAATTAAAAAAAAAAAAAACAAGAACAGCTAAGAGCAACCGTCAGTAGGGTTTGTAGTATTTTAATACTTAACCCTTTCCATCCCCCATATATCTATGTTTACGCACACAAATGCACTCCATTTCGAACCAACCAATGTGCAGTGCTCTCGTTTTTTTTTGTTTTTTGTTTTTTTTGGTTAAGTGTTGATGTCACTGTGGTCTGTAAGGCTCATAAGGCCTATATTATTATAGCTAGGAGACCCAGACAGTGGCCAAACTTAGAGCACAAGAAGCTAACTAATGCTAGATATAAATATGTAGTGCGCTTGGTTCGAAAGCATGAGTAAGCATGAAGAGCTCATTATATGGGGGAAAATTATCTTGGCAGCAATGTTACTGAATTTTGGACAGTAATTTAAGTACTGTGATGCTATATTGGAGGTGTATCTGGTGCAGACAGTATAGCAGAGCTGTGGAAACAGCACTATGCAGCTCTGTTAACTGCATCAGAGGTGAGGCCTCTGAGAGGTGTGGGCAAGTTAAACAAGGAAGTGGTACATTTTACTTGCAACAAACGATATAGGGCAACTACTGTACTTCTACTGCTTAAGTGAGTTGCAAGGGTAACATTACTGCAGAGCATCTCAAGTTAGCCAGTTATAGCACTGCTGTCCATCTGCCTCAGGAGAGGTGCTAGACAGGGTTTCCTGTGTTAAACATCTAATGCAGGCAGACAATTTGGCTGTGCCCTGTCCCCCAGTAGTGTTGGGTTCCAACAGCTGCTGGATATATGCGTATGGGGTCAGATTTTATATGAAGTACAATGGTAAATGAGATAATTGATCAAGGAGGACCAGAAGATTCATTTATCAATGTTTTATGTCAGAGCAGTCCTTCTGTGTCTAACAGTACAAAATACCCTGGGAGTTTCATCACTGATAAGATGGAAGATGATGCTGTCGTGTACAAACAGAGGCGAACGCTATACTGTATGTCCAAGCAGACATATTAATCAGGAAATACTACTGCTGTTCTGCTGATGTGTAAGGGAATTTGTTTCGAGCACACTGGACCCCTACTGTAAGTATGCAGCCCCATTGTGGGTCAGCTACAAAAAGGAGAACTTGCATAAACTTCAGGAAGCATAGTGACAGCCTACAGGATACTGCAAGAAAAAAAAAAAACTAGAAGTAGCCAAGTAAGCTATTTTGTCACTCGGGCCTAAGCACTTTACAAGCTCTAATGAGGGATGTGAAGTTTACGTTTATGTGATTCAATGACTCACAAAAATGTATCATAATGATGCTTACAAATGGCCAGGTTCCACTCACTCACATACCAGTCATATTTGTGGAAACATTGGTATGGGTCCCTTTGAAGTCTTTAATGCATATGAGCATGTCATTTGTTGTTGGTTGTTGTGTTGCTGATGTGTTTTAACATGTTGTATGTTATTCTATCTCGTCTAGGGCCTGCAATAAAAACATCTCAACTGTCAGGTCGTTGTGTAAAACGTGCCTTGCGCTGAAGCACATCTACAGTGTATTAACCACACAAGGTTGAGTACACTAATTCAAACCCTAATTTTGCAACCGATTGGTCGGGATTAGTGGTCACGGCTCTAGTTCATCTCAAGTTCAGTGTGGTTTGCACTCCCTACCTGCTGATCGCTTTGGACTCTCTGGAGGTCTTTCAGGGCCTTCTCCACCTTCGACTTCTCATCTAAAGCACTGGTGGCCTGGAAAAAAACACCATTCAAAAGTGATCATATGGAAGAGGCTTATTATGCCACAAGGAGTGGTTATTAGGTCACAAGGAGTGGTTATTAGGGCTAAGCATGAGCCTTTATTGAAGCAACAGTCAGCCTATCAAATGATAGCCCTGTTCTACAGGCTTACGGGATGAAACAAGACGATGACAGAAGGGACACCGCAGAGACACATTTCAAATACAGTAGTACATCCACCTGTGTTTCCAGAGTCTTGAGCCTTGTCTTTAGTTTGTCATTTTCCTCCTGCAGTCTGGCAATCTCCTACAAACACACAAATACACACATACAAGCAGTGATATGGTGCACTGCAAGCTCAAAACGAAACATCCATAATATCTAGTCAAGTATATTTATAAAGCGAAATGGCTCATGAGAATAATGAGTGAATAATGTCAGCAATTCAGTAGATGATTAAACTACCTTTACCAATTAATTATACAAAATTGCACCAGTCTGTGCTGAACTGTATGAGGAAAGCATCACCGTACCTTATTAAGCAGCTCAGATACGCCCCCCTCATTCAGTGGAGCCAGCTTGGGCTTGCTGACATCTTGGCTTGTCTGTCAGGCATCAAAAATATGAATCAACATGTCAGTCATTCAACTGTATCAATAATACCACTTACATGCAAACCTACTATGCATGCACCTAAACCCTTTTATCTGTAAAGATTACTTGAATATAGCACATTTTATAAACATTACATCATAATTTTTTGTTGTTGTATTCTCTTATATAGCCCTTTTCAATGGCTCACATGTTAATGTACTTTTATATGGAACATCTTGAGCACTGATCAGAGCGTTCACCTTCTTATTAGTTGTTTTGAACTCTGTCTTCTCAAATTCAGCCACTTGCTCCAACAGCTCCCTGAGGAAATAGTATTTATTATTATTATTGTTATCAGGTATTGTTTACCTTCTACAAAGCAAGAAATGTAAATGTATACACAACATATTTTCTTTTCTTTTTTCATCATTTTTTATCATTTTTTTATGACAAATATATACTTCTTTTTATCATTTGTTTATTATCAATAAACTTGACAAATACATACTTCTTTTTATACTCACTTTACCAAATAAGAGTAATGAACTGTAACTGTAAATTTATAGCTGGACTGAAAAAGAAGGTGCCACAGGCTAGCAATGGCGTCCCAACATGCACCATCCTTCCAGGCGCTTTACTAATCAATCTTATTTCATGTCAAATGCGGAATTTCTGAACTATGATATAACTACTATAGTTAAGTAAGGTATGGCACATCATCAGACTTCATGTTCCACAATATCAAACCAATCTGTCCCATCAAAAAAATTTGAATTGATTTTTGAGGACAAGCACTCAAGCACATTATCAGGGCTGATAGTGAAACAAAATCCTGAGCCTGAACATTTTTTACATGTCAGGGAGGTGTGGATGGGTGGCGGGGTTTTATGTTTGCAACACACTTTAAAACAGTACTTGGTCATAGGTAAATTCCATATCTTTGACTAGGAGGAAGAGATGAGAGTGCAAGGATGTACTTTTAACTTGGAACATTTATCAATCCAACGCAATTTCTATAAGGACCCCCCCCACACACACACACATCTCTTAACATATCTGAGATTTTTTTTTCCACAGTCAAGCTTCGCCTGAAATCAAGCATGGCGCCTGAACACTATCAGTCCTGCATTATGTTTGTTAAACTTCATGTAACACTCACTGTTGAAACAAAGTGGACTGTGGGGGCCACATTTATCAGTCAGTTTTGCATAGTTGAGGTGGCTACATGTGACAAATAGGTCTTTTTACGACATATCTGTTGAAATGTTATAAACCACAAATAAGCTGCAGTAAGCTGCAGTAAGTCAACTCCCTAATGTAGCCTAGTTCTCAGATGGATTGCATCCCCCTCATGTTTAATAAGTATTAATGAATTACTTTTAATTTGCTTCTTTTTGCATAATTTCCTACAAGGCAAGCAGATTCAAATTCATCTTCACATTTAAAAAAGGTAAACATTAGTTCATGGACTCCTTGAAAGAAGAGCACATGGTCTCTCTGCAAGGATGTGGCTTTCAAAGCCACTTGACAAACATAAACAGCCAGAAAGGAGTGGTGCATGTGGCTAGAAATAACCTCTCATGTAGCTTTCCATCCTCTGAAAACCAAGACCAGGCCTGACGGTAACTGTTGTCAATACACATATTTTTTGGACATGTTACAAACGAAATACAAGGGACAAGGGTAGCTACTATGACTATGAAGTTTTCTACTATGACTATGAAGTTTTCCACTTGTAGGTTCTAAATTGGCAGCAACTAACGTTAGGCTACAAAATATTGCATAGACAAGGAAATACTCTGCAAATTTTGAGCATGCACAACACAAACTAACTCATGAAAAGCTCATGCACTCGGCCTACTAACTTAACTGTAGCCTACTGTCTCTACTCCCCCACCTGTTCTCCAGTTCTGACACGTCAGTCTGCAGCTTGAGGTAGTACTTCTCAGCCTGCGAGAACAGCTGCCTGAGGAGGAGCACGTTGGTGTGTGCAGTGTTGATGAGCTCCATCTCCACCTCCCCACGCACCACAGCTTGTAGGCCCTCCAGCATATCAGATACCTCATCTGCCGTGAATGTTTCCTCCACCAGCCTGGACATCAGAGAGCGTGAATTCGCACACACACACAAAGACGTTCAAAAGTAGGCAAAGACAAAGTGAGACCATATTTGTTTTTAAAGGACTAGCCCACCTTTTTATGAAATTGGGTTATTCACCGTCTTACCTGGAGTTACATATGTGGGTAAAAGCATTTTTGGTCTCAGTGCATGCGTTTTCCTACTCTGGCAACCTCAATTTTAGCTTTAGCTTAGCATAGGCGCTGGAATGTAATGTTGCCAAATAGTTGCTATCTGGCTACTTTACATTCCAGTGCCTATGCTAAGCTAAAGCTAAAAAATAGCTAAAATTTTGGTTGCCAGACTAGGAAAATGCATGCACTGAGACCAAAATGCTTTTACCCACATACTGTATTATGTAACTTCAGGTAAGGGGGTGAATAACCCAATTTCATAAAAGGGTGGAATATTCCTTTAATGGAAGGTGATGGGTTTTTATGTGAAGCACCAGTATTGACACATTTGTTACCTGCTTTCTTTGAGGTCCTCGAAGCAGGAGTCTATAGTTTTCAATCTCAAGACCCTCTTGGACCTCGCGAAACGCATGTAATTGATCACCTCATTCTGATGATGCTCATTGAAACCAAGCTCCGCCTAAAACATAAACGAAATAAGGAACATAGAGGCATATACGGCTCATATGGGACACATTTCGACTAATTATTGCATTCACCCATCTAAACCCAAAATATATCGAGTTGGGTTAAACACGACTTTAGGCTACAGTAACGTGGTATAAATTCTGCAGAAAATTGTCCTACTCAGGTTGACCACCACGCTTTCAATACGTTTTATCATACAAGCTATGCTATATTAGTGAGGTGTTTATATATGCTAGGATGCAGTTAACGTTAACCTTACCAACGACTAGGTAAGAATAACCTTGTTTATTATTAAGCCATGTTGCTACCTCAGTCCTTCTAGGGCCAGCTAACACTGCGAAAACATATGTTTGGCTAAGTTGGCTAAGATGACTTACCATGTCAGATTAATGCCAGAATACAAGAATGGAATCAGAGAAAGGCCTGCTCAGAAGCCGACAACCAAAGGAACTATTTCTGAGTTATTAATACACACTGATAGTTGGGCTATCTCAATCACGAATCTTTAAAAAGATGTAAGAATAACGTTATTGTTAAGCATCTGTATGTGACTTGATCCATTGGCCATCAAATGCGTATTAGCGGCAAGCTAAGCTAGCTAACAGAAAAGTACTGGGGAAAGCCACCTGCAAACACTACAAGTTGCTATGCAACTGTTGTCGGAAAATCTCCTCCCCTGGACCAACATCTCCCCCTGTTGGATACGCCAAGATAGACCTAGATTCTAGGCCTACTCCTATTATATGGTTAAATAAAATCACAACAAATCTACATGATATGCCCATTCTACATAATATGCCCATTAATGCTTTAAATGATCACTAATGCAGGCTATATTGTTGTCTATCTATTGTACACTTGTGCTTCAGACAGATCAATAAAGCAGCAACTGGGAAGAGTTCTGGAATAATCTCTTCATGTCTGATCAACGGTATTGTGCATGCCACCAGCAACCTTTTCATGTCATCATTTCACCATGTCTATTGTTAGACCTGTTCAAATAGACCTCTCCCGATCCCCCTACACAGACTCACAGCCTGCTGGTACACTGACAGAGGTGGAGCTGTCATATTGACAGAGTTCTACAACTGTACTTCAAGGTTATGCCAATATTACATATGCCTACTGTGTATGCCCATTTAAGCCACACAAAAACATATTGCACCAAATTTACCATCATGCATATCACTGATAGTGTGGCCATTGTAGGATTAGTGGTCGACAGCTTTATCATGAGAAAAGTGCGAAACAATTCTGCTCATGACCTTTTGGCTTAGGTCTATCGCCTAACACAAATTCACAGATAATGTCACACTAATTGCTATCTGTTTCAAGTTGTCCAAGATCTCATGGTTCATTACATGCCTGGAAATGCAGCTTGTGTCACACACTTTTTTTCTTTTCAGAAAAACAAGTTATAGAATGTCTCTTATCATCGCACCTCTGAGCTGTGAGAACACAGTCTCACTTCACAAAATCTCACCTTCGCAAATTCACACCCATAAGGGTATGAACATTCACCATGCTTATACAGGGCTAAGATTGCTCTTGCTTCTGCAGTCTGCACCAAAGGGTCCACACACACACACACTCTCACACACACACACACTCACACACACACACACACACACACAAACACGTGCGCGCACACACACACATACACACACACTTGTTGTGGTCTGTCATTTGACTGAACTATGTGTGTGCATACCTGGATGGGGGGATGCCACCAGGTTCTGGGTTTCTATCTGGCTTCATAGAGCTTTCCTGAGAAGGCCACAGTGCTGAGACAGCCGAAAACAGCCCTGCCTCAATGCACAAAGGCCTGGGCCAGGTCTCTGTAACAATGCCACTGCAAACAACAGGGCGGAAACAAAGGGCTCTGCTTTCCAGAAGCCCGGCGCACCATAAAGAGGCATGTGCTGGGAGGCGAGGCCGTTTCGCTGAGTGCTGGGCAGAGAGGTTTTGTTGAAGTAATGTCCATGGGTGAGTAGATTGCCACCACCACCACCACTGCCACCACCATCCATCTCCATCATCGCCACCGCCGCCACCACCACAAAGAAGCAATGCCTCTTCCGAGACGCCGATCCTCCTTCCTGGGTCAGGCTGCCACCGAGCGTCCGGGCGGCATCGGCCGAGTGACTGTGGGGAGCACCAGCGCACCACGGGGCGTGTTTGTGAGCATGGCTCCAACTGGCGGTGCCAGCAGCCTGGGCGCACGCGTCTCACGCAGGGCTCTGGGCATCAGTAGCGTCTTCCTCCAAGGCCTTAGGAGCACCAGTGTGCCCGTGGTGCCCCAGCCTGGGGAGCGAGGCCACCAGCCCAACTTCGACACCCTCAACGGCTGCCTGCTGGAGTACCGGGACAAGGTCCGAGCCCTGGAGCAGCTCAACCAGCAGCTGGAGGAACAGATCAGGAACTGCCTGGATCGCAAGGCATCCAGTGCTGGGACCTGGGCCACCCTGAGGGAGGACTGGGAGGACGTCTCTACGCAGGTGAGATCAACTGCTGTTAACCATAGTAGTAGTAGTAGTATAATTGTAATAGCAATAGTAGTAGTAAAAGTAACAGAAATAGTCAACACAGTAATTAAGAAAGAGCAGAGTACGCCATGTACATCATAAGAGAAAAAATAAGTTTATTACTTGATAAACCACATGAGCTTTTTTTACTCCAGGTAGTGATATTCTGATATTCTACTACAATCCAGTATGTGGAAGCACTTAAATATTATGACTGCTCCATATGGCATTTAATTGAACAAAGTGGAAGTGTTGTTGGCTTGTGCAAGCTGTGGTAGGATTCAAACATGTGTTTTTATGTAAGATGACAATTGCACTCACACTGTGAAAGTGCTCCTCAGGTCAGCGAGGCCATCCTGGACAATGCCCGGCTCATGCTGCAGACTGAGAATGTGCAGGCCAATGCTGAAGACTTCAAAGACAGGTGCGTCTTCCAGGGTGGCAGAGCACCATCAACGTTTTTCCTCTTTTTGTTTTACAACTGATATTAATTGGTTTAGCTGAAGCTAAGTACACAGCACAATGTGCAGAAAGGGAGTTTGGTCAGCATGTATGTATATTTCTGGGAGTTCAACACACTAACTTGGTAATGTTAGAATCTGACACCTGAGCTGTGTTGCTTGACTTGTAAGTATAAGGATCTTATTTATTTTTGTATGGCCCCACAGATATGAAAATGAGCAGCCCTTCCGCAAGGCAGTGGAAGAGGAGATCGGCTCTCTCTATAAAGTGATAGACGATGCTAATCTGACAAGGATGGACCTGGAAAACCAGATTGACAACATGAAGGCTGATCTGAGGGATTTAGCCAGAAACCACGAGGAGGTTGATCTTTAGTTTTGACTAACTGACACAATATCAGAGTTAATCGTTTCCAGATTATATATATGCAAACTTGTTTTGTTTTTTTTGTGTGAAAAGGCAAAGCATATCGTCATCAATTCAGTATAACTAATATCTGTAGAGGAGCTAATTGTTTTTTTTGTCTTTTATAATTATGCTAACCATGTTGTATTAAGTGTGATGTTATACCTGACTGAATCCGATTGATTGATTTATTGACTGATTGTCAAAATCTCTTAAATTTATTGATAACTACTGACTACTTGACCACCAGACAACCAAAACTTGTGATTAACAGCTGTGATTAACAACACAATATCACCCTCTGAGTAACAGCTCCCTTCTTCTGTGCTCTTGGCAGGATGTGAGGGTGTTGTATAATCAGATGGCCGGCCGTGAGGTGGATGAACCCGATGCTCCCATAGAAACCAGCCTGGACCAAATCCTCAGCTATATCCGATCCCATTGGGAGAGGGTCATTGAGAAGAACCGAGCTGAGACTGACGCTTACATGGAATGCAAGGTTCACATTGTGTCCTGTCAAAATAACACTTTAGCCCATTAATAATTGTAAACAATTCCTCTCTACTTACTGTTCCTTCTTGGACTTCAGCTCCTTTGTTTGTCATTGCATATGAGCTCATGAATTTGTATTTGTGTATGTGTCTGTGTGTTTGTGTGTTTGGACATGTACTCAAGCAGCAGGCCGACAGCTTGAACAGTAAGCTGAGTAGGGAGGAGGAGGAACTGGAGAGTCTGAAGTCAGAGTGCAATGACGCTGGTTGTAAGATCCAGAGCCTGCAGGCTGAGACCGAGTCCATGAGAGCACTGGTATGAACATTTCTTTACCAGGATTAGGGCTACGATGTAGAGCCTTCATTATGGTTACCTTACCTTCCCTCTGCAGGGAAATCACAGGGGAATCTTAATGTTGACCAAATTCACAACACAGAGTGACAACAGAAAAGAAACAGATAACAGAAAATTCATAGACTGATAGCTTATTTGTGGGTTGTTGTTGTTTGTCCCCTCAGAAACGTGGTCTGGAGAACTCCCTGAATGATGCCAAGCACTGGCACGACATCGAGCTGCAGAACCTGGGCTCTGTAATCGGGAAGTTGGAATCAGAGCTTGGTGACGTAAAAGCCGACATTGAACAGCAGCGCCGTGACTACGAGACGCTGCTTAGCAACAAGATGAAACTCGAAATGGAGATTGGGACCTATCATGGTATTCTGGATGGAGAGGAGAGTCGATTCCATCCAGGAATGTGAGTATATCCTCTAAAGCACCATTTTGTTTTGCCCAACAGTCCCAATGTTCTTCATGATATTGGTATTTAACCATAAGGATTTGTTGTAGAAACACTGAAAACACAAGTCAAATATACAACTCTGTCTATGTGCCTCAAAGGTTCATTGGAGGCGCTGCTGAGCCTGAGAGTGGATCTGTTCCTCAAGCCCCATCACCAGATCTCCCCAGAGACGCCCCGACTAATGGTAATTATCCACTGCCCTACTCTATGTGATGTATTTGTATTTGTATATGTATTATGTATATGCATTTTAAATCCATACAGTTTATATTTGTTTGCTACAAAAACAAAAGTTACAGTATATGTTGTTAAGTATTATTTGCATAATATATCGTATCATCTCACTTTCAGTGATAACTGTAGGCCTAAAGTGTGACCATTGCAGTGTGCATCTAGTTAGTCTGATTGTCTGACTGGAGAGATGATGTGCTGTTTAGGGAGAGGCGCTGCCAGACGCACTGCTGCCAAAGACCCCAAGAATTGAGAGAATTGATGCCCGTGTTGTGCCCATTCCTCTACATATGGACAAGGAGGAAAATAGACCCACTCTCCACTTACCAGCAAGGACTCTACCCTTGAAACCACCACTTGCATTGAAGCCACCACTTACATTGAAGCCACCACTTGCATTGAATCCACCACTTGCATTGAAGCCACCACTTGCATTGAATCCACCACTTGCATTGAAGCCACCACTTGCATTGAAGCGTTTGAGGGGTGAATAAAAATTCCAAATAAAATTGTGAAAGCCATTTTTTTATTGTACATATTTTCATACAGAGATGCACATTATCAAACTTTGTCACCACCCAGCATTATCAGATTTTGGACTCAAAAATCTGTGCAGGGCATTTAAATATTTACGCTGTCATTTAGATAGAGATACTTTATTTTATCCTGAAGGAAATTGAGCAATAAAATTAATTCACAAACCAATTTCCCCAAGTATCCATTTCTCTTCAACAAAGCATCCCACAAGATAAGTGCCTCAGTCAACTTTGTCCCGTCATCATGACGCAGTGGGAGGCCTGTGACGTGTGGGGTGGTTGGCTCTGTAATAGGATAATTGTATAGTGGAGGCTAATAACATGGTAGGGCTGTAATTACCTGACTGTAAAATCACCACTCACGTCTGCAGTGCACACATCACTTAAAACATGGCCTGGTGGAATTAGGATTGCCAGGTGAAGTAACTGTGGTAAACTCTAGTGATATCCTAACTTTTAGTTTCACCAGGGCATGGGAGGGAGAATGGAATAGAAATGCTCCAGAATTGTCCTTGGGGTGCGTTGGAGAGAAATCAATGAGATTAGCTGACATTAACCATATTCAGGTTCAAATTCCAACACTTCAGTCAGCTAAAATCCCCATGAATCACTGATGAGGGTCCTTGGTCACTCGTGTGTTGTGGTTGGATCTCCGATGACCGAGAAACAGCCTGCACAAAAGGGAGCAGGCTTTCTAGAGATGGAAGCTCTTCTCTTTCGAGAAAGAAAGTTTGTCGCAGAAAGTTTCCAAACCTGTGAAACAAAAGAACACATTGAAAGACATCACCTTTGAAATAACCAGAAACACCACAGTAGAGCAAATCAAGGCAAAACTACAAGACATTAACCTTTACTGTGGCACGCACTCTGCTTCTCTCTTCAAGTTTTGATACAATTCCTGAAGAAGGCCTCTGAAAAAGGATTGTAAAAATAACATGAATGCATCAGTTGCTTAATTAGTGATCATTGCATCATTTTTTGATGACTTAACATAATTTTCATTGATGCATTGCTAAACACCAGTTTATGTAAAGGCACTGTATAAAACAAATATCTAATGTTAGGCATATATATATATATATATATATAACAAAATCAACATTTCAATATAAACTTCCTCAAAAGCTTAGTTGAAATGAATATTTTCCGCACTGTCATTCTGACCCAGCCAAGTCCTTTAAAAACTCACCTGAGCTGCTGTCCTGTGCACTTGCACACTGTGTGTTAGTAGAAAAACCAAAACCATCATGAACGACAGCTGCAAGTCCCCCCTCATGGTGTCAGTGGAGCTGAATGTGAGCGTTTGCCCTGAAGTGGCTCTTGAAATACTTGCAGGAGCCCAGAGTAAGCTGTAAAAGCCATAATTATGTTTAATGGCTGGATTTACTTAGGGAGGTCCTCTGATTCAGCGCTTTATGAGAGTGTGCATCTGTTCAACCGTCAACTACAGAAAATAAAGCAGGCGAAAAAACATAAAAAATTATTTTGTTTATTTTTTGACAAGGCATTTGTTTGTTTTCGACATGACACACAGTCCGTCAGAGTGCAGAGAAACTAAGAACAGTATGCAACATTATTTTCCTTCAACACACCATGATTTTAAAAAGATGTCAAGGAAAGATGCCTTAATTGTGTCAGTAAAACCTGGCTGAGGAATTTCGGTTTTGATATAGCAGGCAAATTTCCCCAAACATGTCCTCCCATCTCAGAACAGAGGTAGCTTAAGACGACATGACAGATGGAAGAAAGGAGGAGAAGAATAAAGAGAGAGAAGAAAGAAAGAAAGAGAAGAAAGAGTAGAATCACCACTGCACTGATCGATACAGTACTCAAGATTAGAAAAAGCAATAATTAAGCAATATTAAAAAAAAGAAATGAGTTACTTTTTCAAACCATTATGTGCAAAACCATATAAAGAAAAGTACAACAATAATAAATAAAATCTATGGTCCAGTACCAAAAACCTGGGGTAGTAACAATACTCCACCAGGACTGGAAGTTAATACAAAAACATCATCTTACAATAACCTCAGCAGAAAAAACACAGATGGCAAAAAAAATCATCTATATTCAAAATTCACAGTACATAATCCCAATATTTCATGTTGCTGTTCCTCTCAACAAAATGTACAGAAAGAAAATGAATGGGGAATGAATCTAGAAAGCAGAGTTTGTTTGTTTTTTTCATCCATTCAACTGCTCCTCTATCACTCCTGTTCACATGACATGAAAGCTTTGGGCCACAAATGACTCTATGTACTCTCCCAGCCTGGGGCCTGTTTCCCAAAATCATCTTTGTTGGTTGCAATGCAATTTCCCATTGCCAACTAAGTTGCTAACTGGTTAGCAACTATGCTTTTGGGAAACGGACGCTGGTTCAGTAATGCTTGAAGAATAGCTCATTGCTGCAAACACCTCTTCTTTTTGGTATCAAGTGAAGCAGTTTACCCCCCCTATATATCGACTGACAAACAAAAGCATGTTAGGAGTCAGAACCCGTGTGAGGTAAATCATTTATGCAAACCTTTCTATCGGGTTGCAATGCTGAATGCAGGACTTGCCCTTGTAGAAAAACTATGCAAAAAGTCTGTAATCGTCTTTCCCATAACCGATTCTTAGTTCATATTTTACATTAGCATGGTGGGCTCAGTCATCTACCCAGAAGTCTTTCAACAGTTCGGCTACATGGCACCTGAAGTGGATGTGACAACTGTTTTATACTCGTTTTTTAAGATTAACTTAGAAGACAATGATATGTCCCATCGAATACAATGATATGACAATCACTGATGTTATTGAATGAACATTTTCATGACTGTGGCTGTTGACCTTTGAAACATGATCCAGATCTCCCAACAATAAATAATAGATTTGCATGAAAGCAACCCTCAGTGGTTTTAGTTTTCCCTATTTAAAACTCAATTAAGCTTCCAGTTAAGCACCCATTCTCCCAATCACACATACTGTATACAAGACATTTAGACACAAACATTTAGACACGCACATTCAATCACTCCCTCTGATGTGCACATGCACACGCACAAACACACACACACACACACAAACACACACTGTGTGTTCACTGAAACGGAGTACATGGGGTTCCATTTCTGGCTAAGAGCACAGTGGACAGGTTGGACTACGCTAAGCAGCTTTAAACACTCACTGTAAATCATCATCATCATGGAATGCCCAGGCTTTCTCATCTATCTCATGATTCTCAGGGTCTAATGCACAAGCCTGTTTACTATGGAATTCTAAACCATCAAGCCTCAGGACTCTTGGCTCTTCCCATCGCCTTCTCTCCTATCACCAGTTTAGTCTGGTCAATCACACTATCCACTTCCATTGCTTATGCACTTTTCTCTTCTATCTCTTTTGCTTTTATACGCACTCAAAAAAAATAAAAATAACTTTCGCAAAACAAATGAAAAAAAAAAAAAAAAACAGCTGACAGCTTTCCATGTCCAGCTGATGGAAAAAAAAGAAAAGAAAGAGAAAACCTGTACAAAGACAGGTTCTACTGGGTTCAGGTCAGGAGAGACTGGACTCCTGGCTGAGGGTCTATGAATTTTGCCAGGCTTACAGTCAGTTGTAAAGCCTCAAGAGTGTAGTACCTAGGATGCAAAACATGAATCATGAATGCATTTTTGGAAGTTCTATCACCCATTAGAAAACATGATAACACTAAAAAAAACGTTAGGAATCAGAGGAGAGTATTGGGCTTGATGGTGTTAAGCAGGCTTGAGAGGTATACAGCCGACCCCCACCCCACCCTCGTGGCACACCATGGGCGCCATAAACGTCCAGCGGTTGGTCTCGGAGTCGTACATCTCCACCGAGTTCAAGTTGGACTGGCCATCGTAGCCACCTACGGCGTAGAGCCGGCCACAGTTGGCCACGAGTGAGACGCGGCTGCGTCGAGTGTTCATGGGCACCAGGTGGCTCCACTGGTCTCCCACCGAGCTGTATACCTCCGCGCCCATGAGGAAGCCAGAGCCGTCATAACCGCCAACCACATACAGCTGGCTGCCAAGGGCCGCCGCGCCGTGCCTACAGCGCTTGTTCATCATGGGTGCCACGGGGTGCCACAGGGCTGTGTGGTGGTTGTAGTACTCCACCTAGTGGAGGAGAGCGGCACATACACTGTCAACACTACTATCAGACAACTTCATTTGTAAGACAGGAAATGGTTGAAGGGGAAAAAATAAACTGAAGTAGCACCCACACTGACCGTGTTAAAGATCTGGAGACCGTCATGGCCGCCTGATACAAATATCCTCCCATCAAACACAGTCACTCCAGCAGCACTACGACTCGCACTCATCTCAGTGACCACCGTCCACCTGTGTAAACAATTACAAAACACACACAAGCACAATGAACAGGTACTCACACAAATAGCCAAGTCAGTTATTATGAGTTAAACAAAAATATGCTTAACAGGAGATTGCAAGAGGAGGGCTATAACTGAGAAAAAAGTACCTACCGGTCAGTCTCAGGTGAGTAGCATTCTACAGAATTTAAAGAGGATTTGCCATCATAGCCTCCACAGACATATATGTGTCCATCTACCACAACTGTTCCCATTGCACTGCAGACAAGAGACAGGAAGACCATTTAGCAAAGCAACATATAACAGTAACTGTAATAACAATGAGATTGTTTCAATCCAATAACACAGAGTTAGTTGTATTTTTGTAACCGTCAGGGCCAGTAAAAGAAACTATAAGAAATCCGGGACAGAAATGCCTTATTCACCTTGGAAAAATCATCCAAATCTGAATTTAAACTTTAACCATATCATCTTACAGCACTCTGTTTTTTTGTGTAAGTATGAACATGATTGAGGAAATATTTATTCCTTTATGCCAATTTATTCATACAGTTTGTGAACTAATTTGGCTTTGACCAAAACTGCATGTGGTAACATATATAAATTTGCCTATAATCAAAATTCTCACCTGCGCTGACTGTTCATACTAGATACTCGACTCCATGTGTCAGTCTCTGGGTTGTAGACTTCTACTGTGCTGAGTCGTGATTGGCCGTCATATCCACCAATGGCATACAGAAGTCCATTTACTACAGCCACTCCCACTCGACTTCGGGCCGTGGTCATTGGTTGGCAGCGGCCCCAGCAGTTTCCAATTGGATCAAACATCTCAACCACATTTAAGGAGTCTCCTAAACATGGTGAGAAAAAAAGCCTGTGTGAATGAAACAGCCTTACCTGCTGGGATTTAATATCGGTAAGATGAAGATACTGAAAGTTGGCTACGGAGAAGAAAGTTCCAGAAGGAGGAGGAGCACTAACCTGCGCTATTGAGGCCTCCCACTGCATATATGAGCCCAGCAATAGATGTGCAGCATCGCTGTCGGGTCTTGAAGGCTGGGAGGTGTGGGCGACGCTCTGGCATGAGGTGATAATCTTTAGCTTCATCTACTAGGTCTCTGTCAGGAAAAGAAAAACAAACGTTTCATAGAATCTGCCAACTGCATACAGGACTCAAAAAAGGACTCACTCGTATTCGGGATGAGATGTTACTACAATACACGTAGCTCAAAATCTATCAATGCAGTTTAAAAAAAAACAAACAAACAGAAAAACACAAGACAGCGACAACCTGACAATGTTTTTTGACCCACTTTTAACTAACACCTCTTATGACATCACACGCTTTCGACGGCCATCATATAAATCTCTATTCTTCAGGCAACCTCTTAAAATCACAACAAGAGCAGCAACCATTTGCACCAACAGTCATACCTGCACTTGTGACAGCAGCGCACCAGTTCATCCTGCTGCACACGGTCAGCCAGGAACTGGGGCCGGCACAGGGGCAGCCGCGTCCGAGTCAGCAGCTCCGGTAGATAAGCCTCTCGGTCCTCTCTATCATGCCGCACCCACGCCAGCACCGCCTCAAACACCTGAAACACAGGGGCGAAAGGCGGCAACACAGATATAATCGTCAGGGGGAGAATGAGGCCCACTACTGAACTCACAGCAGGCTTTAAAGCCACATGGTTCTGTTATCCAGGAAATTGCACTGGCTGCCCAGGGCTTCACTGTGAGCCCAGCCGCAAGCCTGAGAAAGCCGAGGCAAAATACTGCAGATGGTGAGAGGGCTTTGAGAGTTCAAGTGCAGCTTTGGGGAAAGGCAAAGACCTGAATGAGGCCTCTTCCCCACCCTGAGGTGAGATGCACATCCTGTCTTCAGACTGATTAAAAAAAAAGGGCGGGGTGGCAGGGGATCAGTTTTTGTGCCTTCCTCAAAGCCCTTAATCACTCAGGGTGCAGGAATGTAAAATCTGCTCTTTTGACGCAGCATGCCATAAAGATGTTTTACTGCTACTTCTTTTAATACTATTATCATTATTATTCATCATTATTTATTGATGATTGATTGATGGATGATGATGATGATGATGATGATGATGATTTAGTGCAAAAGAGGCATACACGCAGAGGTGCACTTGGTTTGACACAATGTAAACATCTGCTAGTCATTTTGCCTGGGGGAGACGGGCACTGACCTGTTCTTCTGCTTTAACATTAAGCTCGTCACAGCCCACCAGCTCCAGCACCTCTTCCAGCCGCAGCCCAAGAAACTCTTCAGACATGGACACCTCCACAAAGTGTTGGTGCACAAAGCTGTTGGCGGCATCATAAAGCGTTGTGCACATCATGGTCTCAGCAAACTGACGCACACCCAAACAGTTTTTTGGGTGCAATCTGTGGAACAAAAAAGACAAGCTTGAACATCACAGCTCCAAAAAAAAAAAAGTCAACATCACATGTACCATCACTTCTCTAAGGACAAATAACAGAAAATAACAAAATACTGTGAAAATGAATACTGAGTACCTCTCCTGAAGGAAGGAGCAACAGGCATCCTTGACATTCTGCAGCTGTAGGAAACTGGCCCCTATTAAGAGGGCCTGAACGTTCTGCTGGTCTATTGCCACATGGCCATTGTAAGCGAAATTTATCAGAGCTTCAAGAGCACTGCAAAGGAAGAGAGAGGACATAAGAGGAAGCTTGGAGACAACTGTACAGCTACACAATTCAGTGGCACATTCACATCAGCAAAGGGGGTCCAAAATGTACTGGTGTAAGGAATGTGGGGATTAAGAGGCCTACCAAGGATCCATTCCCTGCATGACAATCTCATCCTGTTTACATTCCACCATGTCATTGGTGAACATGGCGTGGAAGTATGGAATGGAAGCAGCCAGGACTATCCTGTGAGCGCTGAATTTGTGTTCGCCAACCTGTAAATAGCATGTATAGTCACTGTTTACAATTCAACTGAAGCAACATACAGGGCACTAGATCAAAACATGAATGCATTCATCATTTTTTTTTTTTTCAAAATAAACATTGCACTGAGAGGCAGTGTGCAAAAATGTCAAGGTGAAAACTAAAACCAAATCATGACTACAATGTAGGGCAGTGGAACAAAATGGGCAAAGGAGGATTATGCAACAGTAGCAAAGACTCAGCAACAGTAGGCCACAGCAGACAAGCTCTCAGTGTTTAATCTGCAGATAATCATAATGCTGCTTAATACAGAGAAGTGACACTGACACGGCAAGGACAACAACAAAGACTGTCACACAATGGTTTATATTGGGATGAGACAGGTTGTCCATAGGCTAGCTCCCATACAGTCATCTTCTCACTTTTCAGTAATATCAACAGAGTGTAATAAAACCGAAATTGGATCAAAATAACAGTTACTACACAGATGTTAATGTTGAACAGCTGAGGTAACAACCCTTGCCATCAGACTAGTAGCAAGATGACAACTCTTGCCTTGCGTTAGCTATCGATACACAAAACGTTAACTTTACAGTAGGTCTTACCGAGGAGGAACTACAGAAACTTCAGGTCATATGTCACCTGTTTATATATCGCTCTGGGCTCTTCTGAAAATGGAAGTTGACATTAATAGCCATGGGTAACTACATCCATGTAAATTTGTCGGTACCTGTTAGCATGGGCTGTACATTCATTTCATGACAGAAAAAAAATCTTTATTGTATCAACAACTCAAAAGGTCGTCCAGTTGTTATCCATTTAGACATACTATTGCAAAGACACGTTTCACCGTAAAGTCACAAAGTGTTCTCATTTCAAACGTTTCAGCCAGCGGGGAAAGCTAACTTGGCTTGCCATTTCAACACTCCCTCTGTCAGTATCTCATGCAACAGCCTCTCATGGCTAGTGATAGCACTAGCAAGAGCTCAGCTAGCTATAGCTGCTAGCCAGTTGCCATCTGGTTATCCGGTATGCATTGATGGAATTTCTTTACCTTCAGGGTCACATCGCAGAGTTTCCCTTGCCGTCGGATTTCTTCCATAACTGCATACCCGCGACCTGGTAAATCGTGGACTGAAAAATGAACTAAATCTTCCAGTTCTTCGAATGTCATGTCACCCATCGTCATTGAGGAAAGGAAAGACAGAAATATAAAAACGCGAAAAGAATGGGTAACTTGAGCTTCGCGAGTCACCGTAGTCACTCTTCCTTCTCTATCGCTCAGTCAGAAGTTCGGCTTCTGCGCTGTTGCTGTTGCGAGTCTCCTGCGAGCGTTTGCAGGTGCTCATCACTTGTCCAACAAATATTTAACCCAGGTTGTCATTGCATCTATGTCGTTGAACTCCTCGTTGAATCCATTAATCCGTCATTCTGCCCCTTCTCTGTATGAAATGACTGGCGAGGATTAAGATTAGACCTATGACTGTTCGAGGATTACTGAATGGTAAGGCCAGGGTAGTCATATGAAATAGCCTATTTGATAAGGCCTCTCTTTTTGACTCTTTTTTGGTTAAATTAAGGTATTCCATCAGCCAAGAACAACATGTCCTCTCTCATACATCGAGTGTGTCGGTGACAAATATTGGAGCCCTTGAAACTCAGTGAGCACGTTGGCCATTGAGTTCGGCGCCAACTCATTGTCCTTAACCTCCTGGTCAAACTTTTTTAGCTCCAGCCTTTTTTTTTTTTTTTTAAGCTTTAACATACACCATAATGAAACTGATAGATTATGTGTTGTGGTGAGTGCCACTTGGGGACAGACCAAAAAAATTAACATTGCACACAAAAATTGCTGGTTGCATGCAAAGTTTTACACGAGTGTAGCACCCCAGGTTGAAGTGAAAGATAGAACCTGAAACAAAAATAGCAGTATTTTGGAGCAATTACCATGAGTGGTTTTTGAGACACTGACACAATTCTAACTCACTGGGCATAACATTTTACAGGGCTCATAATAAGTCCACCACCATTTCGGGATGATCAGCAGCTGGTTACCTACACCATCCATCAAAGTCCTACAGGGCTTTCATTATTATTTTGATTTGATGATTTATTTCTAATAGGAGAGGTGTAAAAAGTCAGCTAGGATATTTAGTTAGTTGGTATTTATAGGCACTTTTACATTCAGACAGCTTGAAGTTTTTTAAATATAAATTACAGCTTCATAGTATTCATTGAACAACTCCTATTTGGCTTTCAAATAATTTTACTGAGAAACAGACTAAATTCACTAGATTCACTTAAAAAAAAAAAAAAATCCTCTCGGACCACCAGTGGTCCCTGGACCATACTTTGAGAACCACTGGCCTACAGTGGTATTTTTTTCTTCACTGGAGTGAAGAAAAAAATGCAATGATTTTATAGAGACTATCAAAACTCACTCAGGCTATAGTAGGCAGGTGCGGGCTTTGTGTGAATAGTGACCCTGTGGTAGTTGTCATGTGCATTGTTTTATATTTTTTTGTGTGTCTGTTTTAAACATTTAGGGTTATATTTAAGGCAATATTTACATATTGCATTCCAGTCTTATTTTACCTTAGGCCTATCTAATCTTGAACAAGGGTGACCCTGAAAATACTACTTGTCTCTAAAAGAGAGATCTTAAATATATTGTTTTTATTCAATAATTATTAGCATTCACAAGTGAAGCTTATGAGCACTTCTTGGCCAGATGGGGATTGATAAAAACATTTTCACCATATCTGCTCATCCAATTACACAAAATGATTCTGAGGTCACAATGCTGGCAGTAAAGTTAAGGACCAACATAATAAAGCTACTATGACTGCTCAACATATGGTCATTTTGAAGCCATAACAGGGTATGTGAAGAAGGCTTTCCATGATAATGTAAATCAATTTCAAATGCTGAATGAAGGCCTTTTCCATCTGGGCATAAGCCCTTATGCAAGAGATGCTGAGTTTTGAGATTAGTCGCAATCATGTGGGCCATGTGGCCTTCTCCACATTTAGACACTCCTTTTACCCAATCACAGGGCGCTCTATTTTCATAATGTCTGGAATTTTCCTTGTAAACCATCCTTTCAGCTGCACATGATGAGTGGGTTTCTATCCAATTATTTCACAAACACTCAGCACGCACATGAAAGGCCGCTATCTTTTAAGTTTCTGTTCTCAACACGACACAGTGCTATCTCTGTTTCTGGTCCGCACCTCTTACCCTCACAACCTGACCCCCTCCTCCTCCTCCTCTCGGTCTTTATAAAAGGGAGGTCTCCACACCAGCAGCACTTCACCCACAGCTTCAGCCTCGCCAGTCTGATCCACAGAAGCACACCAAAGCTTGTGAGTATACAGCATGAAAAGAATGCGCCGCTATTTCAACTTCAATTAGTTGGGATGAAGTAGTAGTCAATCTCTCTTTCCGAAGGAGACATTCACAGAGCAGTGGAAAGCTGATGAAGTGTTTGATTAAACACTTAGGAATTAAATAGTGTTTTAGAACTCTGTGAAGTTTAAAGTCAGAGATTGAGATAGATAGGTGCCCAATGTTTTAGTTCCAAATGTTAATTCTATGACTCAGTGTCATTCCTTAACCTGTTGGTTCAGGTGTATGCATGTCATACAGTATGTTATGTATGTGATCATTTTTAAGATGTACATATTGGTCTTCAACCGTTTATAACTGATTTTATTGTTAACTTCATAAACTGTGTTTTACAGAAATTGAAATGTAATACCACTGAGCTAATGTTTGTGTTTGCACTGTCTTGTTTAATGTCTGTGGCAGAACCATGAGCAGGAACTACATGTCCAAGTATGATGAGCTCCGCAAAGGAGACTACCTCTGGGCTAACAACAAGGACTACAAGGCAGTCTTTCAGGTACTATAACCCAGCCCTCCCATTCTCAAAGCAATTTAGTACATCTTAGGCTCATTCTTAAAAGGTTTTGTTCCCTTTTTCCATCATGCAGGAGGATGGTAACTTTGTGATCTATGGCTGGAGGCCAACGTGGACATCGGACACAGCTGGCCAGCGCGATGCCCACCGTCTGTGCATGCAGGATGACTGCAACTTCGTCATGTACAAGCGCGATGACAAAGCCATCTGGCACACTGGCACGCACAGGACGGATAGCTTCAAGATGTGCCGCATGTACCTGCGCGACGACGGCAACCTGGTGATCGAGAAGGATGGGGAGGAGGTGTGGAACTCCTCCCAGTCCAGGGGCATGAAGTGAAGCTGTGGGGTTTTCTTCAGCTCCTGCAAGCTCCTTGCTCTCTGGCACCGAGCCACGCCACCTCTGGTGGTGTGATGCACTGTTTGTTGTTTGGTCGACAAACTGAAGCTGAATAAAGAGCAAAATAAAAATGCATTTTGTCTGAGTTTGCTTCTTGTTAACTTCCCTGACAAATAAATTCTTATAAACATTATGCCGTGCAAAAAAGGCTGAATGTGTCAATGGGATTTTCCCCTGGTAAAATAAAATAACATAAAAGGCCTCGTAAACATAAGAAATAAATAAAAAGTTCTAAAGCACTCATTGCCTTTACGGAGACGAATGACTTAAGGAGAGTTGTACCATGATTTGTGCCTACTCTTTATGAGTTTACATACTTATACAGCAATCAAATAAAAATGAACATTTTTATTGTAGCTTACACCGCACAAAAATATAAATTTATATCAGTTATTTTTGCAGCAAAATTTATTTTCAATGTAAAATTGGTTTAAATGTGCAAGCTCGAATAGTAAGATGAGGCTGCACCTGTCTGGGGACAAGCCCCACATCACTAAAAATGTCTGGCAATGAGTGACTGACCTCACATTGCAAAGGCATAGCCAGCATAACATTTGTGAAATGATGCTTTAGTGAAGTGAAATGTTACTTTAAAATTTTACCAAGAACAGCACATGCCTCATTTGTGATGACAAAGGTCTCAGTTGTTTTTTACTCAATTCAAAGGAAATACAACATCTAGTTTAGCAGAGGACAATGCAGGTGCACGTTGTGAGCTGATAAGCAGTTGTTATTGGTTTTATAAATTTTAGCAAATTGGTTGAGCTGTAGACCTAATGGTTCATTGCAATGCTGCCCTGCAGAGCAAATTTGAATTTGATGGCAGCACATCGGGGTTCCCGGGCTGGAGTGGAATACCAAAGAATGCTGAATATTGCACCAACTAATGTTCTTGAGACAGATCATGTATGATGAAAAGCATAAGAGTCATGGTGAGAAGCAATACTAAAATGGCCAGTTCTATCAAACATTTATTTGGATTAGTTTTAGCTAAAAGCACAGTTGTGGGGGGATCAGAGTACATTTCACTGTTTGTTGTACACGTATGACGATGCATGTGACAAATAAAGTATCTTGAATCTCTTGAATCTTGAGAGTGTGTATGCTGACTGTGTAGTAATTATAAGATGTTCATAACTACTAATCAATGGAGCCGCCCCGACAAAATCAGTCAAAGAGTTTAATGCATTTGTACTAGCGCTGGGAGAAAGGACAGCGACAGTGCCATGGCGACACGTCGAAGCCCCAACTCCCAGAACAAAGATAGAAACAGACATTTATCTGCACACAAATTGACTCTGGACAAACAATAAACATTCCAAAACTGATCATGAACGGAGAACAACAGGCCCATGATCTGCACAGGTGGACACACCGTGGATTCTACGCTGGACTCATCTTGTTGATTGCCCTAAGGCACAACTGACTAAACATTTAAAACCCCAGTTTGTTAACTGCAAATTCCTAAAAATTTCCACAACTGAAGAAATGCTGCCAATAGAGCTGTTGCTTGTGAGTTGAAGTTGATTCTGAAGTTGAGAGCTGTTGCTTGTGAGATGAAGTTGATATATATTCTAATATGAGGATTTTAAATTGTCCTCTATTCTATCCACAGATCCTATTAACTCAACTACATGCCGTGTTCATGTCAATTTATAGATCATCCCTTTATGACCAGAAGGTCACAGAGTTGGCAATGAAAACTGACGCAGACACAGAAACCATGGTAAAAGTCATATTTGGCCATGATGGGGCATATCAGGTCAGACTGTATTGAAGTCTGTAAAATGTCCCAGAAGTGTGTAAAATATCCTTGGATCTTTTCATAGAAGTAATGAAACTTCAGTCTGTCCATTACTGACCATATCATATGCCACTGGAACATTCAGATCGCCTGATTTAATTTAAGGCAGATGGTCTTGTCCTGATAAACACTAGAGGAGTTGTACATGGAGCAATGATCACCATATTTGACAGTCTTACTGTAGATATGCGAAATTGTATAAAATTACTGAAATTCACTTTTCTCACATTGCTGTATGTGCTGTTAGTGTAAGGCTTGTGTCAAGCTAGTGACAGACAATGGATCATGTGTATTGCTAAACTGTATGACAGTGAGAGAGAAAATGACTAGGATAAGGTTGGATTTTTTTCAAGATCCATTGCACTAGGTATCATAGGAACACTTTACGATCAACAATTTATGATTACTGTACCTTTCATGAAATCAAAAGTTTTTTTTTGCCAAATACCTCTTCACCTTGAGGGAATTTTATTATAACTTGATGAAACTTAAACATATTTTTATAGGACAACACATATATGTACAAAATTCTCTTATGCCAGTATCAGTGCATAAGTCTAAAGCGGCAATGAATGTCCATGATCGTTAAGATTGTATTGGGTCATTTGATGATAAGGGGAAAAATGAGGGGGCCTCATTTACCAACTCTTACAAAGAGATTTGCTCTCAAACTCCACTCATGTATTGTAGTTTTCAGAATTTGTATGGACCAATATTCTTATATTTTGAATAATTAAAAAGAAAGAATAACTCTCCAGAGCACTAGGACCTTTGAGTGGCGACTGCATTTTCATCAATTCTGCAGTCGTAAAAAAAGGATTTAAATATTTTGGAAGGGACTTCCAATGGAAGAATATACTTAGGAACAGATGTAAGAATATTCTTAGGAAGATGTAGTTAGTTTAAAATTGTTCCCAGGCTGCAGTGATGGACACAATATGCAGTCCTATGTTGGACAACTAGTGTGTTTTGTTCTTTGTGGATGTAACTCGTTGGTGTTAGACCAAATAATGCTCATTTAACTGATCACAAGATCAGATAGGTGCTCATTCAGCATTGTATGTTAAGGTAGGCGACAAATTAAACTCAAATCAAGGCCAATCTCATTAGCACTTGAAAGAGTTTCTTGCTTTCAAATTCCTCTTAAATTGTAAATTCCTGCAAGAGTAAATTAAGCTCATTTCACCAACGAATTAACAGATCAACTTGTACATCACAGAATCTATTGAGGCGTGAAAGAGTTCCTCAGTTCCTCCTCTCCTCCCCCTGCAGCCTCCTCCTCTGCGTTGGGCCTATAAATGGGGATGTCTCCTGGCCAGTAGCACTTCACCTGGAGCCGCAGCCACAACAGACCCATCCACTGAAGCCCATCCAGCCTGTGAGTACTGTGCTCTCTCTCTCTCTCTCTCATTCTATCACTCTGTGTATTTCACTAGCAGCTTATGCTGGCAGAGAATGGTGGGTTTAGCCCAGATATCCTGCAACTCTCTGGACTTCCTGGCTTGTAAGGCTTGGGTATTTTTGATGGCCCTGGGGTTTTCCACTTCACAATGTGCAGTTTGAATTTGAAATAGATTTGTCAGCTCCATGTGTCTGTTCAATATGTCTCTCAAAGTGCCAATTGTTATTCGATTTTGATCCCCCACCCTGAGGCTTTTATGAATATAGCATAAATTTCCACTTTAAAACTTTTATTCAAAACATAAACGGTCCTTCTATTCTGTTTGAATTCCCTTCTATACAGTTTGGGCTGAGTATTGTACTGCAATATGTATTTTTCTATGACATGATCTAAAACCCTCTTTAGATCGGCTGAGCACAATGTGTCTCTAAATGTAATGGCACTATTTTTGCCATTTTATGTGCTTCTGTGGCTCTTTCACAAAGACAATGATCTGAGTGGTAAAGTTCTGTGCCCTTGTCCGTCCTCTACAGAATCATGAGCAGGAACTACATGTCCAAGTTTGATGAGCTCCGCAAGGGAGACTACCTGTGGTCCAACAACCATGAGTGGAAAGCAGTCTTCCAGGTAGACTTTGTCAACTGAGAGAAATAAAAAAATATGTTAGCAAAGCATAAGAACCTCACTCAACACAAATTGAGAATAGAAGTAAATTTTGCATCTGTGGAACTGGTCAATGTGTGTTTTTAAACATTTGACTCTGACCTGCAGGATGACGGCAACTTCGTGATCTATGGCTGGAGACAGATGTGGTCGTCTGACACGGCTGGCCAGAGGGATGCTCACCGCCTCTGCATGCAGGATGACTGCAACTTTGTCATGTACAAGCGTGACAACAAGATGATCTGGCAGACCAAGACCCAAGCATCCGGCGGCTTCAAGATGTGCCGCATGTACCTCCGCAACGACGGCAACCTGGTGGTTGAGAGGGATGGAGAGGAAATGTGGAACTCCTCCCAGTCCAAGGGCTTCAAATGAGGATGCTGTCTCATAGCGCAGGGTGTTGGCACAGACAACAGTGCACTCTATGTACTTGTGTGGAGTCACATGCTGTTTTTGATTAATCAGTACATTCAATAAAAAGCATATTGCAGACACACTTTGCCAAGTCTGCTGTCTTCATTGTGTTTTATTAGCTTTGAAGGTTCCCACTGCAGTGGTGAAGTAGGCTACGCTAAACACCAAAGGTGTACTAAGACCGAATTTAAATGGATTTGTCTAAAATGTCTAACCCTAGGCAAAAAGCAAAAAATACTGGCAGGTTCCCATAAAACTTTACCTTTAACATCACAGTTATTCTGGCACTGGAATCACTTGAAATGTCTAGGGTGAAAACACATGAAAGGAGAATGTAGAAAAAGGGAAGGAAAATGAAGTGCTTCAGCCCTCTTGTGGCTGAAAGTATAACCACATTGAGATTGCAAGTCTGCAGTAGGGGGTACATCAGCACTATGCTGCATTAGTTCACAATTTGACTTTCAACCACACTAAATTTAACAACACATTTCCAGCCTACTGGTTTCATCAATAGAGGGCGCCTTTGATTGATGTTTTGAAGACTGAACTCCTGGCTCTCTTAGACACAATTGCATACAGAATTCACAATATTATTATAGTTCATCAAGTAGGCCTATTTTTGGACAAAGTCTAGCATTATGAAGAAAACTGTAATAGTGATTAGTAATAACCACAACCAACACACATGCATACACATAAACACGTGCGCGCGCACGCACGCACACACACACACACACACACACACACACACATAATCTCAACTCTTGTTTAATTAATCAGACAGGCAGAGAGAGGGGGGGCGGGAGTAAAATAAGAGTTTGGTTAACAATGACATTTTGTGTCAGATAGATGTTTTTAGATAGATGGATGTGTCAGATAAATGATTTTAGGCTATAGATGTTTTAAAATATACAGAACATGTCTTATGTTGTAAGGTTAATTGTCCAGTGTTAAGTAAGGGTATGAAGTTGGTATTCATGAATTTGCAATGTTAAAACGGTGCATATGTGAAGCATGAACAGTATTTAGAGGTAGATGAACTCTGTTTTCAAAATTTAAGAGGTGGATAAACTGCACGTTTCTTGCGTAAAGCAACCACTATACTAAATGGGTGACATGGCAAATAGCCTACCTAATCAGGTTTCTTGAATACAGAATAGAAATGGCTGGTCCCATCATGGTCTGCAGTAAACTTGAGAAATATTTACATGGGGAAATTCCATTCTATCCACACCCCTTCACCCACACCCACCAGTATACAAGGAAATAGGTTACATTCTTTACGCATTGCAATACTTTTAAGTGCTTAGTTAAAAATAGTAAATATAGTTTAGGTCTATGTCTTGTGAATGATCTGGTTAACATGTCAATAGTTTCATAACAACGACTGAAAATCAAGTGTCGTGGCGATGTAAGACATAGCTGTAAGGCTGCGTGTATTTGGCTATTTACGGTAAAGATTCGACTTGGCCGAGTCGGTCCGATAGCGCTGGAGGAAGATGATCCCAAGCTAGTCCAGGCGCGAAAGGGACAGGATTCATTTAAAGTGCTTAATCGCAGTGAAATCGTCCTCTCACGTAGGTCACGTTCGTTGCAGCTGAAATGCAAATACTATTTAACACGTGGTTAGCTTTGGTATGGCGTAACTATTTTCGAGGATTCCCAAATCGTGAAACTGTGGCACACGCAAGGATCTCAAAGTGACAGTACACTTCGAAGGAGTTACCTAGATTATAGGTTCCAGCTTTGTTTATTTTTTGGACTGCATTACGGCTTCTCCTCAGACCAGAAAACATTGCTATATGGTTGTTTGGGTGGAGAATGTGCGCCTTTGGACAATTTTGATGAATCAAGCATTTACATTTAATCTGTTGTTGTGAGACATCGAAAACCTGGATGCGCAGTTCTGTCGACAGAGACCAGGCAAGTAAACACACCACGTCAGGATAAAATGACGATGTCTGTCCCGGAGAGAATTTCTGGGTCCGGGGGTAAGGAGGAAGAGAGCGAGGATGAGAGCGAAATCTTGGAGGAAAGCCCCTGCGGACGCTGGCAAAAGCGAAAGGAGCAGGTAGGTGCATAGATGAATGGTGCGGAATTCAAATATTCGAGCCTTCCTCATGCTGCTCACGCTCAAGATCACAAGCGCAGCGGAAACTGTGAGGCTATGCTGCGGCTGATTTATGTTTGACACGGTATGTCGAATTGGTCATTTTGCGGTTTGGCGATGTTGGTGTCTGGGATTAATAATGCTGATGAAAACCAAAAAGTGCTACGAAAAGTTGGTAGCACTCATCCCATGTCCCATAGGGATCTACGATAGGCCTCCTTGGATTGATCAACTCATAGCAGAAGGCCTATGTATCTTTTAAAGATGTTTAAATAACTACATAAAACCAACAACCAATGATTACAGAAAATGTGGTCCAGCTCAAAAGAGCTGGGCAGCAGTATGAAGATGCTAAGGGTTTGTAAAATCTTTTGCAAGCACATAGGCAGTTTTAAAGCTCTCATAGCTAGACTTTCTTGCGCAAATAGAGTGAAGAAGAACTTTTGTTAAAGATAAGTATACATCTTATCTCTGGACACGCACATACTGCCTCTGCCACTTGGTGATTGCCTATCAACCTACTTCTAGCTGTGTTCTGCCTATAGCTGGAAACTGCTAAGTAAAGTTGTCACAGTATTGAAAATGTAACCAGTCTGTGCATATTGAAGTTCAGCCTCTGTTGAAGTACTATAGGCCTAATAGGGCTTGGGTGATTGACCTCAAATCAGGGCCACAAATCACAAATAATTGAACATTTGATTACGATTTATCAGTGATTTCTTATTGGCCTCATAGTTCATTGACAATTAAGTTATGCACTGTAAACAAGCCTGATCCATCTTTGGTATCTATCTTTATGAAGTTAAAGTAATAGTATAAAACATGCAAAAGGCAGAAGAAAAATTCTTGACATTTGATTACAGGCCTCAAAAATGGTTGTGATGATTTTGGTGGTCTAAATTTTAATGAAGTTTTAAGAAACTGGTTTGGTTTACTTAACACCAACATCCTCAAACGATCACTCTCTGAAATCAAGCATAATCCACTTCTAATTTTATGAGGTATGTGGAGGTAATGGGGATTCAACAAGGCATTGAATCATTTCCTATCTCATAAACAGGCAACCAGTGGAATACAGTCGTTACTGTTTTGTCCACTCCACACTGTTGAGTCAGTGTTGTAACAAGGTGCCCGAGGGCCGGGTGTTGGGCAAGACAGACCTGCTTATAGAACAACAGTGAAAAGCTACACTTGTTCTTAATTTTTTTCCACTGAGCAGTTCCCCTTTTCACTTTATTACCAATTCATGAAGTGTGTGTGTGTGTTTGTGTTTGTGTGTGTGTTTGTGTGTGGACGAACATGGCCTAAAGAGGAAATATGAGAAAAAATACCTGTATGCAGATGCTGAATCCAAACAGATCAATTTTATATATACTTTAGTATACTTTCATATAGGGATTTGATTTTGGTAGGTGTTAACTCTCTATACACTTAGCAATAGACATGTAGTAGTATACATTTAGTAGACAGATAGACATACTGTGTACTGTACAATGGAGACAACAACATACAATACACATATATGCACATATCAACTTAATGTAGGCTACACGTAATACAATAAACAAATAAATTACACACATGATAGGCCAAGTGGTATGTGTGGAGTTTTACTATAGAAGTAATAATGTAGTGGAGTGTAATAGAGTAGTGAGCAGGATATATAGGAGTGGAAAGTATGCAGTCTGATATCATTCCACTACGTTGTTTGTTTCATCGATACAGTAGGTGATGGTGGCAGAGTTCGACACTAATGTGCAGGGTTCTGTTGAAAACAATTGAATTGAGGAATTTTGGAATAGCAATGTTCTGCACTTTGTCAGAACTGGTGTGTGGAGAGTGTGCAGATATGTATAGTAACAAAGTAGAACTACTTAAGTAGCTTACTTAAGCACTAAAATGCAGTATCTGTACTTTACTGGAGTATTTTTTTTTCTCCTACTTCCACTTTTACTTCACTACATTTTTTGGATGAATTTAATACTTGTACTTTGTTACATTTTGGATGTGCTGATTAGTTACTCGTTACTTTTATAAAAAAAATGTTACAAATCATACCACATCCAATGATAGCCTATCAATGCCAGACCAGACCATCACTAGGTTTTCATTATCTTTATTGGGCGAATCAAGCGGTATAAGAGACATCATGCTCCCCTTCGACCTTTTGCAGTTCTGAATGCAGTCAACTGGGAATGATTAGCAAGGGTCAGTCTACTGCTCCATTTCGAGATGGAAGATGAGCACAAAGTTCTTTAACTTCGAATGATTGTAGTGAGGGGAATGGTGGTGACCATCCCTGGCCCAACTTAGATTCCATGGCCAAACAGACTATTTCAGCCAAATAAATGTAAAACAATATGATATTCAAACTTTCGACTGCTTTCTTTAATATACACAGTACTTCTACTTTTACTTTCAGTACTTGAGTAGCAATTTTTAGAATACTTTTACTTGCATTACTTAAGTACAAAACATTTTGAATACTTTAGTAATTCCAGTTAAGTATGGTGTTTAAAGAACACTTCTACTTCTACTCCAGTCATTTTTTTGATATGGTACCTTTATTTCTACTCCACTACTCTACTCTCTCAACTGGTGGAGACTTAATAAGATACATATGATCAATACACACACAACACTGTCCGGTCAAAATTTGCAAACAATTGGACACCTCAACAATATGACTGCCCACAAATATGTGTCGCAAAACACCAAACACTCATTATAGGCATTTTTTGCTTAACTTGTTAAGCTTTTAGGCATCTTCACTCAAAGGTGCAGATGCTGTGCAAAACTGTGGGACCTTATCAGAGAGTTATGTTCAGTGAACTCCTTGGAGGCAGGTGGCCTAATGGACTCTCCAAAACATCCAGGCTTTTAAATGACTTCTGTATTAGCTGAATACCTGCATGGGTCTTGCTCCCGGGGCATCTTGCTTGCGTTAGACTGAAAAGCCCGACAGTGTCAAATGAGTCAACATCAGTGCGTCACGCCGCTACCTGCATGTCAGTTCTGACACTGACCTCTGACATTTCACACATTAAGGACAGGTTATGATGGTGAGAATTTAGGGAGTGTAGGCTTGACTTCACCCCCCCCCCCCCCCACCTCTGCGTAATCACGAAGTGAGGGCTTACCATGCGGTCACATTTTAGAACCTGTTATAACTTGCAGGCAGTTTTAATAACTCACTTCACTGTGAAGTGTCAGGGTGGCCACCTGCTTGGCCCTCTCCTATGGCTTTGCTGCTGTTTTCCTCTCCAACGGCAGCATCACCTGGGCGTCACAAGACCCTGGTAGAATTTGAGCATCGCTGTGATCTTGGTCCAGATTTGGATGCTTGACTGGGTCCTAAGAATGAGACCGAAAGAGAAAAGGCGAAGGGAAAGGAGACGTAAAAGTGTCACTCATGGTTCTCTTGCCCCCTGTAACATCAGTCTTTTAGGGGTCAGTGAGGTACAGTGTATGCTTTGTATTCTTTGTTTAATTAACTTTCTGTACTGGCACTAGACAATGATGTTATTGGCTAAATACAGGTGCTGTTTGGTGTGCAGACACAATTGTGTTTACATGTCAGTTTAGGAAGTCATTTGACATAAAAGCAGGTTGACAGGTTCAGACAGGGTTGTATGACTCAAGTTTCAAGTAAAATACTGAGTCAGATGCATCATGTCTGGGCTTTTTCTTAAGCAATATGGTAAAAACTAATTTTTTGTAGAGATAACAAACAAACAAATGGGTGACAACATTTTGCTTGCACTCATACAAACTACCAAATAAAACTTCTTGAACTCATAATTCTTGCATGACGCTAACCATGTCAGGACCTCGTATTCCAAATTCATGAAATAAGTAAACAGCCACAACTAAATCAAATGTTTTTCAATAGATGCATGCAGCCAAAGCGTAGAAATCATTTGAAGTTCAAGCACAGCTTAACCACTAGCAGTGCTTGATGGCTCATTCCAGAGTAAACACACTTATTAGCTACACCACTTAAATAACACCGCCTAACTGATGAGGACTTTCCCAGGTTGCCTCAAGGAGAACAGATTCCTCGCCAGTCTGCTAGCTGAGTAACTTGCCAGTTTTGTCCAGGTGTGAGTAATGGCTACTAAGTTGCCAAGCTGAGATAGCCTCTTTGAGTTCACTCCTAAACTATTGTTGATCCAGAAAGGGGGTGTAGTCAAGCACATGGACCCCAGGTTGTCAACAGCTATTCCACTGAATAGCTTCAAGTACGTGATTTAATAGCCTATAAGTTGTACCCTTTGGATTTGTTATACATTCAAAGGATAGCCTATATACACTATACTAAAAAGTGTTTCAATAACTGTGTTTTGCAGTCAGTCCAAAAAACTCTTAAAAAAACAAAACAAACTCAGACGTTTGTCTGAAGCGGGCTGTATTTGACCTGATGAGGTACGGGTTGCTTTCAAATCTCGCCTAGTGAGTTGAGGTCCGTGACCCAAAACAACCCTTGTCGTGGAACATGTGTTAAACTTGCAGGGTCTTTCTTTTTTTCACAGTCGGCGGCTTTTCAGGCACTCAGCTGTGAGAGAGATTTCACTCTGGCTCGTGGCCAGTCTAAAGAAAAACCAGAGCAATCCATCTGTCTCTATGCATGAAGCCATGCTTTTTGCACCCCTCTCTCTCACTCGCTTTCTCTATATCTCTCCCTAGCTGCACCCCTTCCCTCTCCTGTTGCGCGACCCTACCATGATTTCTGAGAAAAGACTGATGTTATGTGTGCACGCCCATGTTTCCCCTCCTCTAGTCCCCGACCGTATCTTTTGTCCCTACTTGTCTAGGCCTAAAGGCTGAAGCTGCTGACGCTTCAATAGTGGAACTCTTACTACTACCCTCATATATTTACCCATGATGCTACTTGGCACCAGGAAGTTGGAGGGTTGGGCCAGTCATTGTGGTTTTATGGTAGACTGGAAAGACATGCGACTGAGTTTGAAAATCTTACAGTGATAAAAGGAGTGAATGCGCAGTGTTGCACAAGTTGTAAAAGCAAGCAATAAGGTGGGTTTAAAGTCACTAGGTAGGCTGAGCCACACTGAAGCTAATTAGTAAGGGCATTGGTTAAAGCTGACTTATAGCATTCTTAGGCATACCTTCAAATTGAATGGGTTAACATACAGATTATTATATTGATTCAAATTCAAATTTTGATTGTGTTACAAGGATTACGTTAAAACTCCTGATAGTGCAAACACTTATAATAATTAAATCAGCGCTTGTTTATCTTGTTTGATATACCATATAACTATTGTTCTGTTGCATACAATATAAATGAAAGAGGCCTGTTAGTTAACATTGTAGTTGATGCTACAGAATGAGTTCTAGTATTTTCTGGCTTCTGCTGCATGAGAGGACTTCTGTGGTTGCTAAGGTTGAAGAGTTCAAAGATGACTATACTTGATTGGAGTTTCAGTGCTAAAGGTGTTCTTTTGTATATGACTGTATTCTCAGTCGTAGTAGAGAGTAGATGTCAAATCCCAGAAACACAGAGGAAAGCTGATATAAAGCAGGAGGGAGGGAACAATAAACATATGCGTGAAGATCTGTAGGAAGTTGCATGCTCATGAACTTGAGCCTAGATTTGTCATCTCTTTCTACATTCTGTATGGTGACGAAAACGGAACTTCGGAGAATGTCATTGATGCGCGTAATGCTCCATGTGCTTTAAACCCTTTAAAACAGTCTGGTTTGTTTTGTTGCTAATACTGCTAAACTTCTTAAGCGAATTGTATTAGCTCGCCTCATAATTCAGTGGTTTTTCTTGTTTGTGTAGAAATACCAGTATGTGTGTCTAAGGGACACTCTCATAAGTCTTCACAGTGACCCTTTTCTGCCCGGGGGAATTTCTTTGCTGAAAATAAATTAGAGAGAGTATTGACATAAGATTATTCCTTATTGAAAAACAGAGTAGGCCTATGTTGTCATGCCAGAATCTAAAATGCATGTTCTGATGATGGAATATTTAGCTCATTCCTTATTCATAAAGTAACACACCCATTGGAAAAGTTTGTTTCTGGCAGCATGCTACACTGTCAAACTCAAGCCTTTGATGTCTGTATTGCTTGTGGAATAGATGGCGTATTGTGTACTGCAATGCGTATTGGGATGACATGATTGTTTGTTGTCATCCACTTCCTATTCTCTAGGTTTGTTTTCTTTCCTTCATGGACCAACAGTGTTGTTTAGTCAGAGTTATTTTGCCCCTTAGGGACAAGGGCACTGTACTGTTTAGAAGTGACCTTCATACAGGTGATCCATTGCAGTCACAGCTCTGTATTAGATTATGAAGAGGCCTTCCTGTGGGAAGCTGGCCAGTCCTTGTCCCCGCAAATCTGTCTCCTCAAGGCAGCCCCGTCATCCATCACGAGAGTGTGATAAAATAGCCCCTGTTTGCCCGCAGAGCCGGAGAAGTTCACTACCCAAAGATTCAGGCCTGCTGAGCCATGCAGCTTTTTGGTGCAGCCCCAGAAAGTGACCATTTGTGAGGTCAAATCAATAAATGGATATCGACCAGCTCTCATTTGATGCGGCAGACCTTCATGCATCTGTCTCGCCAGCGGCTGCTGAGGAACGAGAGCACATTTAGCAGACGCTAAATTACCATAGGCATGATGGGGCTTGTGAGATGGCTTGTGACGCCTGCATTCCAGAGGTCTTTTTGGATCTCTTCCATTCATTGTACAGCGGTGCAGCTTCTCTCTCTCAGTATTTCGCTGCAGGTCTGCCTGCCACTGATGTGCCAATGACTGCCTTCCACTTGTGAAGCTTAAGCTTAGCTGGATGTAAACAATCCCTCTCATGGCTGTATTTATTCACATAATATATTTGCATGAGGACGTGTGTGGATGCATGCATGCATGCATGCATGTATGACGTGTGTTTTATGTGTGTGCAAGCACACAGGTTTGTGTGTGCATGTGCTTGCATGGATTTCTCTCCCATCTGCACTGAGCTAATGGATAGGAAATGAGATTGACCAGTGCCGTGTCGAAAGGTCTCTCCACCCACACGACATCATCACAGTGTGACTGAAACAGAGTCACCCCCATTTTCCAGGTCTGTTCTTAAGAGTTTGTGAATTTATAATAAAACAACAAATGGGTGTAAGTTTGAGACCTCCCTTTGCTCGAGGGGTTGAAGCATAGATGAAGCGCTAAAAGCGACTCTGCTGTAACATTGTAGGCTAAGGCTGCTTCCTATGGCTACTCAACATGACTGGAATAATCAGCTTTGCTGCCTGGGTTGCCCAGCACAATGCAGCCATTCATAGGAAAAGCATAACAGGGAAGCTATATGACAGCGATAGGTTGACTGAAATGATTACCATCCTCTGGGTCTCTGAGCAGAAGATTGCTTCTTGTTGACAACCTAAGTATCGTTTGGGCTCACATGCTTTTGTTGACTGTTTGAAGAAATCATGTGCCCCCACAAGGCAAGCAGCATTTTTAGGTTGGAGAAAATACAAGCGCTAACGTTAGCTCTGGGCTGTTAACTTGGTTACCTTTTTGTGAACGGCTACATAGATTCAGTGTGATGTAATACGCTTTTCCCCATCAGAAGCCTTTACTGTAGATGCCCTCTAAACTGTCCAACCAGGAGTCTGTAACCATCATAGCCCTTTAAATGTCCTGTCAGTACTGTTCTGTATGTGGATCCATGCATGTTTTCAGACTTAAATGTACTGTAATTGCACATTGATAATTCTGTCCTGTCCCTTTAAAACATATCTAACTCTACCCACTCTAGTGAACTGGTGCAGGGAGGGAACCCAGAGCAGATGGCCCTTTCAGTCTAAACGTGACATCAGGATTATTGAGCCCTTGCGCTAGCACGATGGACCATGCATTTAATGTGTTTGAGTGTGTGTGTGTGTGTGTGTGTGTGTGTGTGTGTGTGTGTGTGTGTGTGCGTGTGCGTGCGCGCGCATGTCTCCAGTCTGTTTTTGAACTCATCCGGGTTGTTAGTTCTCCCATGCATAAGTGGTGAGAGGTGCATGAGTTACATAACGACCAGAGACAGACAGAGCCCGGAGCCAAGCTCATTTTTTTTTTAAAGAGGGAGAGAGAGAGAGAGAGAGAGAGAGAGAGAGAAAATCCTTGTCTTTTTCTGCCCTAATCTGTAATCCTTGTGTAATCTGGACCATGCTCAGTAATTTGCAATCTATCTAAATGAAGTGGGTGGGATTTCTGGCATTCATCATTTGAAATAAGGCTAAGATGAAGTTAAAGCGACAAGCGATAACTGTACAGACCATTAAAATGAGATCCTTATGTGATCTACAAAAAGAATTTTGTCCTTCAAAGAAAAAGCAATACACAGTCTAAACAAGATGGATTTGGTGATGGGGGATGGATCTATATTTAGTTTTCCGAGAGCTAGGTTTTTTTTTCTTTTATTGTTTGTTTAAACAAGGCTTTTCAAACCCTCCCCTCCTGGGCCATTTGAGATCCAGAGAAAACATGTCCGACGTTAACTCAACATCCACCACCATCCACAGGACTCCACCCCCACTCCCACTCACACTCACACCCACACCCACTAGACTGCATGTTTGTCCGCAGTCTTTACCAGGAGCCAAGAGCCACTCCACTTTTATTCCCACTGCCGACGTGCTTCTGATCCGCAGCCAAAGGAGAAGCTTGCTGACTGAAGCATGTAGACTAGTACCACAGAGATAGAGCACAAGGTCTTCTCTATCTGCTGCCACTTTTTTTGGAGTGAGTAGGACTCTGAGTCCGAGGCGTCATCATCATCACAGACGTGGCCTATGGCAGTGTGATGTCTTTGATGCTGATGAGGATTTGCTGAGTGTGACGGGAGAGAGCTCTCTCTCTCTCTCTCTCTCTCTCTCTCTCCCCCCTCCCCCTCTCACTCACTCACACACACACACACACACACACACACACACACTGGCCTATGGCAGTGTGATGTCTTTGATGCTTATGGGGGCCAGAGGAGGTGTGTTGGGACATAGTGTATGGGGAAGTGAGAAGGGGCCGGAGGGGAACAATGCTCCCTGTCTGTCTGTCTGCCCCACAGTACCCCGCACACAGATCCTGTCACAAAGCTCGTCATTCAGTGGCACGGGCCCTCCAGCAGCGGCGACTAACACCGTGTGGGACGGCGGGCTAAAGCAAGCGCTCTGACATCATTCCTCTCATGGGGTCGCTGCCGCTGCCGTCGTTGTCGGGTTCACTAGCACTGAAAAAGGAGAGGCCGCTCTGCTTCCTCCAGTTACCCAACTTCAACACCCCCCCCCTCCACCACACACACACACACACACACACACACACACACACACACACACACACACACACACACACACAAACACACCTTCACTGTGCAAAACATTGAATCCTTGTGACGTGCGGCAAACTCGGTGATCCTGCTGTGGACCTGAGCCTCCAGGTCAGACCTGGGCAAACTAAGGCCAGGGGGCGCCATGCGGCACGTTGAGCTATTTTATCCGGCCTGTGGATCCTTGCCAAAAAAGAATAATTTCTCATTTAGCCAAGGCGGTGAATTAGGTTATAGCCTTGATTTAACAAATTTGTTGTATTCAAGAAATACAAATCCCCCCCATTTAACCATGCATGTTAACCTGTCCTCTGAAGAAATTGGGGCTTCTGGTTTGAGACTTGCCAGTTTACCGGCATCAACCCCATCAACCGGTTGACTGTTAACAACCGGCCCATTAGTCAACATCTAAAACCCAATGTGGCCCTTAATCCAAAATAATTGCCCACCCCTGCTCTTGGTTGTGCTGTTGTTTGGAGCCCCTGGTTTCAGTCACGTGGGCCACAGGAATTTAGGGCGACGTGATGTGCCTGCCTCTGGGCCCCGTCTTCCAGACGCAACCTCCCGCACCACCCTCAACCCCACCCTTCTCCTCTGTCTAGGGCTGAGATACGTGCTCACGTGCACACGCTTGCTGTGCTGCTGCTGTGCTGCTGTTCTGCCCGCTGGCCTGTGATGTAATGCCCACTGCCCCCTTACAGTGCTCTGAGGAGGAGGAGGAGGAGGAGGAGGCTCTCTATGCTCTAAAGGCTTTGCTGAGTGTGACGGGAGAGAGCTTTTAGCGCAGGGACGCATTAGCTCAGTTTCAGGATAAGAAGTGTAACACACACACACACACACACACACACACACACACACACACACACACACACACACACACAGAGTTCAGACTCTGAGCTCCCAGACAGTTGCCAAATGTAGACTATACAACACAAAAGGTCTGGCAGTGGACCCGTCTTTACTGTGCAATGAACTTTCTTATTTTTTTCAGTTCACTGCACTCTTTCTCTCCCATTCTCTTTCCTCTCTCTCTCTCTCTCTCTCTCTCTCTCTCTCTCTCTCTCTCTCTCTCTCCACACACACACACACAGAGGCAGGCTGTTTACCTGAGTCCATGAACTTGTTCTCATTAAATCTGTGCATGAGAATGGCTTGCAGATGCCCAGAGGGAAGAGCTAAGGAAGGGAGGATGGCACATAGGAGACATTGTGGGCTGCACAAGTCTCCTTAGGGTAAGATGGAGAACAAGGCAGCACCATCAGTCCTTCTGTGGCAACACAAGCCTGGGGAGGAGAGCTCAATTTGTCCCTTCTCAAACAGTGGTTTGTGGTGTTCAAGAAACACCACAAAATCTCAGCTCAGGAGTGTGTTCAGAGGCAGCATAGAAATGGTGTCCTCATGTCCGGGGGCAACTTTCATTACTTTACTGCACACAGAAATAAAAAAAATGAACAGTGTGCCCTGTCTTCAATTTTGCTAAAGGTTTCAATAGATGACAACATAAATGCATTCATTTGTTGCTGTTAAATCTCACTTTTGCATCATCTTTATGGAATATCAATATGGAAGTGAATGTGTGTGTGTGTGTGTGCTCTGATGTTCAAGAGAGTGATGACATGCACAAGCGCCATCACTACACCCCCTGGCAGCACAAGCCTGAGGAGAAGAGCCAAATTTGTCCCTGAAGTTATTTGATGTCGTGCATACGCAATCCTAGGTACTGAACATAAGAAAAACTAAATAAAACACAGTAGAGCTCACTTGGAGCTTACACTCGAAAATGTTCACTATGCGGTGAAAAGATCATTAAAAATAACTTAACGGGAGCAAGTGTGCAGACATTCTACTGTGTTTTACTTAATTTGTCCGCAATGGTTTGTGGTGCTCAAGAACAGAAATCTCAGTTTGGGAGTTCGACAATCTTGTGGATTACTTTGTTTATTACAGTGTGCTCATAGTGTTTGTTATTGTAGTTACTGCTGTTGTTGTTGTTGTTGTCATTATCGTGTATGCCATGTCTCGTGAGCTTCACCTATTTTAGCATCCATCCATCATGTTATTTACCCAGTCAACATGTTGACAGTTGGCCTTGTCCATTCACTGAATATGTCCTGTAAGCGGAGTTATGACCCCACCCCCCACCCCTTACAGTCATAACCACAACAGAGTACTAAATGACAGCCCCCCTTCCAAAGCTACACTGTTTAGGGTTATAAATCACAGATTCTGTGAATAGTGTCTCTATCTATAGTCAAAGGGAGTGTGGCTCCCCAGTCGGGCCTCAGGGTTAGATAACCTGACGTGACCCAAAACAGCTGTGTGTTTGGGGTACGCTACTTCCTGTTTAAGCGCTGAGGATATGGACCATGGCAGCTGGAACTACTAGCACAGTGGATCGCCTCCAGTGCCTGCCTGTTGGAAGGCTTTTGCAATCGGCCTTTTATCTAAACGTGTGGCCTGGCATGCCCTCGCACATTTTTTTCGATTGCCATTGTGAACATGTCTGAGGTTGAGGCACAAAGTGGTTTAGTATTGTCGTCTGAAGTGTGTCTAAAGCTCTGCGCAAACACTTACGCACTCACACACAGTCTCTCACACATACACACACATTCTCAGACATACACAGGAACCTTACAAACAGGGTGGATTTGTTTCCCTAGTTGGATCTGACGCCCGCACATTAATTTTTCCATTGCTGTCAGAAACAGTGTTCCATTGCTTTGGTGAGAATACAAACAAGCTGCAGGATCACCATGGACAACTGGACAGCTTGTAGCCCTTCCTGGCTGGCAGCAATTCCATTTTGGCTTCTCTCCTAAAGGCCCCTTTGGGTCACCTTTTGCCTGGCAACCATTCTGGGGATGGAGGATATAGGGCAACCCTCCTGGGGAGGAACATTCACACCGCTCTGTGGTCAACGCCAGCCCAAAACTGACAATTAAGCTAGCAGAATAAGGAGTGCAGATCAGATCAGCTGTTTAGCATCAGGTATTTTATATGCCTACAGTTCCAGCTTCCTGTGGATGGTTGTGGTTGACTTATTTTCCCCCATGGGCTGAAGATCAAAGCTGTAGATACGGGTTGCGGAGGTTGCAGCGATTGCCTCAGATTAATGTGTGGTGGTGGTGAGGAGATAGGTGTGCTAGGCTAGCTATATCACTCATGCATAGGGGTAATAAAGCAAGGCCTGGCTGCGCCTGACGGGGGAGGAGCGGCATGAGCAGGCCTGGCTCATAAATAATGGCTGAAGTGTAATAGGAGGCTATGACAGAGGAGGCCATACAGTAGCAGTAAGGAAAGAGGGGGCGTCAGGGCAGGAAATGAAGCCTGCTGGGTTTGTTTACTGTTTGAGGATCTCAGCACAGCAGGTCAGATGTCCATTAGCCAAGAGAAACCCATTTATGCAGGGAAACGGGTGTCATCCAGGGGTTAACATGGAAATGGTGTCCTCATGTCTGGGGGAAACTTTAATTACTTATTGTACACAGAAATTAAGAATGAACATCAAAAATGGGTCTGTCTTCACTTAAAGGTTTCAGCAGATGACAACAATGCATCTATTTGTCACCGTCACTCAAGACTTGCATAACATTACCTTGACGCAAGTCTGTGTTTGTGTGTGTGTGTGTGTGTGTGTGCGTGCGCTCTGCTGCTCAAAAGAGTGATGACATGAGCAAGCTTTCATTACCCATGATTCATTCCAAGATCGGCTGCTTTGTGAGACGAGACACCCTTGGGCCTTGGTTCTAGAGAGAGAGAGGAAGTAGAATCTTTTGTTGAGAATTCCTTTACAGTGCTATGCAAACATTCCCTGCAAGATTAACAAGCACACAGAAAAGCTAATAAATGGAGCCGTCTTGCCCCATACATTGAACATGGTTAGTTGGTATCGTTGTCACAAAACTCCTCCACCAAGGTGAACTGTTTTAGTCACTGCTGAACCAGCCAATTAAAAACTCTGGCACCATACAGTGTGTGTCTGTCTAAGAGCTGCTGGTTTTGATTCTGTGTTTTATTTTTTTATTAATGGGTGCGGTAGTCTACTTCTCCTGCCTTAAGTAACCCCGAAGCATGGTCCTAACTGGCTAACCGCTAACAGGCCTGCGGCTGAGGGCCCAGCGGTAAACTGTTTACATGTGTTTATTTTAAAGATCAGCCAGTTGAGAAACTGTGTTAGGCGTAGTGGTGCTTCTTGACTAATTATACACTCCTTGGCTCAAGAAGCCTATAATCAAACCTTGTAAGTGAGCACAAAGAATACAGCCTCTTCTATAGCCGTCAGTAACACAGTTGTGAAAACAAGGCAAACTTCAGGTATCCATTTAGTGGACGGTGTTGGCAGTAGTTTCTTTCTCTTTTTTTTTTTTGCAGCTATGCAGTCCGCACATACTTGCGCTCTCACTATTGTTTCACTTTGTATGCACACTCCTTCAGTTTGTTTATTTGGATTTATTTATTTTTTTCCCTCCCATTGCTGTTTTTCCTTTCTGTCGGTGGCCGACCTGGTCTGATCTCGCTCTCTGAACACATGAAAGGCAAAAGCTCTGAGTATGAAGGCGCTGTGAGCCTGCATGCTGTGTCCCTCTGGCCAGGCATGAACCTCAAGGAGAACAGCTGTATCTCAGCATGTGACATGGGACCCTGCTTCAAATCCACTGCAAGGCATGTTACCATATGACTGGACCTGACCTATAAATGGCCGCTTTTTAATGAAAAACACTGCTCTGTCCCGTATTTGCTTGAAACGCTGAGGGAAATTACTTACATGTATTTTAAACTGCTTTTACGATTGCACAAGACTGGTTGGAGTCGAAGTGTTGTTTGTAAAACAAGTAAAATGCCAAAGTAAGGCATGGTAGGCCTACAGTAGGTGTTTCCATTGCTGCGCAGGCAACTGATTACTGTTAGCTGTTATCGCTGGAGAATCTGTGTGTGTGTGTGAGTGTGTGTGTGTGTGTGTGTGTGTGTGTGTGTGTGTGTGTGTGTGTGTGTGTGTGAGTATGTGTATGTGTGAGTGTGTGAGTGTTGATGCCTGCATGAATGCAGCCCTAGCCCTCGTCAGACTAGCATGATGGTGGTGGAGATAGATCAGGGTGTGTGTGTTGTGCACACGAAAAGGCCAGTATTTTTCCTTAACCTTTAACTTGTCTTATTGACTGTGCAAAGTCTGCTTTCAATACTGTACAAATGCAGGATTATTTTGAATATGAAACACCATTTCCTGAGTACCCCTGTGTGTTATGCTTTTTAGTTCCATGTTGCTTGTTTTTATTTCAAAACTCTGTGTGTGTGTGTGTGTGTGTGTGTGTGTGTGTGTGTGTGTGTGTGTGTGTGTGTGTGTGTGTGTGTGTGTGTGTGTGTTTCTGTCACCAGCTAAGCCAAGGAAATGTGCCCGGGATCGAGAGCGCCTCATTGGCCATGGACACGGAGGAGGGGGTGGAGGTGGTGTGGAATGAGGTCCAGTTCTCCGATAAGAAGGTCTTCAAGTCTCTCGAGGTAAACCAGAGCCTGCCTGCCCCTCTGTCCTCTTTAAAATCCATTTTCCAATATGTGTGTGTCAAATACATGGAGTGCCAGCCTTAGTTCTGGCAGACCACAGAGTCAAGCCTCTCTATGTGCTAATCTCGATTAGCTGATTTTGTTCAGTTGATTCCCTCCTATGCTTACTATTCACCAATTCTATTCTACCAACTATGTCAGCCAATATTTAAAGCCGCTTCACCATGCATCTTTTTTTTCTTTTAGCCATATTGCATCCCACTTCCTCTCCAACCACTCCTTTCATCCAGGACTTATCAATGTCCTGTTATTGTCAGTCTGCCTGCTGTAGGCTACCCCATGGGGATTTCTTGCTGTCTCTCCTTGTCTTGGGCCTCATGCCCCAGATTAGAGCGGTCACAAAGGTCCTATCTAAACTGGACCTTTATCTGTAATGTGTTCTTAAGCCTTTTCTTTGTTTGTGTGTGTTTGTGTGTACAGGACAGGATCAGGGAGATGTTTGAGAACCTTATGCAGGTGGAGCATCCCAACATTGTCAAGTTCCACAAATACTGGCTGGACACGAGGGAGAGTCGGGCGCGGGTGAGATGTCAAAATACTATGTACACACACACACACACACACACACACACACACACACTTTCACTCGATTACTCTTTTAGCAGCACTCTTTCAGACATACACAAATGTAGCCTTAAAATCTGGATGCCCCTAGTGGTAGCAAATGTAACTTGCAGCCAGGGATGTCTGGCACTTTGTGAAGAAGACACTTCCTCTTTGTTCTGGTTGGTGAAGGTGCTATCCTATTGCAGACTGATGGAGTTTTCTCAGGCCCAACATTTTGACCAGGCCTTGGTGTATTAGTAGCTTGGTCATAGTCTGTCTACGTTTCACTTCCTATGACGGTCTAGGATTGCAGCTGGTTGCCGTATTCCTGTGCTGCATTTTCAAATTTGTTGATTGGTCAGGATGGGTAGTCTAGAATGTGTCTTTGGGTGGGCTTAGCATTGTTTGAATCAGCTGGTTTGTTGCTCTAATTGGTTGTAGGAATCCCAGACGGAGTACTTAGGGGAGATGAGAATCAGCAGAAATACGTAGGAAGGCCACGGCCAGGCTTGTATATAAGTTTTAGTCATTCAGGGTTGTGAACTTGTGTCAGCTTAGACTTGTGCAAACAGGCAGTTTAACTGGAAGAGCATGTGTAACTCATGTCTTCTTAGAACAGAAGTGCATTACTGGTATGCTGTTTTAGTCACCAAGACATTCATGGTTCTTAATCTGCTGACAGGTTGGATATAATGATGATAATAATAACTGGAAAAGTGCTCAGAGATTGCAGACCTCCGCCAAGGCAATGTGGTCACAGAGGGTGTTCTGGATCACTGATCAAATACTTGTCCCAATACACACATTGTCCGAAAATTTAATTCAAATCCATGCAGTACTTTTCGAGTTATGTTGTACACAGACACACAAACAGACACACAGAGAGACACACACGCCTGCGAAAACATAACCTCCTTGGCGGAGGTGGTTATAATAATAATAATATAATAATGATAATAATAATAAAACACATTTGCACACGCATCAAAATACTAAACAAATGACTTTCTGCTTCCAGGTGATATTTATCACAGAGTACATGTCCTCAGGAAGCCTTAAACAGTTTTTAAAGAAAACCAAGAAAAACCACAAGACTATGAATGTAAAGGTGAGACGCTGGTGCATTTGTCAATTATATCTTGTACTGTGTGTGTGTGTGTGTGTGTGTGTGTGTGTGTGTGTGTGTGTGTGTGTGTGTGTGTGTGTGTGTGTGTGTGTGTGTGTGTGTGTGTGTGTGTGTGTGTGGCGCCCTCTGCTGTTAAGTGGTAAATACAGGGGACTGATGATGTGCTGTCATCAGCCTGTCTTCCTATATTGCTTTCTGTCCATCTGTGTCCTCCTGCTGAACTCATGTCTCTGTTCTGGTCTCGGTTCATCTTGCAACGTCTCTTTCTGTGTGTATCAATTTATTTTGTCTGTCCCTCCTTATTCCTGTGTCTTGCTTGTCCATGCTTATCTGTATGTCAGGCCTGGAAGCGCTGGTGCACGCAGATCCTCTCAGCATTGAGGTAAGAGTCATGTCAGTCCTGCTGTATTTGACCCGATAACATAAACCTGTTAATAAAACTATTCATCGCTGATCAATTAACTAACCTAGATCATTTAAACCAGGGGTTCTAAAAGTTTTGATAGGTGAGGGCCAATTTAGGGACCCAACGTTGAGCTAAGGGCCACCCAAGGGGCTGTGGGAGAAGGAGGAAAAAAAAACAACTGAAAAAAAAATTACTAAAAAAACTTTCTAATCATTTTAATGACCATGTTGCATCTCTAGAGTTAACATTTACTGCAATAAATAAATGCCTAAAATGAACACTACTACCAGTGTATAGTTATATTATCAGATATTGTATCAGATGAATCTAGTGGTGTACACTGTATATAGTGTAGTGTTGTAATATGTGTAGGGAGGTTAATTCTATGGGATTTAAAAGGTGTGATTTTATTTCTGTTTTTCAACAGTTACTTGCACTCGTGTGATCCTCCAATTATTCATGGAAACTTGACTTGTGATACTATTTTCATTCAACACAATGGGCTCATAAAAATTGGTTCAGGTAAAAATAAATAATAATAAAAAACACCATACACAGTGATACAGTAAAATGAAAAACACAATAGCCACAAACATTAGAACATGGGATGTTGTCTTTGAAAAACAAGTGCTGCTTTTTTGTAGTTCAATAACAATGAGCATTTTTATGATGGAAGCCGATTGAATTAGCTGAATTAATACAATTTCATGTCATGTGTTTTGCTTGAAATGTTAAGTTTATTCTCTCTCTCTCTCTCTCTCTCTCTCTCTCTCTGTCTCTCTCTATTTGCAGTTTGGCACAGACTGTTTGTCAATGGTAAGAATCCTGCTCTGTTCTGCATCACTTACTGTAATAAATGATATGTTTTTAGCAGCGAGTGAAGAGTTTTAATGTACACACAGAGAAGTGACTGGACATTAATTGTGTGTTCAAAACATCATTATCTAGTTTGGGCCTTTGCTGAGCAGACAAAGCCCATTTCAAGACTCTTTTTTTAAGTTACCCTTTAATTTGATCCATGTGACAATGGAATGTCAGTTGGGTTGAATTTGATGTTTGGTGAACTTCTGTCTTTCCTTTTATTTCTAACTCTGCTTGTCGTGACAGCCCTTTCCACCAAATGATTTAGCCATGAATGTGTCTTTGTGGTCCTCCTATTCAGTTTTGTGCCCTATTTACTGTTTGGCCCTATAAATGAAGACCACGTTCCTTCCTCCTAAGTACATTCCTGCCACAAATGGCTTATGAATATGTTTCACAATATGTTTACTGTGGTTTGTCCATCTGACGCGACTCATTACTGCACACATATTCTCTCACACACACACACACACACACACACACACACACACAGACACACACACACACACACACACACACACACACACACACACACACACAGACACACACACACACACGCACGCAAACTCTGCATGTTTATCAAAACATGCGTGCCTGTCCCTCTCCTTAGTGTTCCCGGAGGCAATCCATGGGAACGTGCACCAGCATCGGGACGAGCAGAGGAACCAGCACTTCTTTGCTCCGGAGTATGCCCGTGAGTATCCATCTGCGTCTCTTCCTGAGTTTTGTTTTGTCTGTCCGATGCTAATCATGCTCTTTGTTTGCCTGTCTTTCTGTCCATCTTCTCTTTTTCTGTGTTCAGCACATATTTTTCTATGCCTGATCCTCACTTATTCACTCTTGCATGCACGCACACTTTCTTAATTTAGTGTATCCATCTCCCGCTGTGCACACTGTTTTTCATGATAAACTTGCCTTGCCATCGAAATTGCTGTTACAAAATTTTAAGAAGGATCTCCTTGGACTACATTTAATTTGGACTTGGGTATCTCGTTGCACAATTTGAAGAATTATGTATTTGTATTTCATGAAATTTGAATATGAATTCATCTGAAGGGAAAGCGAGTTATGATTACTGTGATTAGGGTATTTCTGTACTCTTAACTGGATGACTACATTACATAAAAGGGCTGTATGATATGAAATACAAAGTAATCACAGGAGTTTTATGTAAACACATGTATTGATCGAATTATGTCTGCATTCCAGAATAACCTTTTTGCATTTATCAAAATGTGCATGTTTACTTTGAAACATTGACAACCCCCCCTATCTAGCAGCATTTTTATTATATGTTGATATTAAGTCAAAATTTCCTACTATAGCCATATTCATATTATTTGTGTTCCATAGACTGTTTAGACTTTGCAGCCCTGCTTCACACCAAATTGTGTAGGGTTATGCTGAGTGGGCTGTTATTTTTTTTTCCTCCGTCCAGTTTCTAAGGATGACTACTCCATTGACATATACTCCTTTGGCATATGTGCCTTGGAGGTAAGTATCAGTCCTCTGTGGTTATCAAGTGGACATTACTTCATTGAGTCATTGTGTAAGTGGTGCTAATGAGATGGACTCTCTCTGTAGATGGCCGTCTTGGAGATCCAAGCCAATGGAGACACTGCAGTGTCTAAAGAAGCCATAGCTTATGCAGGGGAGTCCCTTGAGGATGCTCTCATGAGGGTGAGATGAAGCACTGCTTTTAATCACAAGGACCACGTTTCACATTAAAACTATTTACTGAATGTAACTAGTGCTAAAGGGCATCCTGATAAGTAAACATGTTTTTGTTTGGTCTGTTCTGTAATGCATAGGAATTCACTCAGTCCTGTGTACATATGGAACCCAAGATGAGGCCCACCGCACATGACCTGCTCTTCCACAGGGTCCTGTTTGAAGTGCACTCCTTAAAACTGCTAGCAGCTCACTGCTTTATCAATAATCAATGTGAGTATACAGCGTGTTTAGGAACCATGAACTTTTGTGCGAATGCATTTTAGGTCTTTCACTCAATTCTGCTGATGGGACGTGGAAAAATGTTATTTACTTGATTATTAGAGATGTAGTAACTGAAATTTTTGGATGATGCTGTGCCCTGACATTTGTGTGTATAATTGCTATGCAGACCTGCTTCCAGAGAACTGTGTGGAGGAGAAAACCAAATCGTATGATCCAAATGGTATAATGGCAGAGATTGATCATGGTGATCGCCCAGGAGTCCAGCTTAAGTAAGTGATACAAACACCATAAATAAAAAAAAACATGACTAAATATTCACAAATGAGAGAATTAATATGATAATTGTTCTATTAAAGGTACTCCCATGTGTCTCCTTTGGAGCTTGACAAATTCTTAGAGGATGTCAAGTAAGTGAAAATATTGTCACAATTAACCAACTAATTAACCATTTAATTGCGGTTCTGTTTGTCACTGAAGTAAGATCGCTTTTAAAAAACAAAGAAAATAAACTCTACCTTTTTTACCTGCAGAAATGGGATCTATCCTTTGATGAACTTTGCGTCCCAGAGACCCCACCCCATCCCCCGTGCCCTGTCCTTGTCTCAGGAGCACATGGAGACGGTGAAGACGCCCACCCCAGAACCCCAGGAGACAGAAACCAGGAAGGTGAGCAGTTTACACAGGACCGAAACTACAGCAGCTGAGACTGGAACGAATAGGAATTAAAAAGATGATGACATTTATTACATTTATTGAGCATGATGACTTGACATTTAACTATTGAGTGAAAGTTACTGTATGGACGTTTCATTCACTTTCCCTTATTTGTGAGTGTGGTTGAGCTTGACGTTTTTGCCTCATAGGTTGTTCAGATGCACTGTAATTTGGAGGCCACTGAGGAGGGAACTCGAAGTCATGTAAGTTGCCACATATGGGTTAATTTGTGCCTTTTAAAAACCTATTTGTGATTATTGTTTTAATCAACTTAAAATTACTTTGTCTGTAGCTGTCTCTGTTTTTGAAGATGGATGACAAACTTCATCGCCAGCTCAGTTGCGATGTTCTTCCATGTAAGTGCAGTAATCCCATTCTAGTATTTTACTAGTTGAAAGATAACTTCATAAATGCTATTTTGGTTTAAAGTTGTGGGTAATGCAAATCAAGACATAAGACGTTACAGCATTAGTTGTTATACCTTCAGGCCTTCTAATGAAATTAGTGCTCATTCTGTTCAGAATTCCAACAAATTTAAGATTTGATTTGTTTTTTTATTTTTTCCAAATAAAAATTTAATATGACCAAAAATTATGTCCCTCAGCGGACAGTCCGAGGGATTTGGCCAGCGAGCTTGTTCACCACGCATTCATTTGTGAGGTAAGAGGGCCAACCACTTAGGTTTCCTGAAATTGTTAATGTCTGCTTATGGATTATAAAAACACAGATCGGCTTTTCAATTATCCCTGGATTCAGTGCTAATTTGTCTGGATCCAAGTACCCCTAGTTGCTGCTTTGTGATGCCAACCCCAGTAATTACCTAAAATATATTGTTGTTGTAGCTGTAGATAATTTTTTTTCTACTGAACTTCTCTTGATCTCTAAAGACACAGAACCATCAGATGGATGAGGATGTGATAACTGCATAGCCAAGACTTGGCATTTTAGTCAAAGGGATTATCTCACTGAGCAGTACCTAAGAGTTTTTGGATGCGCCCAGTGCTCACTGCTTAGTGTACATACGAGGTTCTACTCAGTGTCTTTTATGCTCTTGTGTTGTGCCTGTGTTGTGCAGGAGGACTGTGAGAAGCTGGCAGGGTTCCTTGAGGAGGCGCTGGGTAAACACTGGGATGGCTCCTCTGCCTCTTCGTCAGTCATGGCCATGATCCACTGACGGCTCATTCAACGGTCAGGGCTGGACCATGGACTTGTTGTGTATGGGGAAGAGTGGGAGAACGAGGGACTACTGTGTTATTCCTACGTAGGGAGGAGACTGGAGAAGTCTCACAATTCTCATGCACAGGCGGCAAAGAGGTCTTAACTGCAAGACTGAAACTCTTACAAGCAGGATGCATGTGGGAGGTTGGAAGTCCGAGCAGCTATCTCACCATGCCACAGAGGCGGTATTCCACATGACTCCATCATTCTTTTTGTACATTTTTACTGTTGGGCTTGTTTTTTGTTTTGTTTTTTTGGGCCTCATGTGAAAAACCGTCCAACCCTTTCTGAATTCTCATGTTTGGTTGCTTCCACCATTACACCATCCAAATGACCAAAGGCTGAAAACCGCTCTGCTCCAAATACAGTCATATTGCACTGGAGATCAGAGCATCAGGAAGGCAGCACAAAAATGCTAAAGGTCCAAAACTATGATTGCTCCTAGCAGAGCAGTTCTTTTCCTCATCTTAAAATGTATGTTCAACAGACGATACTGATTTTAATCTATATCACTACTTGTATTAAATATGTTTTTAATGCATTATATTTAAGACTGGATATTTTTCAGCATTTAACATTTGTCATTCTATCACTGTTTGACCATCTCTTTTTTTTATGCACTCAGTAATGAATTCTATGCTAGTGTAAACCTGTACAGAAGACCTAACCTCCTTCCAAACCATAAATTAGACACCTAGTGTGAAAATGAAAGACTGTCCCTGTGTGTTTCGAGATGAAATAATGCATTAAGTGCCTCAGTTAGACAGGAATGTGTCAGATCTGTATTTGCCAATATTGCTGGCGCATGGGTGCACAACACATGCGTTATACAGTTTTCAGCTATATACAGTACTCTTAACAGTTTCTCAAAGATATCCTTAAAGAGGTAAGGATCCTTTTGATGTTGTCTTCTTCTTTCTTTTTAGAAACACAATAACACAATACAGCCACATCTAAATGGAAAAGTTATGATCAAGACAGAAGGTAATTTAAAAAGCAGAAAAAAAATTGATAAGATCATTAGTCTTTTAAGATCATATTGGGTCTACTTCTGGTTTGCATGTGAATGACCTCTTCATTGGGGTACATAGTCATACCATACCATATAAAAACATAGCCATGATACTTTTATGACTGGTGCGTTTAAATTGTGAAAGTGTTTCACAAACTTGACCTGACAACACTTTTTCAGTTAACACTCACACATCCCTTGCTGCAGAAAGCTTTTTAAGAGGGTGAATTTCCGAATCGCTCTCCAGAGGTACACAACAGTATTTAATGCAACTGGAATACAATAATCTTGGTATTAGTTTCTGTTTCAGTGTCTCTCTGTATCAGTATCAGTGAGACAGCATGTTCAAATATGACTGCTAAAAAAGAAGACACAAGTTGGCATGGTGTGCATGGCATCGTACAGCTCATTTTTCTTCAATTACATCATGTTAAGAATTCAACTCAAAGTTGGGCTTATTTTTTATTATTATTTGGAAAATGGTTCTCTCAAAGGCGAGAGTCGGATAAATAACAAATAATAATCCAGCAACATGAATGTGCATAGCAAAAGCAATAGCCTTGAATTCACATGTGATTGCCTCCATGTCTACTCTGTTATCTCAATATCAAAATACATGTATGAATGAATTCTGTCTACGCTGTTATATGATAAGAAATGTGAACAAAAAAGAATAAACTGGCTGTGTGAAAGCCTTTCTGATGACTAGCCCTGAAAATGTTATTTCTAACTCTCTCTTAACCCTTTCTTCCCATGAAACTCCCGCAGCAGTTCTATCTGATGTGTTTGGTCTCTTCATTTTGCATTAGAATAAATGCATGTAAGCCTTTTCAGAAAGCGTATTAAACACAAGGTAGTGCAATGTTATTGACATAAGTACAACCAAAAGGAATGAATATACAAAAAATGTTGGCCCCACACACTTGAAAATAGCTGAAATGTTTAACAATGCCTGGTGGAAAAGAATTTAAAATGTGATGAAGTGCAGTTGGAATGGCATCCCAATTTAAAGATTTTTTATTAGGCCAACATATTTATTAGAATCTTCATTAGTGAGCAGTTGGATTTGCATTGCATCTACATGTACCTGACCGCTGTGCCTTGATCCATCAAAATCTAAAAACACATTGTTCAAAAATGTGGCCAGGGACCAGAATACTTGATGTCAGGTTTTTAAGGGGACGCACACAGGACTGCCCATAACAGATGCTACCCATGCTGATCATGTTGACAAAAGTCGTTGAAACTCAAGGTGAACCAACACATACACACACACACACACACACACACACACACACACACACACACACACACACACACACACACACACATCATACTTCATCCTGCAACTCCAAAGATCCTGTTTGTGGACTTCAGCTCACCATTTAATAATATCATATCTGAATCCTTCACTGCCAAACTGTTTCAGCTGATTGTATCTCCTGTGCTCAGTGGATCTCCAGCTTCCAGAGTGACAGGAGTCAGTCAGCATGTGTGGGCATGCGGGGAGGTGTCACATCTGGAACACAAACAACCAGCACTGGTGCAACGCAGGGGTGTGTCCTTTCACTGTTCTCCTCCTCCTCCCTCCTTGACCCCACTGTCGAGCTTTTAATATTTGAAGACAACACCACTCCAAGTGTCTCTGACCACTCTCAGTGAGCTCATCCAAGATGGAGACAAGACGGCGAAGATAAATTGGTGCACTGCATTGCACTTCTTCTTCTGCATTTCCATCACATCTTGGTTTGAGCAACTACAAAACAGTGCAAAACACAGATTACAAGACAAATCCCCACCCCCCAAGAAGTGAGCAGAGTACATCAGACACCTCAAGTCCTGCACACACTTCGGTATGGAGAAGTTGGCCCTGCGTTCACCCACTTCTCCTACTCATTATAGGACAAATTAGGTTTTTGTATATTTGAATCGTATGTGAATTATGTTAATGTACCTAGCCTAGGCCTATGTTGTTGTCTCTATACTATATTACCATGTGTTTACTTAATGTAAGTGGCTATTACTATTTGTTGAATGTATGAAGTCAAATTCCTTGTCATTAGGCTACTTGAAATGAGACTGAAAGAAAACTAAATAAAGTAAAATGAAAACAAAAACAAAACAAACAATCAAAAAACATGCAGATGGAGAATTTTTTTTTTCTCGTAGCGCCCAGGGTCAATTTTGCAGCATTTGCAGTGGGGCCTATTCGAGTTCTCGCGAGGTGCAATATGCTGCTGCGTTCATCGAACTATCGCGAAGCATTGTGATATTCAGCGGGTCGGCCTCTACGAAAAGGTGTGCTTCATGGCGGTGGCGGTGTCTGCGGTAAATTGAAAATATAGATATACTACATCATGCACGTATAAAATTAAGTGATATTGTTTATGTTTACAGCACTGAAATTCAGCAAACATTTGCCATCCAACTGTGAGACACCACGATTGTAGCGAGGCTAAGTCATTCAAACTCAACATGTTAACTATCGGCTAATCGGCTAGCTACCATCGGTAACCAATGTGGATTGGAAATGCGAGAGCGGGATTTTGTTCATTGGGCTAGGTCATTTACCAGTTAGCTAAATAGCTATCTACTTGAATATAATAACGTTTTCCGTCGCATCTGCCGATTAACTTAGGTAGGTAGCCACCAGAGTTTATCTCGTCTATAGTAATGATAATGAAAATGGAAAAACTATATTGATTTGTAACATGAACAAAATATCCATAAAATGTGTTCATTCGTTCAACTAATGATCCCTCACATTGTCCCCGAGCTAACTGCAGTAACGTTAAGTAAAGTTAGCCAACAAGTGAGAGAGGAAGGTTAGGTTTTGGTTGATACAATTACGACTAAACGTTGTCCATTTTGTCTCCCGGCTCCTGTTGACAAAAATAATTTATGGGTGTTTGCATTATCGCACAATGTTATTGCCCACTGCGTTAGAAGCATGGTTTGCTTATCCTACACTTAGCTCCGAATGCTAACTGATTTAGCTAAGGCCGTGCAGTGTATGAATCAACCCTGACATGAGGCTAAAAGGCCCCAAATCAAAAGGGCTGTCAACTTTTGCTCAGCGAAATTTAGCTGTGTGATTTTGGCTTAGGTTGGAAATGCGGTCGAATACCCCCCAAATCAACTTCGTATTCGTTGCTAGCTAATAAAACAATCTGATGTTAACGTTATATCAGCCCTGTCTTTCTGAGCAAGGAGTTTTAGCCAGTTCTGTTTCCTAGTGTACCTCTCTTGTTTTGGGAACCACTCAAACACAAAGGACTAGTTGCTATTCTAGTGATTTAACGGTGAAATTATGTAGATATCACTGTGAATACCGCCAATATTATCCGCCTCTCGTTGACTTAAGGAGACTTTTTTGCTTAACGTTTGCATACTTAGCCTAAATAGATCTAGATCGGTTATTCTTCAATGAATGGATGGACCCACATTTGGAAAAACATTCGGAGAATACAACGTGACACTTGTTCTTAGTGATAATGTATTTTTTAACTTATTGAAAGGATTTTTCTCCCCCTGTAGACTCTGATTTGAACTGTATAAGCTCTCCATATTTAATATCTCCTCACGGGTAACGTGCAGCTGGACACCCCAACGGAGAGCAGGTGCTAGGTAAGGGCCTTACTTTCCCACCGCTCAAGCAAACTGGTTGTGGTGTAACAGTAGCCAGATCCCCAGCCTTGCCCTGTGTCCATTTCCTGGAGGCCTAGAAACTTCTATTGTTGCACTCTCCAGTGTATCTTAAATCCTTAGGAGATTTTGTTTAGACCTTTGGAGGCTGAGCTACCCCACTCTCCACTCATTTTAATAGACCAACTACCTGAGAGCAAAAGTGACCTTACACATTAGTTTATGCAACATAGTTGTATGAGCACAGTTTACGCTGTAGCTAGCAGGCCAGTCTGGAAAATGGATGGCCACAATGCTCATAAGTTACAGTATTAACACTACACTAGTACAGTACACAGTCTAGTACAGGCTAAAATCTCAGTGACCAAAAATGTGTTTGGAGGTTTACTTGAAGTCCTAAATGTATTCCCCTGGTCTTATTGAAAGAGTTTCCAAATAGACAAGAGAATTGGGTTGAATCATTAGGTTTCTACAGTGATATTATGTATGTCTGTAATTCATACTTAAAGCATGTCAGCCATAGCATTCCCTGTTTATGTGTGTCTTAAACCCTCAAATTCAAGTGCCTCACTGGCTCAAACAAGTTGTTTTCAAATTGATGTAATTTTCTCCAGTGACTCTTGTGCTAAGTAGGTTTGTGTTTTTTCTTTTCTTTTTTTTTCTTTTTTGTCGTTTCTCTCTATGTGTCGTCTGTGCTGTAGAGCGTATCTCTTGACTGTACTATATTTCCAAAACCAATGGCAGAACTATTTGGGTTCAAACCTCCTTAAGGAGGGCAGTGCACCACTCTGGAGTTCATATGAACAAAGGTACTTCAGCTTTCTTCTGTGTAGTAATCAATAAGGGGACTTGCCTCACAGAACATTCAGTAGTGAAACCCACATTGAGGAGAGAAACTCCTAAAGTATGAAGATGTCAAATGTTTCCTGTTTTGCTGGAAGAGATGTTCACCATGTGCTGATTATTTGCATGGTCTCGTTTCATTCTCTTCCTGATATTTTGCCTCTATTGAAAGTGGCCCTCTTATTTACAGTGGGAGGGCATTATAATAGGCTGCTTCAAATCTGTCTTTGAGCAAGTTTAATTTTAACCCTTATAGTGACTCTTTGTTGCCTGCTCCTGGAAGGTTAGATGCTGTTCCATTGTTTACATTTCAGAGCAAGCTCCAAATGGTTTGTCCATCGTTAGCATGTAGAAATGTTCTAACTAGTATTGTCAAAGTGAGTAGTGAAGCTTGAGTGTTAGTTGCAGTGGTGCTCTGCATCCAGGCAAATTTGTAATCTGGTATAAGTCATAATATCAATGTGTTAAGATTGGAAGTGTTCAGATGTAAATTTACTATAAAGTTAGGATTTATTCCATAAGAGTGTGCCTTTTGGCTCAGGTTTCACTGGGTGTGTGGTAAGTGAAGACATGTCCTGTTTCCCCCCTCCCCCTCACCTGTTTGGGATGCATGTGTGCAGGGCGGCCAGGCTCTGACAATGGAGAATGGACAGAGCACCGGCTCAAAACTCGGCCTGCCGCCTCTCACGCCCGAACAGCAGGAGGCGCTGCAGAAGGTAGGAGACTAGAAGGGAGGGAGGCCACAGAGGGTGCTGCAGTATTTGGAAATTAAAGTTAGCTTTAGTAAAAAAAAAAATCTTGTGTTTTCATGTCGCAACTAGTGTGTGACATTATAGTAGGTTTAAATTGGATCTTGAAGTGTGGATTTAACAGTGGTAAAATGTAAATTAACAGAGGGAAAATGTAAATTAAGATGAATATTAAAAACTGTATTTTGATAGTAATGTTGTAACTATAAGCTGTTTTTGGTCTATATTAACACCAGCATAGGTATGTTTCACCAGCCATATCGTTCAATTAGCAGCTCAAAAGAGTAGTTTTTGTTGCTCCTTATAAGGGATGTTGCTTTCCTCCATCTACCGACACCAGTGGGCTTATTCAGTGCCTGTGTGTGTCGTCTTCGGAGGTAGAGCAGAGCCAAGACTGCCTTCAGCACCAGCATGGCAATTGTCTGCTGGCGCTATTCTCAAATCCTGGCACAAAAATTCACTATAACTTTGTCAAGATTTGTAGTCTGTAAATGTAGCTTTGAGTAGCTTAAAATAACTGCTTTCATCAATCTTTCCAGTTGGCTTTGTAGCATTAACTTTGAAAGTTATTTGATTGTAAGATGTCAGTATTTGTTGATTCCAGGCGAAGAAGTATGCGATGGAACAGAGCATCAAGAGTGTCTTGGTCAAACAGACCCTCGCCCAACAGCAACAACAGATGAATAACATACAGGTGAAGACACACTTTGCCCTTTCTTTTTTAACATATTTTGTTTTTATTTTGTATTCAAAAGAGTGTACAAGTTCTGCCTTTGTGTAAACCAAATAATCTTTTTTTTTTCTTTCTTTCTTTTTTTTCAGATGGCTTCATTGTCAATGGGCTTCGGAGACCCTCTCTCCCCACTTCAATCAGTAAGTTTGTCCGGCACAAAATTTTGACTGGATGAGAACTTGATAGTTGTATGAAGGACACTAAAGTTTGTCCTTGATAAAAGTATTTGGTCCCCTCCATTTCTTGGCACACACTTGTTAATTTCAGTACTAGTGTGTGTAATGTACGGAGGCAGAAAAATGGCAGTGCTATGTCTTCGGTGCCAGTGTGTTCATCGTCTGCTGGTTCTATCCTCAATCACTGCAATACACGTTCTCTGCAAGCTTCTTGAAATTGAAAGTGAATGGTTTAGCAGCAGTGGCAGTTACATGAGGTTTTTCTTGTTTTACAGGTGGCAGCACAGCGGCAACGAGCCTTGGCCATCATGTGCCGTGTCTACGTAGGCTCGATCTACTACGAGCTGGGCGAAGACACCATCCGACAGGCCTTTGCACCCTTCGGTCCCATTAAGAGCATTGACATGTCTTGGGATTCTGTTACAATGAAACATAAGGTTAGATAATGAAACCTTAATTTTTCAAAAAATAATAACCTGTGTTATTCAGTAGTCCCCTCCATTTCTTGGCATGCGCTTGTTGACTTCAGTACTTGTGTGTGTAATGTACGGAGGCAGAGAAATGCCAGTGCTATGTCTTCGGTGCCAGTGTGTTTATCGTCTGCTGGTTCTATCCTCAATCACTGGAACAACCTTGTATTTGCAGGCAGTTAAACAACATGTCAATATAATTATGCGTTGCATTTGTATTGTTTTTATCACTGCAACACACACCCTACTGAAATCATTTTTTGGAAGGAGAAAACCAAATGTGTATCTAAAATGTGATCTGTGCCCTTTGTGTCTCACAGGGTTTTGCATTTGTGGAGTATGAGATGCCAGAAGCTGCTCAGTTATCCCTAGAGCAGATGAACTCGGTCATGCTTGGTGGGCGAAATATTAAAGTGAGTTGCCATTCTTTTGCCTCTTGTGAAATCTGCCACCTTATGTTCTCATATTAAACTAGAGGTTTGCTATTGTTCAAGCCAGAGTTTATTTTCAGTTAACAAAGCTTGCTCCAGGTCTTGGTAAAAAAAAAATGACATGTTGCGGTTAAAAATGAACGTCTAGACACAGCATCTCCAGATAGATTCCAGTTTGGAGGACACCAAACTTTTCTTTTAAGCATGTGCAGGCAGTTTGCTATGCAATTACTAAGTCGTAGATTGTAAAATTCTTTGAAAGAAATATTGGTCCAGACTGCAGTCTTTGGTCCCCTCCATTTCTTGGCACACACTTGTTAATTTCAGTACTTGTGTGTGTAATGTACGGAGGCAGAGAAATGCCAGTGCTATGTCTTCGGTGCCAGTGTGTTTATTGTCTGCTGGTTCTATCCTCAATCACTGGAACAACCTTGTATTTGCAGGCAGTTAAACAACATGTCTATAATTATGCGTTTATACTTTATATTAATTTTGATACTCCAATATAATTTTCATCTGTCTGTAGTAAATTGTGGTTTAGTTTTTCATCATCCACTGCCATTTGTTTGGTTCATAAATGTATGTTCTGTCTGCAGGTTGGAAGACCAAGCAACATTGGTCAAGCCCAACCCATCATTGACCAGTTAGCAGAAGAGGCGCGGGCATACAACAGAATTTACGTGGCTTCTGTCCACCCGGACTTGTCAGACGATGACATAAAAAGTGTATTTGAGGCCTTCGGAAGAATTAAATCTTGCACATTAGCAAGAGACCCCACTACAGGGAAACATAAAGGCTATGGATTCATAGGTAAGAATTCCAGCCTTTTCCTTTCTATGTTTTTTTTTCTTCTTTTCTGAAAAGTCATCTGAAAATAATGCTGTAGAAATGTCAATTATCATAAGGATTCCTTTTTTGGCTTCACATTCTTATTTTTCTTCTTTTGTGGTCAGGCTTCCATGAAGTCACTGAAATCTCATTGTAGAGAGATTGAGTTTGGAAGAGCACTGTTGTATTTCCTGAGAGTCAATTGACCTCTGATGATATTTCACTAATGAGCTAATTGTAGATTGGTTTATGAGAAGCTTGCAGGCATCCCATATACATAAATACATATAGATAGATCAAAATAAACAAATACAGAATTCCCATAAAATTTTCGTTGACATTGTGTTTCCGCACCTTCTATACAAACTCTTCCTTTAAACAGAAGTATTAAACCAGTCTTGGGCAAAACTGCATGTTCGTGCAGAAGTATAAAAATATTCTGTTGCAACTTTGAGTGTTGCACAACACGCCATTTCTTTAGGCTAAGGGAACCAGAGCGTGTGAGTAATGTTTACGGGAACATGTGCTATGTTTGGATCTCGTAGTTCTGTTGCATCGAGTCTTTGTATTACATAAAATATGTCCAATTATTAAATCTAATTATATAACCAAACTGGGCATTGAGCTACAAGATAGATATGGTGATGGTAATATCTAATTATGTGAGACAGTTTGCTATGCAATTACTGAGTCGTAGATTGTAAAATTCTTTGAAAGAAATATTGGTCCAGACTGCAAGTCTTTGGTCCCCTCCATTTCTTGGCGCACACTTGTTAATTTCAGTACTTGTGTGTGTAATGTACGGAGGCAGAGAAATGCCAGTGCTATGTCTTCGGTGCCAGTGTGTTTATTGTCTGCTGGTTCTATCCTCAATCACTGGAACAACCTTGTATTTGCAGGCAGTTAAACAACATGTCTATAATTATGCATTTATACTTTATATTCATTTTGATACTCCCAATATATTATATAGTTAGATTTTTTTTTCCCAAACTGGCACATGGGCACCATCTGAATTATTTCTTTCCTGGTGGAGCTGTACACTAGCAGCAATTGGTCAGCTATATCTAAGCAGCACACAGTTGATTAGTTTGAAATGGGATGCCTGCAGCAAGGTGAAGACGCACCCCTCACCCCTTTGTCCTCCGCCACAGAGTACGACAAGGGGCAGTCGTCTCAGGACGCAGTGTCCTCCATGAACCTCTTTGACCTGGGGGGCCAGTACCTGCGCGTGGGCAAGGCGGTGACGCCGCCCATGCCCCTCCTCACCCCCACCTCGCCCGGCGGCCTGCCCCCAGCGGCCGCAGTGGCAGCCGCCGCCGCCACCGCCAAAATCACTGCCCAGGTGAGCCCCTTTACTCCTTTTTTCATTTTACCTTTTCTTAGTCAGGTGTGTGTGAATGGTCAGCAGCTTTCTCTTGGCTCCAGACTGGAGCTATGTACAGTAAGGTTGCGTGATAATTTAGATTAATCAGGCAATAGCAGACCCAAGGAGTATAAGCGAACGAAAGAGAGAGAACATGGTGTAGTGTTTTTTGTTTTGTTTGTTTCTTCTTTCTTTTCTCTTCCTAGTCAGGGTTTTCTCTGGGTCAGACTTAGGCATTTGATGGCATGATGACTCAGTGTTACTTATTTGAGACAGAGCCTTTTACATGCAGAAAGATAACATAGCGTGTAAACTCCAAAAACAGATGGCATGGAATCTGTCCCAGCCGGAGAATCGGACAGAAGACTTCCTACAGTGTCTGGTAAATCCTTCAGGAAATTCTGTTCCAAGCACATTGGTGCTTTTCTGTTATGTGTAGCTATATTTAAGTGTTGGGAGGGACTTGTCTTCAGGCCCTCATGTTTTCATTTTTAAAAAGTAAATTGATCATTGTCTTAATTTGTGGGCTAGTATAAATCATTAATTGACAGGTAATTCTAGGATGTTATGGTTGCTGTTTGTCATGGCTTTAGTAGTCTTTCACATAAAATGCTAAATGTAGATCTATGCAACCCTTTCGTCAGACACTAAGTCCTATGCTAGAATCGATGTTTGCACAGCAGCCTGTGTCTCTTAACTACATGAGCGTCAAACCAGAGCTGCAGTATGAGCATGCTCTGTGTGTAACTGAAGGCCTCACTGATGCTGTAATTAATGCAATTGTGTATGCATCCTTTCAATATGTGCAATTTCACACCTAGGTTGTGTGACTTGACATTGTAACCATTTTGTTAAGTTTCTTAGTGTCACACCTATCTATTTAGCATAGAACGTTAATGAGATTTCAAACCAGTTTGCTGTCTACTGTTTTTCTATGCAGTATGTGTACTACTGCATACACTGAAATAGAATTACTGAGCAAGCTATGCTGAAATCACCTATGGTAACGCTAAATACAATCTGAGCATTTGTCGACATTGTCAGCTCAGATGATATAATGCGATAGAAAAGAATAGTCTGTCTTGTCTTGTCCTCCTGTGTTTTCCCTCTTAGGGCTGGCTGCATATACAAAATTTTTATACAGAATATGTAAATGATCTTACAGCTTGCTAAACAGATGCCAACGGTGTTATACTGTTGACATCATTGTAGATGATTCATATGCAAGTGTACATTTATAGACATGTAGATGGAATGTACGTCTTGGTATGTAGTTTCGTTACAATTTTAAGTTGGCCAAATAAATCATTACGAATCCTTGAGCTGTAGGAAACCAAAATAACAGGAATATACCGGACAGCAGCCTTCGAAGAAGACTTGGTTTTTAGCTAGCTACATTAATGGCCATTGTACTTGAGTTGGAGGGAAGCATCCCATAACCACTAGGTGACACTTATCTCAATCAGATGGGTGGTTGACATGACATGGCATTTTTTGTTCCAATTTCATTCCTTCGTTTGTTCCAGTAAACTAGCCTATTAGCTATAAAATATGTATTTAAGAACATAATTTATGTATTTAAATGCATTTTATATCATATGGTGTGAAGGAAAACCTTGATATTGTGTCACACCATAGGACATTTCATGCATTTAGCATGATATTAAGCCATGTGTCTTAATGTTAACACCCTAAAACCATGCAGTATAGTTCTAAAGATAACATTGACAGAAAATAATTTTTAGTTGGGCATTTTTGGATAAAGCAAGTCACACCAAATGACAGTGAAAACGGAACTGAAGCAGGAGTGCCAGATATACTGGATTTGTTTGGAAAACATGAAGAAAGATAAATCCTTTTGTAACTTTCAGTGACGACCTGAGGTGTTGTTCCTCCCCCTGAAAGAAGGATCCCCCACTCTGCAATGGTCTCAAGACAATTGCCTTTTTAAAAAAAGGAATATGGTCACACCATATATTGATTTTCGGGACAAAACATTTGTGTTAATAGTGGCTTCAAAATATTCTGGCTGAACCTTTAGCTAAGCACCCTCAAGTCAACATCTGGGTTATCAATATATGATTGATAAAACAGAAAATGAATTAATTTTCTTACTTTTACCCTAAATCAAACTTTGAAATATGATCGGGACAGCATATGAGTTTTTACTGATTTGGCTGGAAATTGTGAAAAATTAGAAAAGTATACCCATTAATGCCCTGTATGTTCATTTAGAACAGCACTTTCTGAACAATATCACCACAGGTTTGACGCACTTTTCTATCATTTAATTATGTTTAACACATGGGAACAAAAAAGGCTGTGTCATGTCAACCACACATGTAATGTATGTTTATCTGCTGATGATCGATGACTGCTTATATGTATGTTTATAAGCTGATGATAGATGAGCTGTTATGGACCAACAGATTAAGCCCACTTGTATAAAAATCTCCTTGAGTGGTGAGTAATCTCTCACCAGCTGCATCCTCATAAAATAGATTTTTAAAAACCTTTTTGTATGTTTTTTTTGTCTTTTATGCAGCCAGCCCCCCTGTCCTCTTTCTCTATGTACTCCATGCCCAGTTTCGTCCCTTCTCACCTCTGTCATTTGTTGTGCGTGCGTGGGCGTGTGCGTGTGTCTGTGTGCGTGGCTGACGGTGTGGGTGCATGTCTTCTGTGTCCTGGTTAACGGGCACTGTCCAGGCGGTGTTCCCTTATGTCCCGGTCTTTCCCTACAGGAAGCAGTGGCGGGCGCTCAGATCCTGGGGGCGATGACGGGCGCGCAGACAGGCCTGGCTCTGCCTCAAGCAGTCATGGCCGCACAGGCTCCAGGAGTCATCACAGGTATGCAGGACAGGAGATGGAGACGGGCGGGGTAGGCAGGAGGGGATGGGTGGATGAATGAGCAGGCGGGGTCTCTATACTGATGCCTCACCAAGATATCGTCTCTAAAGTGTTATTGGGTCATTCTCAGCGGCGGTCACCGGATTTTGTCACGAGCACTGACACACATGCATTGTGGATGACCACTATGTAGAATGTAGTTCACTGCATGAGGTCAGATGTAGAGTGACTTATTGCAAAGGAGACTTGCATGCAGGTAGGTGCTTAGAAATCTGGTAGGTGCTTAGAAATTTGGTATATTGGTAACCTGTAAGGCAGCCTTGAACAAGGTTGTGAAGATGTCACTGTTTTGCGGCTGAATGTTCAATCCCAGGACGTTCCAGTCAGAACACATGATGTATGTCTAAGAACATAACTGGGCCGAGATCAGTAGCTATCCAGCATGACTAACTTCAACTGCCTAGCTAGGAATGGGCTCCGCGCAATCAAGTATTTACAAATGCATGCTGTTCTTGATTACTTGATTTGCTTTCCCTGTGAAAATGACACTTTTTTGTTGTTGTTGTTGTTACTACTTGCATGATGGCATCCAACAGCAGCCTCCCAGATGATTGAATCCACTGCTCTATTTCTAGACTACATGCAGCTCAGGGGTGTCAAACTCATTCTTTTTCATGGCCCACATAAGCATTGTGCTTTTCCTCAGAGGGCCACCATACCTTGTCTACATGCGTGACCACAAACCGTTAGGTGATAATTAATACACATTTCCTTGGGCTTCTCATCACCACCAGCAAAGTCCTAATGCATTTGTGGTCTGCTGTTGCTCTCAACCATCTTCCTGTAGTAAGCGGTTTCCTGATGCACGTCATAGTTAAGTTCTCTATTAACATGGCATGCATGTGAAGCCGCCAATATCACATTGTGGAAACGCAAAAATTATTTTGAACCATCTTCGAGCAAGCCATGTAACTATAATTCATTCTCAGCTTTTTTAATTGGGCAACATGAAATCATGTGAAGGGCCCTATCCTGCCCCAAGGCCATATGTTTGACACCCCTGGACAAACTCTTCAGTTGACATGAAATTGATTTTATTTATTTATTTATTTTTGTCATATACTATTTGAAACACTGTAATGTAAAGTAATGATGGGATGTATTTCTGTATGCCCTTCCCTTTAAATTTTTGTTTCAGCCTTGTTTCTGCTTGGTTTTCATCATAGGATTGATATGGTCTGTTTGCCATTAAATGTCAATATGATAGTGGCAAACAGTCTGAAAGTTGTAAAATTCAGTAATGTGCAATGCTACTAGTTTTGCTACTGCTGTTAATTAAGTATGCAGTTTCAATATCAGCCCCCTCTAAGTGCCCATTCCTAGACTTGAAACACTTCCCCCTCAATTTCTATCCTTCATTCTGGGTGAGAGAAAGAGTGTGTGTGTGTGTGTTGGTGGAAGTGTGTGTGTGTGTGTGTGTGTGTGTGTGTGTGTACCTATGTAAACTTCCCCTCAGGTTGCTTTTGTTTCCTATTCAATACATACATGCACATGGCGTGTCGCGGTGACTGTCCACTAATAGATTTCTTTTATTTTCTCTTTTCTCCTTGTCTCTTTCTCTCTCTCTTTCTCTCTCTCTCCTTTTCTCTCTCCTCTCTTCCCCTCCCTTTTTTCCACAATCGCCCTGACCGTGGCCTCTTAACCCCTTCCCTTTGCTGCACACTGACCAACCAAGTGTGAAGAGGACTCTCTCTAGCCCCTCCCCTCATAAACAAATCTCTCATTCCTATTGGCCAGTGAGTCTCAGATCCTGTGTGTTTTTGTGGAGTTGGGTTTTTTCACATTTCATCGATTTTGAACATCCAAATGGAGAAGAATGAAATGGAAAAAAAAAAAAAGTTTTGGGTGGGGGCAAGGGACTCTCAGAAACCCATCAATCCACCTTTTCCCACACACCCACATCACTACTCACATAATGCACTTTATTTGAGTTCACAGTTCTTCTCTGTGACCAAGACTAAATGTCAAACTTTGAAACTTTCACGGGTGAGAGTGGCACAGGTTAGGGAGCCTGTAACAGCAATCACCTGTAGATTCAATACAAAAAAAAATCCTTTTAAGATGGAAAATGAAGCTTCAGGTAATCGAAGAGTATGTTTTGAAACTGATAGGCCATGCAAGTATCTAAAGAATGTTCCATATCCAGATGTCCATTGATTTGAGGATGCTAAGCTAGCATTCCTTCACTTGATTAAAATCTGCGGTCTGGCCTAAAGTCATCACAGTAGTGCTTTTTCCAGGGCTGTCAGGCTCCTCTGTGCATATCTAGCATGCTCTAACTCAAGTGTTGGGGCTCCTTGCTCTGTCTACAGGGGTGACTCCAGCGCGGCCAGCCGTGCCACTGCCCCAGGTGGGCCTGGTGAACCCAGTGTTGTCCTCGCCGCCCGCCATCGCCACAGCGGTAGCTGCAGCGGCGGCAGTAGCCACGGCGCTGGAGGCCAAGTCGGAAGAGGAAGAAGCGTCCCTGGACGGCACGGGTCAGGAGATGTTGAGCGAACAGGAGCACATGAGCATCTCTGGCAGCAGTGCCCGGCACATGGTCATGCAGAAGCTGCTTCGAAAACAAGAGGTGGGCCTTCATGTGGTTGACCAATGACGATGTAGGCTTATGATGTAGGGCTTACTCCTGCATGGTGGGGTTGGGATAAGTAGTGTGCAGATTGAACGAGAGGGGTATTACAGCTTAGCACGACAAGAAATGATTTTATACTTGTACCCTTATTCTCATGTACATAGACCCTTATACACATGTACATTATGTACATCTACTTATATTTTTCAAATTTCAGAATCCTCAAAGTGGGACAAATGCTTCCTTGAGGTGTAGCAACCTTTCTGTAAGAATGTTTTTGTTTTGTAACGGGTAGGTTTACATGTTTGTTTGCTCTGTGTCTTTCTTTGCAGTCCACCGTCATGGTGCTTAGAAACATGGTGGGCCCTGAAGATATTGATGACGAGCTTGAGGGTGAAGTCACGGAAGAGTGCGGCAAGTTCGGTGCCGTAAACAGAGTCATCATTTACCAGGAGAAGCAAGGCGAGGAGGAGGACGCTGAGGTCATAGTCAAGATTTTTGTGGAGTTCTCTAACGCAGCAGAGATGAACAAGGCCATCCAGGCACTCAACAACCGCTGGTTTGGAGGCCGCAAAGTTGCTGCGGAGGTCTATGACCAGGAACGTTTCGACAACAGCGATCTCTCGGCATAGACACTGCAATCCTGCCCCTCGTCCCTCAAACCTTTCCCCTCTTCTGCTATCAAACACAGCTGCCAAGCACTGCTCCCTCAGTGGTGCGGGCCCCACTTTTTAACTTGTAATTATTTTTTATCAATGTTCATATTAATATTATTAATGATCCCTTTTAGGGACAAAGGCAAGTAATGGAGATGCTCATGGATTTTTTTTTATTATTATTACTGTTGCCTACTGTGAAGGACTGGATATTTGTTTTTGTATTGGCTTGTCTTTGTTTTCATTTTTCTTTATTTTTTCTTTTTCTTTTGTTGCTCCCCCTTAATTATAGTTTAAATTCGGTTGCATTGTTTCTTTTTATGATCTGAAAGACTCCAGAGTACTCCTATCTTGTTATATAGCTCTGTTTCAGATGCCCAGGAACAATAAATTCTCAAAGTATGAATGTTTTCTCATTCTGTGCAATATGTTGGTTTGCATTTCATGCTAAAGTGGTGTTTTAGGAGAGATATCGACTGTGAAGGGGGACTTAAGTCGTAGTGTTTTAATAAAGGTAGTTCTTTGGAAGTCCTTACCAACATCTTACCCTAAGCAGGGGTGATGATATTATGGTTATGGAGGACAGGAGATAATTGGTAAGCACTGTGTCGAGAGTTCGGATGTATTTCGCATGATCCCACCTGGTCAACGGATAGATTTTCGTGAATGAGCACTGAAAGAACAGAATCCGCTTGCCCCACCTCCATCGAAATCCGGCGGCACAGTGGAATGACTTGGGCAGGCACTTTCTATGTGTCATCTATGATCAGCAAAATGAAGAAAAAATAAATACATGTATAAATTAAAAATGGTTCTTCAAGTTTTAAGAAATTATTAAATACTGTCTGTAATACAACCTTCACAAAAATATGAAAATACACTCGGAACAAACGTATTACTGTAGGGGGAAGTAAATAAGCGCCGGACACATTTCCTGTTTTCGTTTTCTTTCACTGTCTATGGTTGCATGGCTGCATCGCCTAGGAAGTCAGTCGAGTTGTGAGATGACAACGTAATGAATTTAACTATTTTGGCAATAACATTAGTTATTACACCTATAGTTACATAGAAATAGTAAAATATGGCTTTGAGCTCCGGTGGGTGGGCTCAGATGCCACCCCCTGCTCAATCCTCTGTCCTGGGAACACTGCAATCCACCTGCAATACAGTGCTCATGTCTGTCCGAGTATCGGTGTGCCATTCGGGACTCAGGCCACTGTGTCTACCAGGAGCTGGAGATGACACACTTCGTCTTCAGTTAAGCATGGATCCAAACCGGGCTGGAGAGTTTCGATTAGCTCTTAGGGATGTTTGTAGTTCTGGTCGCAGTGTGGTAAGTGCGATTTAACTGATGTTTTACAATGAGGAGCTAGCCTGTATGGAGATATCCATGTGGTGCCACAGTGCCGCTTGTCTAACCACTTTAATGTAACTTATAATGGCTTTACATTTTGTTATTTATTATATTGTATCCTACTGTATACTTTTCAGGAAACAAAACATAGTTCCTGGTGTCACACTAAAGTTGTTTGTCCCACAGTTTTTAGCTGAGTTTGACCTACGGACAGTGAAATATGAAATTAAGTCTCCGCGCTGTCATGAACTTCGACTGACCACCCCTCCTCATGACTGCCTCAGCTTCAAATTTCGTAGTGAGCAAGAGGCTCAGGAATGGGCAACTGTTGTGATGTCCTCGCTGAGGGAGGCGCAAAGAGGTCAGTGTGGACACAATCAGTGTCAGTTCTGCGTGAACTAAGCATAAACTCAACCCTCCTCTCTTTTGGTTCATCCCTCAGTGGCACATATTTCCCAGGATGCAGTGGAGGAAGGACACATTAAAATCGTTGGTAAACAGGGTTGGACAGAATTAGCACCCAAAGGTGAGTATGCCATAACTTCATTGTGCACACAGGACATGGGCAAGTGGATAGTCCTCAGGACATTTTTTTGATGGGGATATCAAGTTGTTTTCTGGTGATGGTAATTTTAGGTTACACGTTTGTAGGATGGGAGACATCAGATATCAGATAAAAAAAAATAAGTTTATTACAATGATGAAGCATATCAAGGGAGTGGCAGCGTGCTTCACATAAAGAACCACCAACTGCTGTAACTAGACAAGGATATATAGCCTGACTAAAAGTACAGTGCCAAGTTGACAGAAGATGGCGTTGGTCATTCGAGATGACGTGGACCACACTGAATCAGGATGAATCATGATTGGTGTCAGTGTGGTAGATAGCCACTTACGCAGGGGATAAAATGTAGAAAGTGCATGTACCAAAACAACCTAAGAACATGGCATTCCACCTTATCTCTAATGACTGGAACATCATGAATAGAATGAAACAAAACGTTATATTGCAGTCATGGAAAGACGGTTGAGACTAAGGCCTAGCTCAGGCATAAAGACAAATTGCATATGGCTAGGAAAATAATACATTCTGATTCTAATTCCTTCACTGGTAATTCAGGAAAAAATGGGCCCAGTTGTACACTCCCACACTCCTCCTTTAAGATGGTTGGCATTGGGTCCTTGACGGTGTTTAAGTGTGTATCACATACTCTGAACTGTACTTCTCTCTGCCCCTTTCTCAACTCCCATAGAGGACTTGTGCATAGAGTTAGCCAAAGCCATAGAGGCAGGAGATACCAGTTCTGCCATGCAACACGCCACAGCTCTTGCCCAGCAGCAGTTGTCTCTCAGCATCCAGCCCTCACAGAAGAACTACGAGGATGAAGACATCAAGTTAGTACAGACTCAGTCTGGTTTATCTGTTTATGTGACATGATATTATGTAATGCAACCACACTGCAGCACTCTTATTGACAGTGATGATCAATTGCCATTGCATGCAGATATGTAAATGATATTCTCATACCGAGGACTTTATTTATTTGTTTTACAGTCTTGCTGTGGTAGTGGAGGATGCCTCATCTTCCTGTTGTGTCACAGTTAAAGTGGTGCCACACATGACTGTCTCCTCACTCAAACAGCAGGTGAGATGTCTTGAGCTTAAAAAAAAATGTCTTACAAGAAGGTTAGATGTATTGTCTTTGAATCTGATATTCAAATGGTATTGATTCCTTACTGATGATGAACTGTTGTTCTTCCGGATCTTTCCACTTTGTAGATTTTTCTCGAGTATGGGTTCCACCCCCGAGTGCAGCGTTGGGTCATTGGTCAGTGCCTATGCACGGACACGCGCACGCTGGCATCGTACGGGGTGGCGCGGCATGGTGACACGGCCTTCCTGTACCTGCTGTCTGCCCGCCAGGCTCGCCTGACTCACCAGCTGTGCCAGCAGGACCAAGAGAGTGCCCTCCTCATGCCCAGCTCTGCTGCTGCCCCTAATCCCACCCCAAACCCCTCACCTGCCCTCGTCCCAACCCACGCTCCTCCTCCCACCCCACCCAGCAATGGACCTGCCTCTCACGACTGGAGGGGCTACAGCACCTTGCCATCAAGACTCAGCCACAACAGCACAAGTGAGCACCTCACACATAGACACACACACACACACACACACACACACACACACACACACACACACACACAGACACACACACAGACACACACACACACACACACACTACTGATCGCACAGACAAACCCTGCATTTTTTTTACTTCCCCTGTTCATCATCTACTTTCTTGTTTGATATTTTGAGAAGGCAGCAACGGGGCAGAGAAGCTCAACATAGCAGACATGGTGAATCTGGAGTCACTGCAGCTAGGTGGGCCCAATGTAAAGGTCAACAACACTCAGGTACTTTGCCTCAGCAAAAGCTGAACATGATAAATTCCCTTTGTACTGTCAATGTGGAATGACCCACAGGTCAAACTGCAACTCCTTGCATCATGTGTATTTATTTTTGTGTCTTCCTTCAAATCAGACGGGCTGGGCATGTCCATCCTGCACATTCATCAACAAGGCGAACCGTCCCGGGTGCGAGATCTGTAGCACGGCACGGCCAGAGTCGCACCAGCAGGGCCGCATCCAGCAGGTGGGACATTAGACTCGTCAACAGTGTGACGTTTGGGACAGTGGTGACTGTAGGTTCAGTGGCATGAGCCACTGAGGTTTGTGAATAAGCAGAGCTAGATAAAAATGTTAGGAATGATCTTGGTGAAAGATTATTCATTGAAGTATCAACGCTCATGTCTGAACACGGTAGTGCTGGAGTTGTCCTTAAGTACTGGCAATGAGGTGAAATGCTAGTTATGTACAGTTGCGATTGGGCAGATATAGAGAGAGGTTTGATTGCAGTGATTTATGCCAGGAATCAGTGTTAGCAACTTAACTCAAGTGCCGTGTCTCAAATTGCGCACTTGTGTCAGTGCACTGCTTGTTGACATATCGTTGCAGTGGTTGTCAGTTTGAGCGCACTATACATAGTGTTTGAAGTTTCAAGTGTGCAGTTTGAGACACAGCCATGGAACATGGTACTTCTACAGTAAATGGCATGACTATGTATATTTTAAAACTAGGAAGGACAAAGAAAAAAGGCAAGAAAGAGATCAGGGGGTGCAAAGAAGGAAGGTGCCAAACACAAGCACTAAACAGTGCAGTTGAAGGAGAGGAGAGGAAATCATTTGAATGATAAATGGAAGCTCAAAATGTTCCTGCAACCCTGTGGTAAGGTGTAGTGTGTGATGTAGTGAATTACAGTAAGTAGGTTCTGCAAAACATCATCAACTTCCAATAATTAGAGCAATTATTTTTTTCCCCATGATATTCCTTTGATTTTAAGGAGAGAGGAAGAAGAGTCGATCAAGACAACAGTGGATTGTCCAGTAATGCCATCTGAAACACTTCTACTTTCAGCGTTGGAATCCTCCTCATAACTCCAGACTTACTACAACACAACTCTGACTTTCTCTACAGGCAAATGTTTTTACTCAAACACATAACAGAACTAAAAGTGGTCACGACTGCTGAGAACATTGGAAGAAGAACGGCCAGGTGGCGTCAGGCTCAAGCACATACAGTAGATTCATCAGTGACGTACTGTAGCGCATCACTCAGTGAAAACATCAACCCTATTCTTCCTCCTCCTTTTATGTGCCAACATTATCCAGGACTCAGAGATATCTGTTGATTTAGACAGGGCTGTGTCGTGTAGCATGTTCTACTGCACTCTCATATTGCCCTTTTTACCCCGCTTCTGTCTTCTACATGATAAAACTGTGAACAAGTATTGAGAGGGGGTAGTAGTCTCACAAAATGCCTCATGGTTTTATTTGTGACCAGGTTCAGACTCATTTTAAAAGACATGCAGGGGTTCTACCTGTACGACTGAGGTAATTCACATTGTTGTGTTTGTAAGCGGTATTATTTTTATATTGCTAATTATTTAAGTTGTGAATGTGAACTAATTGCGAGACTGTAAAACAAATCTGTTCTAATTAATAACCTAATAAAATATGCTCTATACGGTATATGAATAAATGCCATCTAATATTACTTAGGGCGAAAATGCCTTTTAATTTCGTAGAGGTCACAGAACAGGGACTAGAACTTAGAAAACAAAGAATCATGTCCATAACCCAAGATGATGTTCTCAAAGGCCTTGTTTTGCCCACATGACGAATTAATTAAGTTTACTGTAGAGGTGTGTGTGTGTGTGTGTGTGTAAAACAGAAAATATGACAGTAACTATTGGACAACTAATAGATCAATACCGTACATTAATTCTTTCAGTCTTAAAAAGCGCATGCACTGAATCTCAGGTGTCACAATAGAAATGTTTATACTTTGGGGCATTTTAAAAGTTATTTTTAATTAGTAGTATTCAGCTCTTGAGGTGAAACGTTTTTAGGGCATGGAGCAGGCACATAATATAAAAACATTGTTTTAAAGGACATAAACAACATAAACACAAAGACCATAAACAAAAACAAGTCTGCAGTGCACCTTGATATCAAAATGCTCTCTCATGTTCTCACTTCTTCTCAGCTTAAGAGCATATTTATGCACACATACAAATTTGGATAAACCTTACCCAAGTTCAAAGTAGAAAAAAACAAAAACACATAAACCAACACATTCAAAAGCATAAATTAACCCCATCAGTGCAGTCCATTCCCATCTGGTGTCAACATTCAGCACCTTTGAGAATTTCACATTCTACCCTCATCCCTTTAAGATGCCCACATTTCCTCCTGACCAGGATAGCTGAAAGTCCACAGTACAGACCTGAGATCAGTGTACATCTCATCTATTCAAGCTACCCGATGGCACTTTGTGAGGTGGTGAGGCAAGGAGCTGACCCTGGACCAGGTACAGTAGTTCTCTGGTCACTGCTCAGACATGACACCTTTCACTTCCAGAACAGAATGTTCCAGAAAAGAAGCCAGCAGGGGTAGATGAACAGAGCCAGGAGAGGGTAGACCAGTGAGCCGTACAGGCTGTGGTCCAGGATGCCTTGCGAGATGACGGACAGGAAGAGCATCCAGCCTTCGCCCAGGGAGACAGGCGACTCCTGCAGCTCTTGGTAGACAAACACGCAGTAGAGCAGTGTTAAACCAGGGCTTAGGAGGACCATGATGGCTGCACTGAACACCCTGAGTGAGAAAGAGAGAGAGAGAGAGAGAGAGAGAGAGAGAGAGAGACAAATGGTAAGAGAATACATAACATTAATTTAAAAGGACACCGTGCCGTTTTTGCTGCAATACTGGTGAACTAGCTTCATAAAAGGTATAGAGAGTCTTTCTGGCACTACTAGAAGATGCTAATGATGTGTGACATATTAGCAATGTCATGCTGCCACTAGGTTGCAGAACTACACTACATATCCTAGATGGCTGGTGGGAATGAAACTTGCATTTATCCACCCTTCATATGAGTATGAGTCATCCTAATTTATTTGGAGATGGTACCAAACTAATTCTCTAATAAAAAGGATAGCGGTACCTTAAATATTGGTGAATACCGGTAGTTGCCTTGCGTTTGTTTAAATACAGAACCTTCATCTTTAAACAGAATCACACATGTATTTTTATGCTGGTACAACTCCTTAATTTTCCTTTGGTAAGAATTTAGTGTCTGTTGCTGCTCCTGCAGCTGTCGACTAATGTAGTGGCAAAACAAGAGAAAAGTTACTTTGGTATGTGGGGCGTGATGAAGGCAGCGACGGGCACCATGGACAGCGCAAGGATGAAGCCCAGGGAGAAGTTGATGAGGGCGGTGCAGCCCAGCAGCACGGCCAGGTAGAGCAGAGCCACCAGCTTCAGCAACTTCCAGCCCTTCTCTGTGCCCTCTCCTGCCAGGAACCTAGGAGGGGGAGAGGAAAAAGAATGTTTGAGGAAAACGAAGGTGAGGATGTAGCAAAGAAAAATGTTTTGTCTCATACAAGGCTGTATATAGAATAGCTTGTGTGTGTGTGTGTGTGTGTGTGTGTGAGAGTGTGTGTGTGTGTGTGTTGTAACGACAAAGTTTAACAAGTGTAATCCAGTACTTGTGGGTGTTGTGGGGCAGGGCCAAGCCGGCTGTGTAGATGGCAATCAGAGTGAGCACCACGGCCTCCGTCTCAGACACGGGGAAGTGCTCCACGGCCATCTCCTGAGAGCGGATAGGCAGGAGGTACAGAGCCGCGCCCGTCATGTGGCTGATGACCACTGGAGTCAGGATGGACAGAACACTGGGGCTTGAGGCCTGAAAGAGAAACAGGAAGCCAGGAGGAATAGGGGAAGAGGAAGAATGGATAGGGGAAGAGGGAGGAAGAGAGAGGAAGAGAGAAGAACCACTTGACTTGACTTGAATGGAGTACTGCTGATGAAGGCTAACAGTCTATTGAATAGAGATCCTGAAAAGGGTCACCTCTTTTGGTAGGTCTAACGGACCTATAGTGTTTGATTCTTTTTTTTTTGGACAGAAGTGAATGGAGACAAAATAGTTAATTCCCGGAATATCAGTCAATACTAGAAAAGCACTCAGAGAGTGCAGACCTCCACCAAGGCAATGTGGTAACAGACACAATATAAACGTCCAAATCCGTGCAGTACTTATCGAGCTATTTTAGACACAGATAGAGACACACACAGATAGACGCCGGCAAAAACATAAACTCCTTGGCGGAGGTAATAGACCTTGAATTATACATATGAAAATTTTTTACATAATTTCTCATGCAAAAAAAAGTTGCAGTTTGTCACAAAGCTGTGGAATCAGAGCATTGTATACAACCTCCAAATACTACTTAGGTCCTATGGACTGGAAATATATGGGCATGACTTTCTCACGACAAATTTTTATGTTATATCATTGGTTCTTGGTTCTTGGTCCGTCTTACCGACTCCTCCCCTGCTACCCCATCCTCTGTTCCAGGTGGAGGCGCCCCAAGCTGCACCCACAGGTCCAATGCCTACACTGTGGTCAAGGTGATAACACAGACATGCACCCATATAGTGTAGAGTAGACAAACAAAATATATTGGGCCTCTTACACCAATATCTTCTTAAGAAATGTCTTACATTTGTTCTAAAGGTCCCATTTAAAACCCTATATTAGTGAATACAAATCTTCTTAAAAACTGCGTAAGTGGGATTTAAGAACAAAATTCTTCGTAAGAATGGTTGGTGAATGAGGCCCATTGCCATTACTTCCTGCAAGTGTGCAATGATCCAATGATGTCAGAATATGAACACTTATGTGTAACACAAAATACACATAACATTACACATCTCATTGTTCAATTCATTTAAGATGATGCATATCCTGAGAGAGACTTTTTCAGTCGTGAGAAAGGCAAGGATACTCGGAGAAGAAGAATCACAGCCAGCAGGCCGAACGCTGGCATGTAGTAACCAATGGAGACAAAGTGGGAGAGCGATGGCATCAGATAGAAGAAGTAGGACTGGTGAAGACGCTCCAGGAGGTTGTTTAACTTCCTAAACATGCCCTCTAGAAGCCTAAACAGAGCACCAACACACACACACACACACACACACACACACACACACGTAAAGAGGTGCATGTCCATAACTTCAGCATTTGAGACATGTCTCTCAAGAGAACAAGAAGAAACATTCTATAAATACTCTGTATGAAATACTATGAATATGCTCTAACAATTGTCCCTTTGCAACTATGAATACATACGGTATACACACTCCATATATAAGTACTACATGACGGTCAAATCACCTGCCAATGGTGGTAACATCAGTCTTGTACTGGCGGAAGCTGTTGACGCCTTTGATGGTGGCGGCCTCAATGTGGTAGCGTAGAAAGAGGCCGTGGTCCCCCCAGGCCCGCCCACTGGCCTGCTTCATCACCATCAGCATCATAGTCTGGGCCGCGTGGCTGTAGCCTGACGGAGTGTCCCAGTCACTCCTCTGGAGCTGCACAGGCCAGATAAAACACACAATGGCAATCTTACATGTTAGCACATACTGGAGCAAGCCCTTTTTCAACTGAAGAATGTGCTCATACTGATACAACATTACCACGAATGTCTTTGAAAAATGGTTAACAACTGATTTTCAGTTGCACATATGCTCAAACTGGTTACCCCTCGAGTCATAGTCTACATCGCAAACATTAGTTAATTCAGTCTTCTACATGGATGGAAATCACATTTTTTCCACATTTGGTTCTTTTAGCACAGCATGGCTTAGTATAGCTAGGGTATAGCATATTCAGTTTACATCACCACTGTCGTTACATGTCCTATGATGATTTGAACAGCCTACCTTGCCCTGGATGGTGCAGAGAATATCTATCTTTTGACAGAAGGCATAGAAGAGGTTGGCCAGGTCCAGGTTGGGGAGTTGGCCATTGAGACCCTCCAGAACCAGGTCTAGGCTGGTGATGACGTCTGAGCTGAGCTCCAGAGACAGGGCTGCCTGGATGGAGCCTCCTCTGCCCTGCAGGGGGCTCCAGTCCATCCCTGAGGACATTCACAGTCAGGATTACAAGTGCAACTCAGTATGACTGCTATTCTACCAGGTGCTTAAGTCCATAAAAAGTGCTTAGATCCATGCATTTCAGCCAAGCGCTTTTTTTAGACTTAAGCGCCTGTGAGAATACCGTCATATATGGAGCATGCAGGATTTGTGACTAGTGGCTTAAGCTTGAGCTGGCAAAAGCCGGTGATAATTTTTCATATATACCTGTGATATTGGTGTGGTGGTAGCCCTCCAGCCAGGCCTGCATGCCAATGAGGTCATGTTCATTCACAAGGAATATGATGTCTTTAGCCCAGTAGACCTGATCTGTGATAAATACAAAGACAAAAATAGTATGACAAATTAACAGAATGAAATTTAGCAATAGGAAATTTTTCTCTATGCCAATACAAACGCATATGGGCATTTTTCTGCCTGACTACCAGAAGATTCCTGTAATTTTTCTGTCAAATTCGGTTTTGCTACCAGCAATAAAGAAATAGGTGCCCACTTAAGGACTAGAATAACCACGACTCACTCCTGAAGTACTGTGCCAACCCAAGCAAGAGCCCTACTGCCTGGTTGTTGTTGTTGCCCTCGCTGCAGGGGGCCGTCAGCACCAGTGCTTCTGTGCGTGGCGCTCGGGGGGCGCGCAGGATGCCATAGACATTGGTACCGTGCACTATCTGTAGGTGTGAAGAATACACACATGAAGAGATTATTCAAGACTGACAAAGCACACTTGTCTGGTAGACAATGAAGCCAATGAAGCAGATACTTACATATCTCTCTTTATTCTCATCAGGGAAAGGTAGGGTGCGAGAAAAACGCTGGGTGTAGACCTCCAGTCCACGCGCTTGCATGGTTTTCACCAGCCAGTCTACAGGCATTCCACTGCACACAGCCATTTTATTAGTGGAACGAGGGGAGAAGACAGTGATAAACAGATAATACATGACAAGAAGCTGTTTATATAGACTTCAGTAAGAATGCTGTGCTTAAAATGAACATTTATGGTTTAATTGGCCTTCACTTGATCCCCATATTTGTCACATAGTGTTCATACTACTGACTTACCCAACTTTTCTCTTGTGAGCAGCAAATTCCCTTCCTGTGGCAAGAGCCCTCTCTCCTGCTGGGAACCTCTCCTCCACCATTGTGGAACCCATAGCATTCTCTGACATGTACGTCCGCAGAGTAAAAGGCTCAAAGGCAAGGCCCATGAACCAGGCCACACCAGCCAGATAGCACACCACGCTAGACATATCAGGAGATAAAGGTGACATGTTTAAACGGCCATCAATGAATATACATACAATATCAAATGTATAGCCATTTATTTTATGTAAAAAATCCCGTTAAAGACAACTGCGCAGTGGGAGGTACAACCACAAAACTAGAAAACATACCAAATCGGTGTGTTGAGGCGGGTCAGAAGGTTAGTCAGAGCTCTTCTGCGGTTTGGATCTGACAACAGCCCCATGGTGTCGTGTGGTACCCTGTTTCACAAGTACCGAATGCCATATGAAAATATTTAGGCTACACCATACTATAAAATGTGCTAACGGCAGTGTCAAAGTAAACCATCGAATACAATAGAATAAATACCTATTTAGCCAGCCAAGTCAGTCAATTACCTGCGGAGTGATTATAGACCCCCACCCTCAGATAAAACCATGCAATGCCTGCTTACTAGTTGACGAGTTTCTCCAATAAATAAAGTACGAAGCGTAACTAAACCATGATGAAATTGGCATTGTGTTGAGCGAGAAAACCACCCCATCCATTGATGTCTCCACCCTGAATTTACAAGTAGCACTAGAAGCTGCAACTGCACTTCTGCGGGAATGTGCAATCACATTTTGAGTTAACTGACCATCCACAAAAAAACTGGAATATGTAATAAATTATATCCTTACGGATCTCCAACAAGGCGGCAGGTGCTGTCCTGTCAAGGCTGCTGGCAAATCATTTCCTTGTTTCTCCCCGGCATAATCATTCAGCGGACAAACCCTTTCCACTGTGCACAACTGTCTTTATCTCCCTCTACTGGCTAGGAGGTGTACTCACCGTTTCATGCCCTTCCAACCCCAAAGCAAAAGGTTTATCTCAGCTGAAAACACCAACTTGGAAAAACATTTGAAAACAATCAATCAATCAATCAATCAATAGACATACAATGATCTCTTTAATCAGATTATATAGCCTAAAGTACAACACAATTGCAAGACAGGACAGAAAATAGTTTTGCACAAAACACAACATTCAGCCTTCAGAGTCTATCAAAACAGTGAAGTCCAATCAAGTCCAACTTCCTTTCCTTTTTACAGTCCTCTTCATTCCGCAGTCAGGACAGATGTCTCCTGCAGGTGCTGCCTGACCACCTCATCCAGCACTTTGCTGACTCCTTTGCATGCAGTCATAGCGGCCTCCATCAGTGTGTCCAAATGGTCCTGGTGGAGCCGAGCGTCCATCTGAAGAAGGGCAATCTGCCCACCACGTGGCAGCAGAGCCACGGCCAGAGAGGTGCCCCCGCCACTCTCTTCAGCGTGGCACAAGTCAGCCAGTGGCGTGTCATCCACAAAGCCTGCTGTGCAGGCACACACGTAGTCACGCATGGGGATGCCTGCGTCGATGACTGCCAGTGTGGCAGCGTTTACACAGGCACTGTAGTTCCCTCCATCTGACTGTAATATCTGTAAGGGGAAAGAGGTGAGAAGATGGGAAGTTTAAATTCCTGGTCCTGCAGGTCTTGCTCTCGACTGATTCAGGCAATGTCGAATGCACACACATCACAGGCACTAACTTAAAGGAATTATCGGGAGTGAATCAGCACGTAGCCCTGCTGTTTTATAGTGCTAAGCGTTATTGATAGCCATCCTCAATGACCGAATTTTCGAGCAACACAGACTGAGATAGCGAAACAGCAGACAACGGTAAAAGAATGGGGCATGTCAAAACAAAACCAAATCGATTAGGTTTCGTTTTGACATGCCCTATTCTGTTAGTGTTAGCTGCCGTTTGGCCGACTCGGTCTGCGCTGCACGAAATTCGGTCATTGTGGTTGACATCAATAACCCTTAGCACTCTAAAACAGCAGGGCTACGTGCTGATTCACTCCGGATAATTCCTTTAATAGATCATTTCACACATGAAAGAACGTCAATAGATACCTTGACATAGATGTCAATCTGGGAGCGGGGATACAGCTGAGTGAGCACAGCAGCCTCAAAAGTCTGTTTGAGATGAAGGCTCATCTCACTGGACTTGCGATCTCCGTGTGGTCTTCTCTTTCTCTCTGCTGTGCTGAAGGTGGCCATACTATACTGGCAGTTAATGACAGCCCGGTCATGCAGGAGCTTGCTTCGAGCACCTCGCACCTGAAATATACAGAGGAAAATGTACAAACTGCACAACTGATCAATGATACGTTTATATTAATTATTATAAGTATGTGGTGCTAAGGTAGTGACAATATAGCCAGAGATGTATAGTATCGAAGTAGAAACTACTTAAGTAGCCTACTTAAGTACTAAAATGCAGTTTCTGTACTTTAGTGGAGTATTATTTTTTTTCCTCCTACTTCCACTTTGACTTCACTACATATATTTGATGAATTTAATACTTTTACTGTAATACATTTTTCATGTGCTGAATAGCTACTCGTTACTTTTATATATAAAAAAAACAATGTTACCAATCATCAATGCCAGAGCGATACATGGCTCTGTCACCAGGTTTGGTGATGCTGGCAAAGATTCTACAGCACTCATTGGGTGATTGAAGTGATCAATCTGTATACTATATCAAGAGACCACATGCTCCCCTACAGTCTTTCGCACTGGCGATCATGGTGAGGGTGATCAACACCCCTGGCCTTACTTAAAGTCCATGTTTTCCTTTGTTGGACCAAAAGAAAAATCGTATTAAATGAAGTGCCTTCAAAAATTCCTTCAAAAGTGAAGTGCCTTCATTTGTCTTTCCTTATGTCCTTCCTTGTACTGCTACTTCAGGAAAAGAAATTATGCCCTCTAAATGTTCTAAATAATATAGACATTATGATACTCAAACTTTTGGGTCATTCCATGACAATTCACACACCCTCCTCAGTGACACCTTTTCAATTTGCCTAATTTCTTCCGTACATGTGCCTTTTGATGCCAAATGAAAGAATCTTAAGTTTGAGCGGTTTTGGAGATATGACCCTCAAGAGTTTGGGTGCCACACCCACTTTTCAGGTCTGTGACTTGGACTCAAGCATATTTAGACAACCATATCTTTGGTTTGGAGACAGATACAAGCCTTAATAATGGCATATACCCTCATCCGGGTCATGTCTTATCATATTCTGCACTTAAACATTGCATTGCTTGAATATTTTTGGAGATATTAAGCCTTTAAAACTGGATTTGTTCACAGCGTGATTAAAAATGTTTACATTTAGGGGGCCCCAATCTTGGAAGGTATGTTTATTATTGGAGTTGCAACAAATTGGCCATCATATCTGGGAATTCTACCTGGCCTGAAAAGTGGCCGTGGCACCCACACTTTGGAGGGTCATGAATATCTCCAAAACAAGGTAAGACACTCAAACTCAGGATTTTTACATTTTGTTGCCATCAAAAGGTACATGTACAAAAACAAATAGGCAAATTGAAAAGGTGTCACTGGTGAGTTTCTGGGGAATTGTGTGAATTGACATGGAATAACCCTTTTGAATGTTTTTTTTTATTATTATTAATATACACACAGTACTTGTACTTTACTTCCAGTACTTGAGTAGTAATTTTTAGAATACTTCTACTTGCAATACTTAAGTACAAAATATTTTGAATACTTTAGTATGGTGTTTAAAGTACACTGGGTCATTCCACACCAACTCACCCAATTTTCAGAAATTTTCCCAGTTCATGTCATGGATTTCATTGAAAAAAATCACATTTATACTCCTCTCTGAGAAATGTAACCTTGCCAAATATCAAAGCTCTACCCCAAACCATTTTCCTTCAATAAATTCTTGAAATATACCTTTTAAAGGCAAATGAGCCTATATGCATCTCTCTATATTAGGCCTCACCAATTAAAGGGATTTCAATGGATAAGCCTGTAATTTTCACCATGCCTAGATATGATCCCAACAATGATTTCTAGTTGAAATTTAGCCTGTTTTATGCAAAACATGGACTGTTATAGAATAACATAAATGCTTGTCCTCGAGCATCAAATCTTTACATTTCAAAATTCCACATCTCTTTCGGTTTTCAATATTTTGTTGCGAAACTTTCTGAAATTGTAGTTTTACCTTGGTTCTTCAAGTACTGAAAGTAAAAAATGTTTATAAGCAACGATGAGCAGGTGCCAGAGGCTCAAACATGGCCTCCAAGCTGAAAAGGGTGTTTTTTGGCTACTTTGGGACCACTGGAGACCAAAAGGGATTTGTTAGAATGCTTCCATTTTTTTTCTCAGAAAGACCACCTTTATATCAGGCACATATGAAAATTTCAGAGATGTGTTAGTGTCCAATATTTTTCCACATTTTTTTGAAAATGTGTTAGATGACGACACTACAGGTGAATGGGGTAGGATTTTAAATTAAGACATATCACAAAGAAACTTTCCCAATTGCTCACTTACATTAAGGTTAACATTTTTTGTATTGGACGTTTTCTAAAATTGTATGTTTAAGCAATGCAAATAAAGCATTATCAACTTAAATCAGCTGTGTGTAGGATTGTGGCCAAAATTGGTACTACAATCATTTTCAAAATACACAGCTCATTGTAGTACCAATTTTGGCCACAATCCTACACTAACACATCTCTGAAATTTTCATATGTGCCTGATATAAAGGTGGTCTTTCTGAGAAAAAAAAATGGAAGCATTCTAACAAATCCCTTTTGGTCTCCAGTGGTCCCAAAGTAGCCAAAAAACACCCTTTTCAGCTTGGAGGCCATGTGAGCTTCTGGCACTTGCTCATCGTTGCTTGCAAACATTTTTTACTTTCAGTACTTGAAGAACCAAGGTAAAACTACAATTTCGGAAAGTTTCGCTACAAAATATTGAAAACCGAAAGAGATGTGGAATTTTGAAATTTAAAGAGTTGATGCTCGAGGACAAGCATTTACGTTATTCTATAACAGTCCATGTTTTGCATAAAACAGGCTAAATTTCAACTAGAAATCATTGTTGGGATCATATCTAGGCATGGTGAAAATTACAGGCTTATCCATTGAAATTCCTTTAATTGGTGAAGCTTAATATAGAGAGATGCAAATAGGCTCATTTGCCTTTAAAAGGTATATTTCAAGAATTTATTGAAGGAAAACGGTTTGGGGTAGAGCTTTGATATTTGGCAAGGTTACATTTCTCAGAGAGGAGCATAAATGTGATTTTTTTCAATGAAATCCATGACATGAACTGGGAGGCCTTAGGTGAGTTGGTGTGGAATGACCCCACTTCAACTTCTACTCAAGTCACTATGGTACTTTTTTACTTTTACTCCACTCCTCTACTTCAGTACTTGATACATCTCTGAATATAGCTAAATAATTGTTGAAAGCAAGAAAATAATTAAAAAAAAAACTCCAGTAGATTTCAATAATTGCCATCTCCTTTTACTGTTAACGTTAGTCAGCTCAATTTGTCATTTTGTTGCGCTTCAAATGGCTTTTCCTGTGTGCAGTAACTTATAGGACTGCTTCCTTTGAGGCTGGTACAGTGAGAAATGACTGGTGCTCATCAAAACACTGAGATGGGCATAACGTTATTGTTAAGGAGCTTCTTTATGAGACCAGATAACGTAAACACCCAACGCCTCTCGGGCAAAGTGAGCCCCACGTCGGTAACTCTGCTTATGACCATAAAGTGATGCATGCTGTAAGGTCAGGTGCACACGCGTCAACAACTTTGCGGGGATTTAAACAAGGTTTTGATAGACACATCGCATGTAATGTAACGTTACGCTCACATGTAAGGTTACCAAGTGTGCACGAGCTAACGTTACCACTCACCTCGTGAGGGCCATACACGACGGCCAGTACTTTAGTGTTTCCTTGTTCTAAATACGCAGAACCATCAGCTTGACCGAAAACACCCATTCGGGCTTCCACCTTACGAAGCTCAGTAGCTTTTCTTCCATCCAGTCGATATCCCTGGTCAGATAACAATTCAATCCCAGCCATGTTGGCTCATCTACTGATTCAATTTTGGAACTTCCGCTCTGATACAACCCACGTGTTCATGAACTTCAGCTCCGTGGTGAACGACTTCAATACCCAGAATACCTTGTGGTCTTAGCGGGTTTGCGTCCAGTCCCTACACCACGGAGTGCGGTCATTACATAGAAATACATTCATATGAGATCATTAGGCTAGATGTATGACAAGAAGTAACACATGCTGAGTTTGGCTGGATCAAATTTCCTGAAAACTAGCTCCAATGCTGAGGTTCTCTGAGCTTATATAGACTGAGCTTACTAAATATAAATATTTTTATATAAGTTCATCAAAGGTGAACTGCTGAATGACTGAAATCTGTAAAGTTCAATATTTCCCACTCATGGACCCTTCCTTGCAAATAAGTACATCATTCTGTAAACCTGTCTAAAATGCTGCACATAAAAATTTGCCAAGTATGATCTTCAGCATTTATTAAAATCTCAAACAACAGCAGTAACCGTGGGTCTGTATTACATACAGCTAGCACACATCATACCTTCTTCCTCTCAAAATTAAATATAAAAATTGTGACATTTTTAATACAAAGGTTCATCTTTTATTAAGGTGACTATATATGTATATTTATATATTTATATTTATAATATGTATTTACGTAAAATCTGCTACAGAAAAGAATTTTGGACATATAATTTCAACAGTGGTGGACAGAAAATGCCCCAGTATTGGCCTAATAACACAACTGATGGTGAAAATAAATGAAAGTGACAAAACCTTAAAAACAAACAACAATAAAACCAGAAAAGGAATTGTCATCTTCAGTGAAAAGTTATGTTATAGGGGACTCTCCGTTCAAATTGTCCAGTAGCCTCAATGTAGACTGACAAGTCCTTTGCAGTAAGAACACAAGTATATTTTGCGATGGACATGAACACATTTTAAAAAAGAAGGGGGAAAAAAAAGAAAAGAAAAAGAAAACTGTCCGGCCTCACAGCAACAATAAAAAATCCAAAGTAAAGCAAGAACTATGCAATTTTAAAAATAAAATTTATTAGCATCTCTCTAATATGTGTATAAATAAAAACATATATAAGAAACAATGCATATATGCATTATGTTATGAGCTGAACAATAACTGGATTATATGTGATACAAAGGAGCAGAGGCTAACAAACCTCAGCTTGTTTTTCATTTTCGTCACTTTCTTGTCATAAAAGTGTGTTTGTGTGTGAGAATGTACCTTGAAAATCAAGCATTTAAAACAATATGCATACCTAAAAGTTGCAACTCTACATTCGGTCATAAGAATGAAACAAAGACAGACATGTCAACTGCAACAATGGGGAAAAGGGTGGAATTTTGGCAGTTTTACAACTTCTGTCAGAGAACTTTGCAAAACGGCGTGAACACAACAGCTTGAAATGAATGACCAGTCCTGTAGATAGCAATACTATATCTGGCACTATGGCCCAAATGGGTATTTAATCATTTAATATCCCGGGTTTGATGGCTGAAGGCTTTAAAAACTGAGTGTGAACATAAATTGACGCTGGGTTATCTGAAGGCTACTTTCCCATTGAACTTCTCTTCCCCCACCCACCCCATGTTTAGTTTTCAAATCAAAACACTAAATAGCCAATGTAACAATGCATGTCAACATACTGAATGACACCCACATACACAGAATTCACAAACCTGAATTTGTGTTAGGTCACTGTTGCCGCCAAACACCATTGTGCTTTGAACAGAATTTGGCTGCTAGACTTGCCTGGGTAGATTTCTGCCCAAGTGCTGCTCGTTCCATCTCCCTGTTGCGGCTAGTCTTTCACTGCAGTTAACAAGCTGAGATTGCTAGAGTGACGGGAGGCTGGAGGATAAACGCTGTTTGGGTTTGGTGGTACTGAGTTGCTAAGGCAAGTACAGAGGAAGCTCTAAGGCACTCCTCTTCTGCCATCCACTTTAGCTCTCGTTTTGGTCATGCTTTGAACACTCGTGGTCTTTTTCTTTAATGTTTAAAAACACACTAGATTGAACAAACAGATATGCACACAAAAAAGAAAATACTACTGAAGGCTGGCCAAAAAAATTCATCAGTGGTCTAGTCTGAGGTATGAGTTTTTCCCTCTCTCTCACTCAATAGCATTTTATAAAAAAAAGAAAAAAAAAGAAAAAAAAAAGAAGAAAAAGAACTGACGTGTAACAGACAAAACTGAAGAACTGGAGGCAACACCTTTCTTTCAAGTCCCACAAACCAGTGTGATACTGCCAGGAACATTAGGCTAATGAGTTATACTGTGTTGACACATAGTGATGTTAAATTGGCCTTTGTCTTTTCACGCTCTGCAATAGAAAAAAAAAAATATCTTCTTTCATTTCTCTCCCATTTTTTTCTCTTCAAATACCACCATTTTTAATAGGGAACACAACATCCAAGACAACAAAGACTGCTTCCAAGCTGATTAACCAGGGTCAGGGGCAGGGCTGGGGAGGGTAAAGGGAGTCCAAATGAAAAAGTGATGTGTCTGCTTTACTGTGCCAGTGTATGACGTTTAAGTGCCTGATGGGCACGAGGATCATGGTGACCTCCTGTTAGCCATGTGGAATGAAGGAACTACTCAAGAATTTTTCAAATGATGTTGTGGTCGTGGCTCCACCCCATGTCTTTAGAGTGCAAAGATCCCCTTTTTTTCATGTGTTGTTAATCTACATATTAGCCCTGATGTACCCATGTTCTCACTCACTAAAACTCTGCAAATTCTTTTGCACATTTCTCTGTCAGAGAGACGCGAATGTCCTCTTCCTCATAGTCGTCAAAGTTGCTTGTGTCTCCGGGGCCTCTGCACTTTGGTATGAAGGGAGCCTCCACCTGCAAATCATAGCAAAGCTGCTTTAGTATCCAGACAAAAAACCCCAACAACATTGTGCTACATGCACAGTACGCACAGCATATTCCAGCACAGTTTAAAAACAGTGGGAACATTCACAGAATATGGTTAATCAAGTCCCTATGCAAATACCCTGCCAAAGGAAGTGGTGAGGTTGGGGCAGGGGGCAGAATTGCAGACTGTTACTATATTCACTGCGGATGCAAAATATCAGGTCTCTGCCTATCAAAAACAACATTCACAACATTCCTTCAGAAAGTCTGAGATAGTGTGTTGGCTGTAAAGCACATTTGAAGACTCACCTTCCTTGTCTTAAACCAACTACCGGTCCTACCAGCAAGCAACATGGTGGGCAAATGAACTTATAATGATTAGCGTAATTCATTCAGAACTGAATGAGGATGCTTAGAGTCAACACACTCAAATATCAGTGCAATGCATGGCAGCATATTGGAAGAGAAAACCACAATGTAACCGCCAAAGGCAAAATGTTATTGACTTCCAACTGAGCAACCAATAGCTATCCGATGAGCTAACTGATGTCCATATCCACACTATGGAAAATTCTATAGTCAGTGGATCCTTGGCAAATCCAACATATTGTTTTTACACGCATGCATTTCAGATCAGCTAATTTGTTACTATGCCAAAGATGATTTACACTGGCAGGTATAAACCAAGAAAGAGTGCAAACATTCTCACTTACAAGTTGGGCAACAGAGTTATAGCCTAAGTGAACACAAGGGGGTGGGAATCAAGAACCAACAATCAAATGCTTCAATTTGCTGGATTTGCATGTCTCTGACATTATCAGTTCCTCTTATCAATGATGACATGTTTTTCAAACAATGGTCAATGGGTCTTTCTTAATACAAAACAGATAGTAATTCTACGTGGTCCATCCCATTCTGATAAGCTGGCATGGTCAACATAGTAGTGTAGGCTACACTATAAACCTATGTTCTGATAATGAAAACCTGTGAAGACTACCTTCTAAATAGTACGTAAAAGAAAAAGAAAAAGTCTCAACCTGGCTCAATCAATCTAGCCCCCTAATCATCCCTCCACTGTAATTGGCTAATTCATCCATTCCCTCACTCTCCACCTCAAGCTGGTGTGTGGTGAGTGTTCTGGTACTACCGGTACTCCTACTCTCCTACTGTAATGGCTGCTGTGCAGCAGCCACCTGGTAGATGGTGGTTAGTGAGGTCCCCTTCCACTGTAAAGCACTTTGGATAAATGCCCTACATATACCTGTACATATGACTATGACTTGACTTGATACACATGTGTGCAATATCAACCATCAGCTGCTGTTATTTTACATACTATAGGTAGCACTATGAACAACTCAAAAGTCTGTGCAAAAGCAATGCCAAAGTCGTAGCCTGATGGTGTGAGTAAGACCAGAGCCCCTTCACATACAAGATCACAGCGTTTGGGGGTGATTGTAACATAAGGACCGTTCCTGCTGTCTCCAGGAACTTTTGTACAAATACCACAGACGGTAATAAAATACTTCATCATCCAGCCCAACATCAACCAAACTAGATGTCATTCTCAAAAGGCCAATCTGTAACCAGTAACTTCCAAATGCAGAACGCTACAGCACATATTTCAAATGGGCTCAAGTGACAACACCACACAGAAAAGCAGAATTGCTTACAGGTGAAGTTTGGCAGCCCACTCTAGGTACTTTTAGTCACATACTAGTCCACTGTATAAGCTTTGTAAGTAATGTCAGACATAGTTTTAAATTCAGTGGCCGAATTCCCAAATTGTATTGTGCCTATCTTACAATAAAGTTTTCAAATCAGCGCTTCGTCAGCAGACAGAACTTTGTAGGCAGTCATGAGAAGTTCTATTGTAACAGAACATAGCTAATCTGGTTAGCCAAAAATCTTGTAAATAGGCCTAGTTTTGATATCTGTTCTGCTACAATAATAATGCTGTGAAAATACACACCGTCTCTATGAGTAATGTTAACAGAATAAAAGCGGAACAGAATTCCGCTGACTTGACTAAGAAAGCCGTTTTGCCTGTTTGTTATCCAGGCATTTACATGAGGGCAGAAGACAGTAGCAGAAGACGACATCGGCTATATCTCGAGTCTAGTCAGTTATCTATTAACCAACTGGGTGGGGTAAGCTAACCCCCAAAAAACAAAGCCAGCCCTTCACTACCAACATGCCCTCATTATGGAACAATCAAACGGGAATAGAAAACAAGACATCATAGCTTAAAAATATAGAGGGAAACAAGCGAGAAGGGCAACAAGACACACCCAGAACACGTAGAGGGGACCTACTGTATATTCTTCTAATCTATACTGTATGTTAAAATGACTAGCCCTGACACAGCATTCAACTTCATTGTCAACAAACTATACCTTTCTCTCATAGATGGCGATCCAATCTGTTGTGGCAAACCACTTGTGGTTCTTGATGTCATTTACTCCGTTCTTCAGGTTACCGTAACGCTTGGTCAGGTCTACCTGCAGCAAATTCCTCAGCAGGTCTTTCAAATCCGAACTAAAGTGGGATGGGAATCGTACCTGCAAGAACAAAACGTATTAAGACTTAAAATAGTAAGATTGGCTGCAATTGTCTCCTTCAGGTTTTACCATGAGGGACCAAAGATAAAGTCATAACTTCAATAAAAGAAAGAAAGGCAGTTAACAATCAATATAATCAATTATAATAATAATAAAATCCTATAGTAGTGGTAATAGTAGTATGTGTGTGTGTGTGTGTGTGTGTGTGTGTGTGTGTGTATAATCTGAAGTACATCCTGAAGACCTGCATTGCCTGTGTTTTGAGTAATGTGTGAGAATTTTTCATCAACGTGCCTACCTTTCCAGACACAATTTTCTCATAGATCTGGATGGGTTGATCAGCGAAGAATGGTGGATAGCCAGCTGCCATTTCATAAATTAGCACCCCCAGTGCCCACCAGTCCACAGCTTTGTTGTAGCCCTGCAAAAACCACCCACAACATCCAACACAGAATATCAGTATAGATGGAAAACAGTACTGTTGATGCCACCTCAAACTACATTATATAGGGCTGTCCCAAACAAAGGTTTAATCCAAACGATTCATCCATCAATTACATTTTTGATTGGTCTACTAATCTAACCACCAATTTTTTTCTATTAATCTAACAATTCATTTAGTGAAAAGTGAAAATTTGCCCAAACTAAATCAATAAAACAGAATAAAAAATAAATATTCAAAAGTTTGTCTCACTGGCATTTCAATTTCATCCTCCAAAAGATCCAAACAATTAATCCATCAATTACATTTTTGATTGGTCTACTAAACTAACCACCAATTTTTTTTTTCTATTACTCTAACAATTCATTTTATTGAAAAGTGAAGATTTCCCCAAACTAAATCAATAAAACAGAATTGTTTAGAAAAAGTTTGTCTCACTGGCATCTCAATTCCATCCTCCAAAAGACTCCAGAAGATGTTCTATTTTCAGCCAGCCTAGTAAACTAGTGTATTGCCTCTGAATCATCTTCCAACTATTTCTCCTCCTATGACCATTGTGTAAATAATACCGATACATGACTGTACATGTAGTAAACAAAACATAGACGAAAACAAGACTTTTGGCCCGTAAGGCCCATCATGTGAAAAGTGACGCTTGGTGTACTCTAAGCAGGGGTAGAAATGACAGAGGCTAAGGCAAAAAAAACAAACAAAAAAAAAAACAATCGATTTCTGATATCTGATGATCTTAGACATGCAATTGTGTAACTGCAAATAAGAGGAGAACAACCGCACTCTCATGTTATACTTCAAAAGAAAAAGGGCACCATGCCCTGGCCTACACAAACGTGTCATGATGATTTGAACCAATTAAATTGTATATAGAAGTCTGTAGGTGAAGGGTGTGTGACCTTGCTGAGGATGATCTCTGGTGCCAGGTACTCTGGGGTCCCACACAATGTCCAGGTTCTGCCCTTCACTCTTTTGGCAAAGCCAAAGTCTGTGACCTAAGGAAGGCAAAAAGTAACAATTTTTACGCTCAGTTTTCCCCCCAGATACTTTCCAATGACATCTGATCTGGAGGAGCAGGAGCCAGAGCATTCCGCTTATATGGAGTTGTCTATGGAGCTTGGTTCCTCTTCATGCAGTCTCTGAAGGCTCTGACGAAAACTACTTTACCTATGCAAGCAGGCCCCTTGCACTACAATTTAGGCTATCTGTGTGTGTGTGTGTGTGTGTGTGTGTGTGTGTGTGTGTGTGTGTGTGTGTGTGTGTGTGTGTGTGTGTGTGTGTGCTTGCGGCATGTCTGAAGAAGAATGGGTTGAGGCATAAAAATGTTAAGTGTTTTGAGTGCTCAGACTGACTCTGATGAGCTATAGGCCTAGGCTTTGCCCCATATTAAGGAAAGAAATAGAATAGAAGCAGAGTTTCAGTTATCCTCCCTAAACCCTCAAACACTTATCCTAACATGAAGCACAAGCTCTTGACCTACCTGGATGTAGCCATGCTGGTCTATGAGCAAGTTCTCAGGCTTCAGATCTCTGTAGATGAGGTCTAGCGAGTGGAGGTACTCGAAGGTCAGGACTATTTGAGCTGCATAAAATCGTGCGTGTGGTTCACTGCAAAATAGTAAGGAATAATGACACATTTAGACACAGAGCCTCGATCAATCAGGTCAAACAGTATGAGCCCACCAGCAAGAACATCTTAGAAGAACAATACATCTTGAATGCTGTTATACAAGAGCAGCTAATTGGACCAAAGAAGGAAAGGCAACTCCCCTGCAAAATACATAATTTATGTCACCTGGCACACCCAACATCCAAAGCCCCCATTAGTGATGCTGGCTATTTTTTGGGATTCCGTAAAGGTCAAGGGTCATTGTTCAGTTCAAGGGGCATTGTTCATCAGTTATACCACTACAAAATAACACTAGCGAGAGGGATCAAACTGAGCACCAAATGCTGGCAAATTTTGAATTTGGCAGGTAGATTTCAGACCAAAAACATGGATTTCCTATTGAATGACTAGCAACTTTCACCATGTTTTCTGCCTGTGGCTGGTAGATATTAACATTTCAAAAAGTTAATTTTGACCCCTGAAGATGTACTTTTGAGTGTGTTCAAAAGACTAAGGACTGTCCATGTTGGCACTCTCAGCAGTAAATCCAAGACTACTGTAGTTTTAATACAACAAATCTTCTGTCTGTTCCCTGTGAATGTTACTTAAGCCTGTTACTTAAGCCTGTGAACTTTTGTACCAAAAAGTAATTAATGCTTCTTTACCCTGTACTCAAAGCAAACAGCTCCTAAAATGAACACAGCACAGAGGGAGATTGTAACCTATTCTAAATGTGCATGTGCCTTTATATAGACAGGTAGTTTATTCATGGGATGCATTCACCAAAACTCCAAAACGCTATTCCCTATTGCAAAATTATTAAGTGACATTAATCCACTACACCGCTGCAGGACATAATGTTAAAACAGACACCACATAGGCACACACCTGAACCTTCCAATTCTTCGAAGATGTGAGAACATCTCTCCTCCTGGTACATATTCCATCACCATATACAAGTTGGAGTTGTCCTGTGGGCAAATGTTAAGTTATTCCTACTATGAAACGAGTGTGAATGAAAAATAGTGGAACATCCAAGTGGTAAAAATACATACTTTGAAAGCAAACTCCAATCTGACGAGAAAGGGGAAGGAGACAGCTTGCAATATTCTCTTCTCATTGAGTGTGTGTTCAATTTGTTTGAGTTTCACCACCTGCATACACAGGAAAATACACAACGCTGGAGGTGAGGTGTTGGCTTACATTATATGACTGGAAATATTCTATCTAAAATTGAGATTTGAAATTAAAATTAAAAACCCCTGGATTGAAATTTAAGGCAAACTAAGACTTTTTAACAGGTTATTTTAAAACAGTATTTAAGACTTTTTAAGGACCCTCAGCCTCCTCAATCATACAGATATTCAAAAAGTAGTCTCTAAAAAGACATTTCCTGCAACCCTCTCCAACATTCAAATCCACTTCCTCCTTACACAAATAATCTACGAAGAGCCACAGGAGGTGCACTCCCATACATCAAATGATCTATCCAGCCTTACCCAAACAAGGGCAGCATGATCAGACAAATATCCTCAGGCGGATGGGATTTCTGATTCATTACATTTAAATATTGGACGTGAAAGATGACGAAAGAAAAGGCCTTCTGAAGCACCCACCTTCTGCTTGTCCAGAATTTTCATAGCGTAGAACTGCTCTGATCCTTTGAGTTTTACCAACATAACTCTGCCAAAGGAGCCAGTGCCCAGAGTCTTCAGTCTGTCAAAGTCATCTAAGCCAGTCGTACACTGTGGGAGAGAACCACAGAGAATGGATGCCAAGCTTGAACACTCCAATACATGACAAACATGGTTACTTCTTTAATCATGCAAGACAAATATTTAATGCAATAAATAAGAGGACAGTATCCTCATTTATAATTGGTCACAGCAGAACTCAACATGCTTCAATGAGACAAACTAACTTATCAGAAATGTATACACTGTACATTTACAAAAAATTAGCAGATGACTTTATCCAAAGCAACATACAAAATAAAGGTAAGCATCCAAGCCACATTGCACAAACAAGTGTTAGGCCAACTGCTATAATTCTTCCCTCACCTGTGGCGGACATTCCCATTTTCTCAGGAAATCTTCTTTGGCTTTGGCTAGAAACTCTTTAACTGTTGGATAAAACAGGGAAAGGTATTTGCATGTTAGACAAAAGAACTAACTCAACAATAGTTATATGAATGCTTTTCAGATTACTCAAAATTAGGGAATGGGGGAGGCAGCAAACATCTGAAATCCTTTAATGTATCTGGGATTCAAGTGTGCGGAAACTATTTTCAGCGCAAGCAGAATCTAGTGGCTTGAACTGCCGTCATGGCCTACTATAACACTGTGAAACTCCCATCTACATTAAATGTTTTTCTAGACCTAGTATACTGAAATAAAGGAAAGATTCTTAGTTCCTAGTAATGACAAACACACACAAAAAGGCAAGCAATGTCACAAGTGATGCTACGAGTTGTAGGATTCAGTAGGGTGGGTTCAAAAGCCATGGTGGCTAAGGGAAGAAGCAGATTACTGGGGAGGGGAGGGAAATGGAGGTTTTTTTTTCAGAACATGCAGCTGTTGAACATCCCTTCCCATTACTGTTATTGGGAAAATACAACAATAATAAACTAGGAGACTCACAGTAGGACCTAAACAGGCAAAAAAAAAAAAAAATAATCACAGAACATGAAGGGGACACACCAGACAATAGACAACCAGAATGACAGAAAAGAAGTGAAGCAACACTATAGTGGTATACAGTCAGAATAAACAGGACACAATCCTGTTCCAATAGTTGACTTGAGCATCATTCAAAGGGGCCAGGATCGCTCAGGTTGTTGAGCATTTTCTGTCATTCTGGCCACCTGGTGAGAGAATGGGCATACCAAAAGTCTCTATAGATCACCAAGGAATTGCAGGAACATTCACCCACACGCATGTGATGATGAGAAACAGAGATAAGAGACAGGAGAGAAACAGAAGAGAAAGAGAGCAAGGTTTATGTATGCAACAGGCACATAAGATATACAACACATGGACCAGATGTGACAAGCATAGACTAATCACTGCTTTAAAACACATAACTAAAAAGAGAGAATTAAGAACAGAAAATACAGGGTATTAAAGCTGGCTGGTGCGTAAAAAGTATGACATTTTCTTTCATCCAGCAAAGTTTAGACTGGCAAAGATGTCGTCAGGCAGACTAAAGAAAGACCAAAACTAAAAAATAAAATTCTGATGTTTTCATTATTAGGCCTATTATCTGTCTCTGCTGCAGAACAAACTGAGTGAAATGTTGAAATATATCTATTTGCTATTTGGGGGGCAGTCTGTTGACTTTTTTTGTTTTAACTTTTATTTTCCCTTTTGAAACAGCTGGGGAGTGGCTAAACGTTTGTGTTACTGGAAGACATCTGGCTAAGGGAATCCTGTCTCTGACTACATCCATTTAAGGCAAGCCACTCCACTTCAGCACAAGCGTGGCCTGGGAACGGGCTTTCCTGGGGCATCTGGGATACGACAAAGTTAGCAGGGGATTCTTTTAGCTGGAGGGAAAGCACAGATGAAATGGTGAGGCTGAAACAGAATATCTGAACAGGGACTAAAAACAATTACCATTTAATGTCCCTTTTAGACTATAGCCTACATGCACACATACACACACACAAAAACAAAACAACAAAAAAAGAAAACAAAGCAAAGCAAAAACTGACACTGACTATGTTGTTAAAAGATATGAAAACCATGTAGGTTTCTGAAATAAGGAAACAAAACATTCTCCTCTTAAGTGTAAAGATGTGGGAAGAGTATCAGACAGCAATTTCTCACACTGCCTATCTAACTTGCTGACACTGGAATGGTTGATCTTACTTTTTTAAGATAGGCTAGTTACTACGGTTACCAAATGGGTAAAGATTACTTTAAAAGACACTTGCATTACTTGCATACTTATATATTACACTTAGGTAACTAAAAAAAACAAAAAACAATTAGATTTACTAATCCACAAACTGCTTGGTGTGAACATAAACAGATCGCTGATTCCTTCCACCTCTGACACTACAGATTAGCATGGGTGAACCTGCTAGCTTTGATGTGGGTCAGTGTTACAATTCAGGTTAAACCCAGTCCTGTCCTGCCTTCTGCCATACTGCCTCCATCCTCCTAACCAGTCAAACAACTGCAGCCTAGTGCTGTCCACATTTTGAGGCAAAGGCCTCCCAGTCCAAAAGAGACTGTTACCTCTGAATATCAAATTATCTAAGACAATATCTAAGACACTGTCATTTTTAACCTACATTTTATTTACATTTTCAAAGTGAAATTGCACCTCTTACAGAGCTGTGGCTTCATGTTTGCCCCTTTTGAAATTACACATTTTACAACACTAACAATGTAAAAGAATACAATTAGTCCTGGTGTCTATTCAGAGCTAATGTAACATCAATGCTTTCTATGGCAGAAAAAAGGTGAATTTGTGTGTTTTCGTAGCCTACTTTTTCACCTTTCCTGAGGGAAAACCAAGATGTTTACTGTTTATAGAGAATGAATTGGGTTCTGTCACATAGCACAGTGCATGGACTATCAGCAAGCATCAAAGTGTCACACTCCAAACTAATACAAGCCTGGGGCTGATTGCGTCAAGCCTTTCAAAGCTCGTAATTACACTTATCCTCTGACGAAGGTCTGATGACAAGCTGTTCCAGTCAATGACAAACGTGCTCTTCATGTCTGTGTGTGTGTGTGTGTGTGTGTGTGTGTGTGTGTTAGTGAGGGACCTTCACAGCACTGGCAGATTAAGGGGGCGAAAGGATGGCCAGTCAGTGAAGGGGGCATTTCCAAAAAAACAGAATGGAATCTCTTGTAGGATGGCTATCAGGGTCCTTTTATGAATGGGACCTGGCATTAGTCATTTTTAAACATATTCACTCCATGGATTGTTTTAATCAAACAGGAGAGGCAATGGCTTAGAATACCCTCAACATCTCAGCAAAACCAGCAACCAACTTTCAAAATTTCTAAAACTTTCATCACCTAGCCTACATATGGATTTCTTAAAAAATAAAAACAACTGCATACACTGTATTTACACCTAAATTGCTTTCTCACATTTTTTAGCAACAGTTTAAAGTTCACTCAATATCAAGCTAATAAGTTGTTTAAACGGAGTTTCTATTATATGTTGTACATGGCAAGTGACTGTTTAAAATTAGAAAACATCAGTTGAGAGTAATTACTGAAATTATATGTATAAGCATGCATTTAATGTTCATCTGTGTACTGTAACTGGACGCGTAAAATTTCAGTACCAATTCACGTCTGTCACTTCTGCAAGCCAAATGCACACTATCGCGGTCATGACCGCTTGTCCGCCTGTGAACTGTTCCGACTGCAACATTTGTCTATCAATAAATTCATTGTCTTCTTAAATGTTTAATTTCAAACTTACATGATAAAGGCTATACAGATCCCCAAATTAACATTAGAGTAACGCTAGCCTGTTAATAAAATAGTGTCTTCAGTGCGTCATTCAACCAGCAAAGATGGAAAATGTCAAGTTAGCCTACGTTACTGTTGCAAGACCGTTCTCTTGCTTCTGTGTTGTTCTGAACAAAGGTTGTGAAAACACGCAGATTGGTAGCAATAAGTTTGGACAGTGGCCTGGGCCTGCAAGCGTTACTGACTGGAATTGTCAACGTTAGCATCTTGATGCTGAACAACAGACGTCACGTTAGGCCCTTTCTGTCGCCCTAAATAACCATATTCTGATTCGTGAAATAATCAACAAAGGTGAAAATGACAAATGCATGGACGCCCGACTTATTTTCAGTGTGAAAGCTGTAAAATTGAGTGGTAATTTTGCAGTTGCAACATCCATTCAGCTACTAGCCATAGCGGCCTGTCCCCTGCCTCTGCACTGCTAGCTAGCAAGCTAGCTAACTGTCATGCTATGCTACCATCAACACAATCAGTTAAACTGGAGGCTTAATCGTTCAGCAAAAAAAGAATGCAAGCAGCATATTACAAAATAAGTACATTTGTTAAAACGTACGACGATGGATATGTCAATCTTATACGGCTATCTGGTCTATTTTGATTCTGAATGCACAACTCTAACATGATAGACTTGGGTATTGGCCTTCAATAAGCAACCTAGCATGGCTAACGGGGACAAGTACAGCCGAGTATCCTACTTTCCTTACTTCAAGATCATGATTCACCACATGATGATTTAACAACTCTTTCTGTTGCAAACTAGTGTGCACGTTTACAGTTCATTGCTAGGGTCCGTGATCCAGCAGACAAGAACACCATCATACAATGTCAGGCCTATCTGATATAATGTTGTGATATGGCAACTATCCTAACGTTAGCCCGCTAGCATTCTGTATACATCCCTAGGAGTGACTCCTAACTAGCTGTTATTTGCTACCATTTGCACGTTAGCATTTGGAGTAACAATGTTCCGATGCTTGGGCCGACACAGAACTTATAGCTTCAAAAATGAATGGAAGCGTGCTTGTGTTGTTGACCCCCAAGCTGTACTTGGTCAATGTTTACCTATCTGGCCTAGAATGACAGCATAAACCAGCTCCACTCACCGCTCTCCAGCTCGTTGCCTTTCTTGGCGGTTGCAGCGTTCCCCATCGTGAGGAAGACACGGCTGTTGATTTGAGTGCTGGAGATGGCGATAGGGCTGGAAGAACGGTTCTCCCCGCGCTAACCTCGCTATAACTTTCTTTGCAAACCACGTTGATGAGAATTAATGTTTACATCAACGCCCGTACTCGAAAAGGGGTTACTCTAATGAGTGTTTATGTTCCCTTGACGGTACTCCCCCCCTCTCCTCCAGTGATGAAAATCTCTAGTCTCCGCTACAAATTGGTAGCGGAGTCTCGTCTCACAGTCGATCCCTTCGGCTTCCAATGTTAATTCCAGACCGAGATTACTGACACAGAGACTTTCTACTCGACTAGCTTCCGACCCACTATGGTGGAAGTGTGGCAGAAGCACCTAACGTTACACATCAACAAGCTTGGCAATGACAAGGAAGTATTAAAAGCACATTAATGTAGTTATAACATATACTGCAATTTCATATTCTGATACTCGGGGGGAAAAAAAAACCATAAAAAAGCTGAGGTAAGGTTCTTTATAAGAAATAATTTACACAGAATTGTATAAACTAACGTTAACCATAAAGAAACCTCTATTTATGCAATTTCTGTAGTTGTGGCAAACGTAGGAGTAACGTTAGTTATCAAAAGTGCTAGCCTATAACTTAGAATACACTGGATCCTTAACGTTATCATATTCCTCTGATAAGCTCTCATTTACTTCTTACATCTTCCATTGTGTATCATTTCACCTGCCACTGAACCTGTGGAATCACTTCCATCTAAATAATAATAATAATAATAATCATCATCTATAATATGTAGGCATATCTATACATTATTTTACTTTTTTTGACACTACACGTGTGGCTACATGCAGAGGCCTAGTTGGTGGACTCCACCATTTTCTCAAAAGCGTCTATGGAACTGGTACAGTTTCACATATCTGTACCTTACATTATCTTGGATTCAGCACTTACCACAGAGTACAAACCGGAAATGACATTAGGTCAACAGTATGACAGACGGACCAACAACGTCCCCTGCTGGCATGCAACCATGATCAAACCTTCAGATTTGCTAAATATAACTATCCACAATCAGCAATGGTAATATAAGAACACATTACTCTCAATGTCATTTAGGCTACAAATCAGAAAATCTAGGCCTAGCCATTGTAATTTGTAGTAATAAATCCATGTATGGCAAAACATTTGCAGACAAACCAGTAACTACCGTAGCTAAGACCTAATTACACAGATATCTGCTGGAAAATATAGCCTAGATTCTCATTAGTAAATTAGGCCTAATGGTCAACTCATTCCGAACTATAGCAAAATGTATTTGTAACACTAACGATAAGAGACTTAAACTTCTGATTTGTTTCAGCATCTACTCTAAAGAAAATGTCTTCTCAATTTGGTGTTAATCAATCAGGAATCCTCCAAAGATCTCAGCTTGCCAAATACTAGGCTACCTGAAACATTACATTGACAGCATTACAGTGACATGCCAGATAGCCACCACATCCAGGCATGAAATCAATGGTTGTTATAGTTTTATATATTGTTATTATAGTTCTATCAGACTAAGGCGCTAATGTTAATATTTACATTGTTTTTCTAAACCATAACTTGGGATTGTTCTAAACACGTATTTGACTTCATTCAATATGTTAAGTAATATAACATTAATTAGGTTAGGAGGGGAAAAGGAAAATTGTTCATGTTTGGCTAACTATCAATATTGTTTAGATGTAACCTTATTACTTTGACAGTTGTTAATGTCATATTCATACATGAAACAATATGTTAACATTACTTAGCTAATGCTGCAGGTCAATAGGCTAGCTACTTAGCAAACTTTGGAATGAGAAAATGTCAGTTGGTTCCGAGTCAGCCATCACTAAAAGGTTAACGTTAACATCAAAACTTATGCTAGCTCTACTTCACCTAAAATAGTTTCCAGACACTTATATTACGAGTTCAACCACAAAAATAGAATAACATCAAACACCGGAATCTGTAGTTGATGTGATTTTTTTTTTTTTTTTTTTTTTTTTGATGGCTAGCTACATTTACCTAACAGTAGTGTTAACCAAAGTTTTCCGCTAATATTAGCCAAGCTAGGTAGCTAGCATGTCTCGCATAAATCTTCGCCCGCCAAAAAGAAAAATAAACGATTTAGGTCTTAATTTGGAGAACATGGTGTATTATTAATAAATGCTTATAACAGTTACTGAAAACACAATTTAAAGATCCTCAACCAAGAATGCTGTTGAGGGAAAGGGTAAATGTTTCTGACACAACTCACCGTCCTCCATAATTCACCAAGGCTACGATGTCCATTCATCAGTCAAGCCACCAGAATCTCAAACGTTCGGTAGGTAAGAGCGTGGGCAGAACAATGGGAAACGAAGATTCTAAATCCTAAAGCTACCATGCTTCTTTCAAAAATCTTGTGAATCAGTGAAAGAAAGGGAATTCTGCACGGTAGGTTATTTAAAAGTCTTGATGTTAATCGCATCAAACTAATCTAATTTAACTTTACATCTGGAACATGTTTGTCAATGATGCACATTTCATTGCTACCTCCACAATCATTGTTTCAATGTTAAACGAGAATCTTACTTTTACATTGTAGGCTAGGCTAGGCTAGGCTCAACATTTGGCCTGGCCTATATACCTGATATTTATGTTTGTGTTTAACGTTATTTATTTATTTAAACTTTCTCATATTTCCTATATTTATATTTCGTTGATCTATAGGCCTATCTAGGTCTATAATTTATGTCGTCTATCGCAATAATAGTCCAGGCAAAATAGCCCATTTTGTGACCAAAAATATTGTAAAAGAATTTTCTTCAGCTTAGATAATTTCTTTGATGTGTACAGAACAACATACTAAACGTCCTAAGAAATCCTAGTTGAGGAAATATGTTAAATTCTCGTTAATCCGATATGTGCACCAATATAGGCCAGAATAGGTCTGAATAAGGCTATTTTTTCCTTTAGTCCTACCAAAATAAAACTTTATACAATGAAAGTACCCATGGAAAGTAGCATTTTATGTATTACAAGTTTTTCTGAAAAATAATTTTAATATGCAAATGAGCAATACCATATACATGGATAGAGATGAAGAGGGTGGGACCTGTCTCAATTTACTTTATATGACACCTTGTTGGTGTAAGCTTTCAGAAAAGGTAGCATAAGTGGTAGATAAGTTTTCTCTTAATGCCTCAGGTCCAAATGCATTGGCTATTCACCAAAATCACCAATAGGCCTACCAGCTGATCTATATATGGGTATCAAGGGGAGGAGGGGTGGAACCTGTCTAAATTTATGTTTAGCATACTGAGATCCTGAAGCGCTCTGCTTTCAAAAAAAGTATGACTTGTCAAGGTTTATTGCTGCCTAATACATTCCATAGGCACTATTGTACAAGAAATGCACATATTTTCTCATTTTCCCTAGAAATAGGCATAAGCTTTAAAATAAGGAGGGGGTGGGATGTGACAAATAAAAATTTGGGTGAAATCATGGGCATATAACCTTTCAGAAAATATACGGTTTGTGGGGTTTAATATGTTAACTCTATTTTTACATTTCCTCAACTAGGATTTCTTAGGACTTTTAGTATGCTGTTCTGGACATCTCATAGAAATGATCCAAGCTGAAAAAAAACACTTGTATTTTGCTTTGAAGAACTGAAGATGGCGCCATTGTGTAAATTTGAAATGTAGGCCAGGCAGTTCTTGGTCGCTATTGAAATATCAGAGAAGCATAGTCTTGTAGGCTATAGGATATTTGAATAGTAGGCTTACAATCAGAATGATAGTTGAAATCATCTGTTTAAACAATTATGGATTGATTTCCCATTGGTTGTAGAAAAATACATCAGCGTTTTCCAAGTCCCATTCCTACCCTCCATCAGAATCACCACAATATCTCTTCATTGCAGACCAGGAACTTCTTTTTCCCCACCCTTATAGTATTTAATTGAATGTGTTGTCCATTGCCTGCATCCAGAAGCCTATCAGTTCAAACTGATTAATAACAAGTCCTTAGTATTTTAAAGGCCCAAGGCCCCTTGGTCTTATTTGACTTATCAATTCAAGACAGACAGAGAGAGAGAGAGAGAGCTATGTCCCATTCCATCCCTTTCTTTTTAATTGTACATGAAGGTGATCTAAATCATAATGGCAAATTCTCCCTTTGGCATTTTTTACGCTGGTCTGTCGAGGTAGGCTATATGCTGAAGACATTAGGTTCAATACAAAGGTATCCCCCAATGCATTAACTATGACTTGTGTCATAATATAAAAATGTGAATGCTGTGTTTGCTGTGCTGTGTTGTGCCAGGCAGCCTGAAAGGCACTACCTTAACCCTTACCCTAAACGTAACCCTCAACCCTCATCCTAACCCTAAATTGGGGGAAAGGTGCCTTGACATAGCTGCCTGGAAGGCACCGTTGAGGCCAAAAAAGACCAAAGACTGCTGTGTATTCTATGAATTGAATGGCCTACACTGGTCCTGTTTGCAAACCTTGTAACATGCCATCTAACTCACTTAAGGATGCTTCCACCTCCCACTCACTTTGTTGCCTTTGTTATTATTATGTAAATATTTCAGACAGCCTCTAATGCCTTCCCTAGAAACACACACACACACACACACACACACACCCCGCAACTACTCTCAGCGATGGCGGGCAGATTAACATCCAGCTGGGGTGGATTTGTCTTGACCTAGAGAGGATTTGGTGCTCCCCACCTCATTGCAGAGCACTGGAATCAGCCCTGCCTTTCTCCTGGCACCAGACTGCTCAAATCGCTTCTCCCAACCTGACCTAGATTAAATAAGCAAAACTCAACTTCAAAATGGCACACCTAAGACAATATGGCATTAACTGTATGATATAAACAATTTATAGTGCCTGTCAAAAACATTGTTCATTTTGCGGTGAGTCTGAAGTACAATTTTTGTTTTTTTGGATTTTTAAAACCAAAACCAAATACACTGGTTAAAATTTGTCAGTTGAATTGGATGAGATTTTTACAGTTTTATATTTTATTATTCCAGGATATTCTGTTGTAAAAACAGATAAAAAGATTTTCATGAAATGATTAATGTTATTTTTCAACATTCAACATTGTTTTAAGTCATCTCTGTACAGTTAGTTTGTTTAATGAGCTAAGAAACAAATTATGTCTTGCATATAATTTGTCTGAACATTGGAGGATAAATAAATCATGCTAGTTTGCAAATGCTCCAGAGTATAGTTTTAATGTAGCTCCAGAATTCTTGTTTGGAATATAATGGTGAGGTGGAAACACAGAGAAAAATAGGCCTAATAACCAGAGAAACATATTAGCTCTCATAAGCTCAAACCAGGCATTAATATGCCATATCATAATGTTAATTAGCAATTCAGTGGCCCACAGTGAATAATATCTTTTTTTCCTTCTCATGAAAATAATTTATGGATAATTTATGTCATCATGGCTTGCGCTGTTGTATAAACAGAGGGAAAATCACAAAACTCAGTCTGTAAAAAAACTGTAGGGAAAATCACAAAACTGTAGTCTGTAGTTTCTCTACCAGTGCTGCCTAAGGTTAGCTTGATTTGTTTTTGTTCAGCAGCCTTGGTCTGGGCAAAATAAATAAATAAATAAATAAATAGAATTAAATCAAAGTGACAAAGGCATCATTAAATCAATGCTGAATCAATGGTGAATCTGAAGCTGTCTTTGCCATCACTGTAATTAAATTAATGTCATGTCACATCTTTGCGTCCAGGGCACCAAAGTAAGCACAAGTGAAAGACGACACTTCTCGTCAGAAAATAAGCAGATGCATTTCGGAGATGCAGAGAGAAATCAAAATGATACTGCCCTGACAGTTAATTTTGGACGTGTGGTGATTGATGTAAAATTTCCTCAGTCAGATGGGTCTACATTCAGAATATATTTACCACTCAAGATATGTATTCAGCCAGCCCTCAGAAGCTGTCCAAGGCAGCTTTGTGTTTATCTCTCTCCGTCTTGCTCTCCTCCTCTCTCTCTGCCTTCTTCCTTCCGCCAATAAACAGCATGTTATGTCCGTTACGAATGCCCAGCTGCTCTCAATATTGACTTTCATATGTTCCACGCACAGGAGGGCAGCCTTGCTTCAAAGCGAATGATTGATACACAGCAGTGAACAAGAGGCCTCTCTGCCTGCAAGCCAGTTGTTACTTCATTTGAAAGGCATAAACCTTCGAACTCCTTTCGTTTTGTTTTGTTTTGTTTTGTTTGTCTACTTTCCTCTTTTGCCAGTGTTCTGGCATATTGTTGATGTTCAAATGCACTCCATCTAGATTGCACAAAACCATGTCCTTTATGTGTGCTTTCAGGATGTTTGTGGTTCTCCTTAAAACATCTAGTGCTTCATGTCAGTTGGACATTTATAGTTACAGCACAGGAAAGATATAAGTGCATGATGAATGTAAAATTACTGTGATTAAGAAAAACATTGAAGTGACATGTTGGAAAACAAGTTTGTTGGAAAACATGCTCTTTTCTTTTAGTACAATGACTTTTGATGAAGCTGGATGACTGTGATTGCTACAAAGACATTTGCAATGTGGAGCTATTCAAGTGACAAATGAGTGGCCATTTTGGTTCAGCAAAAATGTGGTGTCTATTTTGCAAAGCAGCCGAAAACAGCTCAAAGCAATACTGCTACCAGTCCCGCGAGCAGAAACCAGAGACTTCTCTGTCTGTCCTCTCTGGGAAAGAGAATGGATGTCTGATACTTATGTGAAACCCCATTTTCAAGTTCATTGCATCAACAAGTGTGTTTGTTTTTTTATGTGTGTGTGTGTGTGTGTGTGTGTATGTGAGTGAGAGAGAGAGAGAGAGAGAGAGAGAGAGAGAGAGAGAGAAGTGAAAGGTTGAAAGAGAATGAAAGACAGGGAAAGAAAGAGATGATCTGGCAATCTCCTTATTATCAATCACCAGTTCCTATTAGGCTGTTGGATATGGTTCCAGGACATTACCCATTTCCTCCCCTTTATATCAAAGCTACCCTCCCTCCACCCGAACTCTTAATGTGTTCCAGACGAGCACAATGGGACGTTTGATTTAGTGTACAAAGAGACATGTACACAGCTGGCTCTGACGGGGCCCAACAGCTGGTGTGTAGCCTGGAATACAGCATCAAGTCTCAATCAAGCATTTGTTTATCTAATTAAGCTTGAGAAACGTGCGGCCCCATTGCCTTCGCCCCAACCGTTCTTTTATCCTTTTGTTGATTTGAAATAGTCTAGGAATATATACTTTTTACGGCAATTCATCTAGGCCATTCTAGTCACATACATAGACTGTTCTTTGATGTACCACAGGGCAGAGTGATGGCGCACAGGTGATGTTTCCGCAATGTGCAGCACCAGCAGCAAGGTCATGGACTCGGCATTCAAAGCCTTTGCCTTTGTCAGGCGGCGGGTTTGGAGATGGATTCCCCATATGAGTCGATGTCTACCCCCTGCTAGCGCAAACATTCCAGTATGTTGGTCACCCAACACCCCAACTCTCAGCAACACACCCTTTTAGCTCCCTTACTCGTTCTGAACAGGGCAACAACATTTACAGACACTTTGACATGATGCCAGCTGCCCAATACAATACAGAGGCAAATGATTTAGAGCAGCTGCAACAAAATGAATTTTGCATTCAGAGTCAGACATTAAATGACTTTTTTTTTAGTCCAAGCATGATTAGCAATATAATTATGCAGGCATTCTTGGAAAGATGACACAAAATTAGGATTACCTTGCCACGACAGTAGCAGGTAGCTGCAATAAGCCTTAAGGGGTAGTTTTAGAAAAAATGAGCGTAAGCGTAATTGAGGTGAGACTTATTGTTTCACTGAACACCTCCGTAAAATTTAGCATGTACAGTTGAATTTATACTTTGATGATATGCGATGCACACAGCTTCCTTTTCATTTTACATCGCTCACCATAGAAGAAAAAAAAAAGTATTTTTATCTTGTGGAGGAATTATTAAGAAATCTGACGGTATGAGAAAAATGACTGGATCTGTAATTAGCAAAGGGCATTCTTAGACCAATTTCAAGCATTATTTTGAGATGCAAATAGCCCTAAATTATGTCAGCCTACAGTAGGCCAAAAGCACCTTGCTTACACTGCCTCATCATTGTACAGATGAATGGGTTTGCCTATACTATGGATTTTGCTATATTTGGAGTGTTTGATATGGAAGGTTATATCGGGATGGTTGTATGCATGCAGAACTGCACAATGTTGGCAAACCATTTATAACAGCCATCATAGATGAGTAGCTTTGGTTGAGTATTTTCAAATGATTGATCTATGGATGGTATTTGTGTGACGAAAGATTTCTGAACAAGTCAACTGTCCTTACGCTCAAGCTCTGTGTGGTGTATTTTCCCACTGATTTCTTGGAAAATTCCACAGGCAACCAGCCTAGCCCAATCTGTTTTCATAAGCAATTTAAAAATTCAAGAGAGCAACTAATACAGTATATATCCTTCTAGACTCTTCATCTGACTGGCATGAAAAAGTTAAAAAATTACACCAAAAAAAAAAAAAAATAGGGACACTTGGGACACTACCTGACCTCATTTGGTCACATTTCATAAAGTATCAGTTGGCTCATTCTTCAAATTGGCTGCCAACACTCAATCAAACCTCAACAGTCAATTTAAGTCGTAGTAAATGAGAGATCCTCATGAAACTTTATGGCTCATTCATAATGGCACCCAGAAGCTATGTACTAAATATGACCCGTTTTGGTCACAAGGGGCGCATCACAATCGAGCAAAGCCAATCTCTAAAGAAGAGCCTAACCTAAAAATGTGAGATTGAATGTGCTTATTCTTGGTGGAATTACTTAATACATTCCCTTAACTGCTTTTCTTTTTTTTTTAATCTGCCAAACCAGTCAAATAGTTTAACCATGACTTTGAGGCCACCTCAGGTAAACTGTTTGGAGCCCATTGATTGCCGCCTCTGTTTGTGTCAATGTTCTCCCAAAACTCATAAATAAGAGTAGAAAGAGAAAGTTGAGACAAGGATAGATCTGGAGTGTACATCTTATAAGCCAGGGGTGTAAAACAAACAGTTGCCATCATTTTATGCGGCCCGACTCAAAAAGCTTGAAAGTAATTGTAGCTAGTGGTGTGCTCGAAAATAGTTTTCACTATGCACAAAATAATTGTAGCCTAAATGCTTCTGAAACTAAATACTGGCATCATGAAACTGCTTACCAACATAATAGGAAAGGAAGACAAGATTAAGTGGAACGAAGTGAGAACAGAGATGCATTAGGACTGTGATAGTAGTCACGCATGCAGACAAGGTAGCTAGGCATCCCTCTGAGGAAAAGCATAATGCTCATGTGGCCTGTAATAAAAGTAGGAGTTTGACCCCCCTGCTGTACTCCCCCCTTTCCATTTCAAGCACATCTGACTCATTGTCTTCTGTAGTTAACAACTACAGTTGAAGTCTGAGTCATCCTTCATCTTCTGAGATAGAGCTGTGCAATAATTTAGGCTGAACAAAATGGTGGCTGGCAGGCACATTGGGCAAAGAGAGGGAGAGAGCCTAATGCAACACATATAGCTTTTCTGTTTTGGAATGACCTTCTCTGAGTGAGTGGTGGGAAGATGGATTGAAAGAGGGATAATATCTCTGCATGATTAAGCACTTTTGGGTGGACTTTCTGTGAACAGCTCATGAATTAATGGTTAAGTGATTTTGTTCTTGACATTTACTGTGCGTGTTTTGGAATTAGAATCATATGAAATGAGGGACACATTAGACATAATGGCACATATCAAACCTTACCCTGAAGCTTGACTTAGACTTAGACAGCATTTGTGAAACCCCCAAAATAGCTGCTTACAGTAATTAGGAATAAAAGCTTTGACCAGACATAATTTCAAAATTGATCCTCTTAACACCTACCTCCACTAGAAATATTAGCCTAAGACAAGGTGTAAAAACAACAGACAATCACAAACCCACCAAATTCCTTGTGAACCTGTTGTAGCTAGGCAGAGAAAGAACAAAAGAGCAACATCTCAGGCAGGTAAATTGTTGAGGTTCCGACCTGGGTCTCCCAGAGGATGGCGAATGCGGCAAAATCCACATACCAGCGTGGAAGGAGAGAGAGACAGAGGGAGCAAAGGCTCTCAGAACTGGAGCAGGGAGGATGGGAAGATAATACTGCATTACGCGGGCCGTCTGAACCAGATCAAAGCCCAGACAATCAAAGGCGTTGGGTGTGTGTGTGTTTGGGGGGTGGGGAGTGGGATATGGTGGTGGTGGTGGAGGGGGGTGTCGTTGGTAGAGCATGCTGCAGCCTCACGTGTAGAAGCTCCTGTGAGAATCTGATGTTCATGCCCCGCCCGTGGATATTGTTCCGCCCCCCCCCCCCCCATCCCAGCTACTTGTGATGGGTCTGCTGCTCTTACATTGTTTTGTACTTTAGATTCGTGAGAGGATGAGCCGTTCACTCCCCGAAAAGCTGCGGGGAGTTTCCCTTTTGGGTCAGCAAATGGAAAACTGTCCCAGTAACTTAATGGAATTCCTGTTTCCTGTCCTGGTTCAGCCTATGAATTAAGTGCAATTGATCCTAGCTTAAACATCTTAACTCTTGGAAATCTGTATCTTGCAAAGGACTGCTTTGGAAAAAAAATATATACTAAGCACCAAAGCGGGTTGTCTGACATTTGTCTGTGTCTCTGTGCGTGGTCTCTGCTATTAATCAGTTAAATGGAAACAGTGAATAAAAAAATGGGCAAACAGAGAGTTGTCAAACAGCTTTAAAGCGGTCAATGAAAATCCAGCGGTGACCTCACTGGTGGAGTCTGTCTTCTTGGTAACATAGTACGTTAAGTGTGTGTATGTTCTGGAAATAGAATACTTTACAGCCATGTATAGGCCACTGGAATATCCCTTAGTGAGAAATTAGGATGCACAGTGACCTACTGGTTGAAACTGATACTGTCACAATTTAAATGCAACCCTGTGTGCCACCATATTAAATGAAAGCAAGGACCAGACTCCTTCAGGGATAGCTTCTCTTTGATGATTTCTTGTATCATTAAACCTTTTGAAGTTCTGTCCTCTTATTTTTCTATTTTTTTTTTCTTTATTCCATAGGATTTTTTGCAAGTCTTGCAAAATTACACACTACAGGCCTATATGAATGAGTCATCGCAGGAATGGAGAAGGCTGAGCTCCCCTTTGGGTAATTATGCACAGTTACACAACCACACCTTGTTATGAGAGGCCACAGTGAATAGCTTGCGGATGTCATAACATTGGGATGTCTGTAATATGTCAGTAATATAGGAGAACAAAAATGTATTTTGAATTAACAACACATATTCTTGGGAGATCTTTCATTACCGTGGGAGGTGGTGTTTCTTTTTTAAATTGAGCAGAGTTGATTCTTGAAGCTGGGTAAAGGAGCACATCAGGACCACATTTCATGTAAATGAGACAGAGGACAAACCCTCCATGCAAATAAGCTTTGCCTCATAATAGGATACCATCAGGCACAATAACCCAGCAAAACATGTGGGGGAGTAATCTTTACTGAATCCTGCTTTGTGCTGCTGAACTCATATTGTTTCAGATGGCGCTGTCAGGGTTGAAGTTAGCACAAGGCGCCAATCAGGTTTGTCAAGTTATAAAATTAGTAGACATTTCAGTAACACTTTACTTGATGGGTGAGCACATTCAGCGGTCATAAATGGACGGGATAACTTATCAAAAGTCCAACAGTCTCAAAGCAGCGTTGTCTTTTGAATAATTATTGTTCATACTGTTATATTAACCTTATGATCCTCTCCAATCTTTGTAAATGCTTCATGAATGAAAATAGTTTACTTCAAATGTCACTTTACTATAGCTTGGGAAGTGGGTAGGTGTTACAACTAATATCGTTGCATTTGCTGCCGTACTGGTGGCTTTACATTGGAATCCCATTAAAAAAAGCTGCAGATTGTGGTCTTTCTTACTGGCCTAAGTTCACCACAGACATAATTTCTTGCCATCAGCAGTGTTATGGTCAATTCCATCCGCAGTATTATGGTTTCAGTGTTATGAGAACACAAACACACCATTTTATTTATTCTTAATGGCAAGGGTACAAGCCAGCCTCATAGTATTAATGCATTTAAACAAACAGAAGACCCACCCACTTGCCAAGCTCTAACACTTGCCAAGTTAAAACACTACAACAGAGAGAGAGAGAGAGAGCGGCCGTTTTATATTGTGAATATTGCACAGCTATGGGGTTCTAAGCGAGCGAAGCAAATATAGAACAGACTCACACATACCTTGCTTGATTTCATGACACCAACCCACAGTTACAGGAATAGTTGCCAAGTAACGCACAAAGGAAGCCACCATAAATTGTTAATGGTGCAGCAGTATAGAACAAAACCCAGTCTCAGCTGTGCATTATCAGGGAATATACAATGTTATCGAATATGATTCAATCCGTCACTGGAACTATCCGTTTTATAAGATCACATAGAATAAGATGTTAATAAGTGACTAACAAATAGAAAGTATGTTATCAATTTTAATCTAAAGTGTTTTTTAAACAAACTCTTATAAAGGGGGATTTTAATGGAAAACAAGATGTATACTCATTCTGTAGGTAAATGAAGATGAGTCTGTCCACTTAGCACTTAATGGAACCTTCCCCGGTGTCTTTTGCCTGATGTTTAATTGCTGGGTAAACACTGCCCTCCATTAGTTGTAATTGTATGTTTCCTATTGTACTATCACTCCTGTTGCAGTTTGATTTCGTGGGTATTCCTCCAAGGCAAAAACATGTAATTACTTTTTTTTTTTTTTGCTCCTGTGTCTCCTTCCAAGTGGAAAAAATGTATTTCATCTTTCTTTGTGCTTGGCCTCTGATGTATGACATGGTAATCAGCTGTGTTTGCCTAGTAGCCCCTGGTGGGACTACATGTCTGACCTTAATGCGATTGTGATGTTGGTGTCTCTGCCTAATCGCACTTACTCGCCGGACTCTGAATATTGTGTTAGAATGGCACACTGGCGCCAGAATGGGCAAATGGCTCAGAATGACATCAATTTAAAGAGAGAACATTTTTCCTCTTCGTGTACAGTATGCTTTTTTTACCTCCCAGATGATTGCAAAATAGTATTTAGAAAAATGACATATAGGCCTACACACACACACACACACACACACACACACACACATACACAATTCACTTAACTCTTTCACAAAAATGACCTGCATGCAGAGTTGATGGGAGAATATTCGCATTGCCTGCAGCTGTTTTGGCTGCTAAGGCCAAGTTCTTGCCTTTCTGTGCTTTACTTTTTTTTTTTTTTTTTTTGAAAGGCATGGAACACATGCATGCGCAACACACACACACACACTCTCTCTCTCTCTCTCTCTCTCTCTCACACACACACACACACACACACACACACTCTCTCTCTCTCTCTCTCTCTCTCTCTCTCACACACACACACACACACTCTCTCACACACACACGCACACACACACGGATACAAGCCTGCGACATTCGGGAGGCTAAGCCAGTGGATATTCTGTTCTAAAGTTCTTAATTCATACCTTTACTTCCTATGGCTGAAGGCTTTTTGCCTGGGCTTCACTGCAGGCCTCTCCTAAGGCTTGGCGGCCCTGGCCATAATTAAGTGAATGGAGCTGGAGACAGCTAGCAGATGAAAGGGATAGAACCGCACCGCTGAGACTGCACAAAACCCTGCATACTCACACATGTAATTCATCTTTCCTTTGTTAAATCTCAGCAGCAGCCATGATATTAGGCAGGCTGAGAGTGATTTGCCAGTGACAGCTTTCAGTGTTCCTTGGACAGAATTAAAGAGTCGATTTTGTTTCACATTCGCTGAGGATTTTAGAAAGTAATTGAATGAGGAATACTTGGAGGTAATATTAAAAAAAAAAAATCTTCATTTTCTTTTGGCAATCGGTTTCTTATCTCTGATTAGGCTTTTAGATACGTTATATGGATATCTCTGGATGAAGCCGTTCACTAGAGTCATGTCTGCTTTTAATTGCTTTGCTTTGCGTTTGCATTGCTTATTCTTAAGGAGTCATAGTCATTTTGTTTTTACTATTCTGGACCAGAGCAACTAAGCAAAATATATTTTGTACAACTAAGAGAGTGTGTGTGTTTGTGTGTGTGTGTGTGTGTGTGTGTGTGTGTGTGTGAGAGAGAGAGAGAGAGAGAGAGAGAGAGAGAGAGAGAGCGTACATCTATCTCTCTCTCAAATCTCTTTAGAACGACTCTGGAGTTGTTTCTTCATATTGCGTCTGCGCTGTAAGGTACTGTAGAGAGAGAGAGAGAGAGAGAGAGAGAGAGAGAGAGAGAGAACCCTCAGCAGTAGACCCTGTACCGGAGGCTGGGCCCAAACGTCACGCAATAGAAGAAGTCATCCAGCACTACAGCACAGGCATCTGCACAAGCACCAGCAGCAGCAGCAGCAGCAGCAGCAGCAGCATTAGCCTCCCTTCCGCTTGTCATGGATCCATCTCTCCTTTAGCCCAGCCTCAAGGTCACTCCCCATCAGAGGCAGGGGGAATGCGGACGCACAGTGGGGTGCTAATGCTCAGCGTCGGCCCATCAGACATTGCAGCCCTGTGCCATGGATGGCAAAGAGAGCTGAGTCCTGGAACAGAAAAACAGCAGTGTTTACTCGATGCTGAGTGGCAGACGACATAACATCTGTTAGAGAGAAAGAGTGAGAGAGAGAGAGGTGCGGTGGAGAATGCTTACACCTAAATTAAATGAAAGGAATCAAAACTAATTCCCACTCACAGATATAAATGCATATAAATCACACACCATCTTGTGTTGACTAAGGATCTCATATTGACTGCCATATGGCATTATTGAATTTGTAGTATACGTCTGAGGTACTTACAGGTGTTTAAGCCCAACAGTACTCATTTAATCAGAATTTTAAGAGCTAAATCTGATTTGTGTCGGCCAATATCTCCATTTAAATATTTTTTATTTAACACATTTAAATATATCTTTTCAAATTAAATACACATTCTATTATGCCTCTTTCTTTGCAGATTTGCAATACTTTCGACAAAGAATTAGGTGCTATGTGATTTGAAAGCATGAAAAGGTAACATATGTATACAGTATATATTTTTGAGGAGTAGTCTTTCACAGCGTACAGCACAATGGCAAACACATCTCTTGTACTGCTGTTCAGTATTAATGCAGAACATTCTGCACAAACACTCAAAGCAGTAAAGGTTAGTAAGGGATTATGCTGTGTATTTTGCATCTGAAAGAAATCCAGGGAAGTGTGTGTGTGTGTGTGTGCGTGCGTGCGTGTCTGTGTGAGAGAGTAAGTGAGAGAGGGAGAGAGAGAGAGAGAGCGAGAGCGCGAATGTGAGTATGTACATGCGAGGTGTGTGAAAATAATTTTTTTAGGGGCAGCCAGTTGGTGGCGATCTTTGCCCTCTCCTAGTGATAAATCACCCAGCTCAATCTCTTGGCCCTATCAGTTGATTCTCATTAAACCAAGGAGTGATAATAAGTCCCAAAGAGCCCATGATGGTGTGATGAAGCTGTACTGAATTACAAACACACTCTCACATTCCGCTTTTTCCCCTTCACCCTCTCTCTCACTCATGTACTCTCTTGCAAGAAATACACACACGCAGCCACACACACACACACACACACACACACACACAGAGAGAGAGAGAGAAACGGTGGTATGCATAGAGTGTAAGTGACCTATCAATCCTCCCACCACTTATCGGTACTCTGAAGTGAAGGTGCTAAATAGAATTTCTTTTTAAATCCACACCCACACCCTTCACATTCATGCACTTCAGACGAAACATGTCATCTAAAACTCTCTCTCTCTCTCTCTCTCTCTCTCTCTCTCTCTCTCTCTCTCTCTCTCTCTCTCTCTCTCTCTCTCACACACACACACACACACACACACACACACACACACACACACACACACCTGCACGGCTCAACCATATGCGCGTTGTGACAGCTGACATACTGACAATATCATGAAAAGAGCATATACAGGCCTTGATAATTTTATACCAGCATTAATAATGGTTGGCATAGTATACCTGCAACAAAAAGAAAAAAATGTATTACAGTAATGTTAATGTCTGTGATTTTTCTTTTCTGTGTTTCTTTTGTGTGTGCAGTTATGTTTATGCTACTTGCCAACTTCAATTTCCCTACTCTATCTATCTATCTATCTATCTATCTATCTATGAATGTAGCATTTTATCTATATTTAAAGTGGGTATAAAGCTTGGCGCAATGTGTTAATAATACATCAAGTATTCCTCATTCAATTACTTCCTAAAATCCTCAGCGAATGTGAAACAAAATCACCTCTTTAATTCTGTCCAAGGCACACTGAAAGCTGTCACTGGCAAATCACTCTCAGCCTGCCTAATATCATGGCTGTTGCTGTATGTGTTTTTGTGTGTTTGAATGAGCAAGAGAGAGAGAGAGAGAGAGAGAGAGAGAGAGAGAGAGAGAGAGAGAGAGAGAGAGAGAGAGCATGACAAGTGGGGGGAGTGTGAGAAGGAGTTATGTATGTGGGTGTATGAAAAGGATAGAACCTAGTCCTGAAAAGAGCAAAACATTTCGGTCCGTTGGTCTGTCAGTTGCATTGCACATACTGTCTCAATATAAGACTGTAGCAGGGACATATAAGCATAAAAATCTGAGCCAAGGCTGCTCTATTCGTCTTCAGAGTCTTGAAGAATGAGCTTTTCTGCACATATGGCTCACACTTGCAGAATGCAGATGCACTCTTTTCTGTCTTAATTCGAAGCCAGATGTCACACCCATCGCAGTAAATGCACTCACGCTCTTTGTCTCACACAAACACACACAAACGCATACACTCAAACAATCTCTCACTGTTGTGCAATGTTATTTATGACACCACTAGTCAGAATTGAAGACTCCCCACACGCAAACATTTAACAATACAAAAAAAAAAAAAACGATTTAAGTCCCCACCCGAACTCAGTGAGAAGATGGGAAGAGCTATTAATTCCCAGCCATCTTTCTGGAACAATGTGACTAAGGGCATCTGGAATTGTGTTTAAAGGATGAATACGTGGGAAAGGAGACCCCCTATACATACATCTGTACCATACTCCCTGGACTCTATAATCACCAGCAGCCACTGCAATATTAGCACCATGCTTGAGTCTTTTGACTTAGTGGAATTATTCATGCATTTATGTAAATGAGCGGCAGTTCCAGAATTCTGTGTGTTGGTGGTGGTGCTTCTGCTGCTGAGTGCGCACTCCCTCCCAGGGGAAAGAACCAACAGGCTGCTTTTTAAACTTGTCCCCGTCTGGCACATCAGCGCCATGTTGGAAATACAGATGCTAACATGAAAAATTAAGAGTCCACCGCAAGAAAAATCTGATTAAGACTGTAGCCTCCAACATTTGATGTTTTTTTTGCAAAGTGAATTAAACAGGTTTTGTCTGGTACATAAGAGATGCCTCAGGTGATTTTTTTTTTTTTTTTTTTTTTTGCATTATGGAAGTTGACTCTTTGAATATCAGAGAGTGAAAATATAAAACTTCAAATTACCTAATTGCTTTCCGTGGCTTGTACCAGTGAGTACATCATAATACTGTACATCTGTTAATATATAGTAAAGTAAATATAGTTTTTTTTTCTTTCGTTAATTTTCACTTTCATTCATTCTGTATAGGCCTAGTAAAAAGGGAATAATAAAAATGTAATTGCCTGGATCAAAATAGATAGACTGAGCTCAAAGCACAAACATTGTCACTATTTCCTTATATACTGTTGGTGACCAGTAGTGTTTTTGTACCATACAATACCTACACTACTGTAAGTAAATTGATTCCTAAATCAATTGAGAAAAGCCCTGGCCCATAAACTGCAAACACGGGGGCCACATTAACAAATGTTGTTTGTGCTGCGGGGTACATGGCATGTTTATGATGGCTACAAAATGTGATAGTTGGAGTTACAGAAATATATGTCCTTATAATTCTCTGTAACGATATTTCTAAAGAATGTTTTCCTGACCTGGCTTTGGCCTTTGGCAAAAAAAAGCCTCTGGAAAATGCTGAGTGGAAGACAGCCTGGCTGCTTCCACATCATAGGTTACTGGGTGAGAATGAATAGCTCATACGTCTGTATCTGAAATTTAGTGGATATCTGCACTATTCTTCCATTGCTCTCTGGCTCATAAACTTCAAAATAAGTGAATAACTGTGCAAATTGTGAACAAAATCCAGAGTTACAGCTTCATTTTTATAATTAAACTGCATTGAGTTGGTCAGATGTATTTATTCCTTCAGGCCCAAAAAAAAAAAGCAGTTCATGACGTACAACACATGTGACTATTCATCCCTTGGCATCCCAGGGGAATATGAAATCTCTTGATGAATTGCCTAATATCACATCCACATGAAGCATACATCGGAGGGCTGTCAAGTTCAAAGCAGCAAATCAGATTAGAGTAAATTAGAGAGGCCTACATCTTAAAATGCTTTCATGCCTAAATGTAAATGAAGACCATAATATCGGAATAAGCTTGATATATGTCATTTATGTGTGCTGTTTTGCAGGGAGAAAAAAAATAGTCATAACACAACTACTTGATAGTCAGATGAGAAAGACATTGTCAGACTAATCTCATTTCTGCATGCTGCATTTCGGCAGGCTGTACTTACAGTTACAGTAGCAGTATTCTATGCGCCAAACATAATGTTAATGTTAATGCACAGAAATGTAAAGCATATGTTGTTGAATCAGACTCCAATTACACCACAGGTATTAAGGGGGACATTATGCACCTTATACTGTATTTATGCATTTGCATTTTCTCCTTAGCGATTACTTGGCTTGTTAGAGCTCTCACTGTGCTGGTAAATGATGAAAAACTACACTTCTTTGTCTCACCACTGCATAAAAGCACTGGTGTTGGCAGGGCGATGGTGCACTTTGAGAGAGGTATCCTGACTCCATGCCAGCCAACTGTACTTAGAACGGAAGACTCTTTTAGTAAAGACATACCTGGGAGTGACACAAACTTGGCACCACTGAAATGGTTTCCAGATTTTTAATTAACCTTAGCAACTGGCACGGCAGCCTCGGCTTGGCGGGCGCGCGAGTGTGCGTTGTGGATAAATACAGGCATTGATGTTGACATGCCACAGTTCATACATGTCATGTGTGCGTATAGACTGCGACCCACGGGAAGTATTTTCCAGGGGACCTGGGGGGTGGGGGTGGGAGGGGGTTGTGGGGGGTGAACAGGAGTTTCAAGTTAGGAGAAGAAAAAGCAATGGTTAGCCCAAACTTTGCGCTGAACTCCTGGCAGAACGGTAACGTAAAACAAACACGCCATCCCCGGTTCAAATGTAATTAGGTCAGATATATGTGGAAAGTGTAATGTTTGTCCTGTGGCAATTTTCTGTGAACTTCACAGAATCTCATGGATATTAAACGGCAAGCGTACAATGATGTCATCTGCACAAAAACATGCATGTCCAATGTCAAGTCGTCAACTCCAAGACTATGTGTGTAAAAGCATCATTTCGAATGCAGGCCAATATGCAACGCCATGTGTTTTACGTGAGGAAACGATTATTTTTGACAGCAAAACCGTGGTTCATCTTATACCATGCAAAATCAATAGTATATATCCAATCAAATTTTTAAATGCTCTACGCTTGGTGTCTTGCACTGTTCCACCTCTCCCTTGTAGCCTACACAGATGGTGTGTGGCAGTTTATCCTGATCAATGTTTTTCTCTCTCTCTGTGGATAGCAAAGAGGAGTCTTACACCATATGCTCCAAGCTAAAGGCTTGGCCCACTGCAGAACCCCTGACACACTGAAAATCAAATCCATCTCTCCAGGAGATAAGCTGGGGAGAAGTCACGGCAGTCGGAGGCATTTGAGGCCCTGCCAACCTTTGTCTCCTAATGCACGTGTATAAATTGCATTAGGCTGGGGGTAATTAAACCCTGTTGTGGGCCAGGCGAGGTGCTTACCTTTTAGCTGGAGAGGAAGGTAACACTTCAGTCTGAAGGGCCGAGAGCACCACACTGTTTGAACACCCACTGGCTTCTAATTAGCCGTCAATTTATCATGTGTTCGGATCTAGCCGGGGGGTATAGCATGGTTGGCAGGCTATTGGGACCAGTCAGACATGCATAATGATTATATTGTCCCATATTCACAACTGTCAGCACCTATTTCTGGCTAAAGCTTAGGATAATTACGCACTATAATAACTAACCAGTGAGTTTACGGCAGCAAGAGACAAAAGCTGACAAAACCAAATGAGAAGGAAATGCGGTACTACTAATTCCTTCAGTCCACCGTTATTTAGTGTCCAGAAGTGTCTGCAGTGGGTTTTTGATGATCCAATTATTTGTTCTTTATAGACAAGCACCACGGCTCCTTTTTATATCCTACTAACTGGGGAGTTGGAGAGGAGGTGCCGAGCATCGTTAGCAAACCATATAGGCTGAAAGATCTGGCCACTAGCTTAACGATATCTCATTAAGAGGATGCATTACGCCATACAGCATAACTCAAGTCATATTACTAACTTTCTTATGGGAGAAAAAAAGCAGGCAGGCCATCACTTCTCAGGGGATGCAGTCCAGAAAGATGTGCGGAGAGATGAGAGGATGAAGACACATCACACACACATGAGCAAATGGTTTCAATACAGGAGAAGGGGGAAAAAAAATAAGTGATGACCTGCTTTGTCTCTCCCAGCTGTATATCAGTGTGATAGAAATCTTTGAGGACTGCAGAAGACCATAATCTAATTAGCCATAAAACAAAATTATCTACAATCTCTTGACTCTAAAAAAGAAACACAAGCAGAGTCCCCAAAGCCTTGAACAGAACCCTGCATTGAGACTCATTTTTTGGGGACAGTATTTTCCAGTTTCCAAACGTCTCATTCGATCTGACAAGATCATTAGAAGAACCAACTCCAAAAAAAGCAACAGGCGCTGCTTCAGTTGGTTTAGAGGGGGGCAGAGAGAAAGAGAGAGAGAAAGAGAAAAAAAGAGGGAACTGTCCAAGTAGAAACATCTGTAGGTTCACACCTCAAGAGTCTCTGAAGAGTGAAAGAAAAAAGTCAGCTCGGCGTGATGAAGAGATTGCCTGCGTCAGAAGAATGAAGGAGGGTATAGTGAAGCGCGAGGCCGACGTGAAATGGGGAATGATGTATCTGGCAAGGATGCGATTACATGAATTAATGGGAAACAGCTGGACCGGACCCGCACGCTGTAGATGCTGGATGTCAGCAATATTAATTCTCCGCAGGTGTTTTTTTTTTTTTTTCTTTAACGCAGCCATATTTCTGGGGAGGCCCCCACAGTGTGTGTCTGTGTGTCAGGGCCCGCACGCCCGCCGCGCTCTCAGCTCTCTCTCTTCACAGGCCTGTCACATCTGTGTCAGCCTCCTCGGAGCTTTGATTTTTATTTTTACCCATAAAGGCCCTCGCCGTCGTGCCTGTTGTCCTGCGCTGTTTCAGCTGACACCCTTGGACAAGATGGACTTTTACCACCAAGCAGACAGTTTAACCTCGGATGACAAATGACATTTGCAACAGTGACTCACTCCCAAAATACAAATCTACTTAGGCTGAGAGGAAGTCCCTAGTCTCTCTCTCACACAGAGATCCCAGTCATCTCTTTCCCATCAGCAGGATAGCTTTATACGTCGAAGAAAAATGATCTCTCATTTCCACAACGGCACATCATTTTTTGGCAAAGCTACTTGCAAAAGCATTCAAGGCTCAATGATGAAGCACCATCTGAATGCCTGACCCTAAAGCTATGTTCACACCCGAAATGAATTAGTGTGCAATGATGAATGGCAAAGTCTGTAATCATAACTGTACTGTAATTATCCAGCTCTGTGGAGTTCACTGACTACCTGGCTGGCTGCTTTGGCGTGCCAGGATCATACCTGAACGCAGTGCCACAGCATGAGGGATGATTACACTGGTGAGAGATTGCAAAGAATGCAGTCATTTTTTCATTAAATTAGGGTTCCTCACAAGAATCTTTTTATGAAAGTATAAAGGCAAAGATGGTTATGATAGATAAGATCATTAGCCAATGGATGAAGCCATCTGTACAATGGTGTTTTACACGTAGATACTGAACTAATTTCATTTTAGTAGCAGTTTTTTTTTTTTTTTCATCCCACTCACATTGTCTCTCTGCCTCAGTAACTTTATTGACATGTGTGACAGGGGGGAAAAGAGAAATATTACTCAGTAAATGGCAACACCCACTCACACTGTTGGTGGCCTAGAGACATGTTCAAAGACAAGCCAAAGGAAACAGCACAATATTTAGCTGTAATTTGTCAGGAAAACTCTGGAAATTCCAGGTTATTAGCACACCGCTCAATGCCAGTGTCAATTTACTTTGACTCGAGGCTAACCCTGCTCTCTTCCCACCGTTTTCTGGATGTCATCCTCTTTGCCCGTTTCTCTGACCTGCTCCTGTCAAACTCGTTGCGCCGTCTCCCTGGTGTCTGTGGTGAGGCGATCTGAGACACACAAGCGGACGGAGACATGCGTTCCAGATTCTCATGGCTGTCTGCGACTAAACACATCCAGATTTTTATGAGCTAGGAGGGGAACGCGCCCATGTTATTTACATGGGGAAAGCATTGTAGCCTCCCTGTCGGCCAGTACATCAGGATTCTGGAATTCACTGGCAATGACCTCCATCTGGGTTTTTTCTTGCTGGCGGCTGAACCCCACTTCTCTTCTCCCCCTTCCCCACCCAGATCCTGAAAAAAGCCTGCAGTGCCGCAGAAACTGCCGCCCCGCTGGGCCCCACCCTGAGGCACTGTAAATTGTGGCCCAGAAAAAAAAAAGCTCTCGATCACGCTCAGGGCGTCTCAAGCCATGAAAAAGTTTCTCCCTCTTTTTTTCCCTTTTCTTTCTTTCTCTTTCTCTCTCTCTTTTTTTTTGTAGTCAAACTCACCCGAGACGATGAGCGAGGTAGGTGCTAATGACATTTAATGGCCTCGCACGTGGACACCTAGGGTGCCACGGAAACGAAACAGAGAAACGAAATTAAACCGCCGTCTGCTTCACGTCCCCGGTGCCCCACCCTGGACGAGGTAACAATGGATTGGGACCAGGCCTGTTGCTCTCTGCTCCACCGATTTAATAGTCTGCCAGCAGGGAGAGGCGGTATGCAGCAGCGCAGGCCCCTTGATGTCTTTGCCAGCACAGCCTTGAATCCTATCATCAGGGTGCTGGTTCACCTGTAATCACTCATCCATATTTAATGTGGACAACTAAAGGGGAGGGACCAATGGTAGAGGGTGGGGGAAGGGGTAAAAAAAAAAAAAAAAAACAGGAAAGGAAAATATGCCTGTAAGATTGCAGACTCAAAATTATAGAGCACTTTCTGTGTTTTCCAGCCGAAATCCCTGGGAAAAAAGTTTGGCTCAGATGAGTGTTAATGATGCATTCAAGCTTTTCAGATCTTTTTTTTTTTTGTTCAACTTAGCACTTTTCTGGAATCTATTCAACTTCATGTTAGGAATGTTTCTACAATGCCAAAACATGTACTGTTGCAGATATGCAGCAGTATACAGACTTTCCGGTTGTTCCAGTAGGTTTTTGGAGATGAGCTTAAACATAATCCCAGCCATTGACTTAGAGTTAATTAAATATTGAGCAATACTTTAGTGAAGCTGACCTTTCATAGCAGCCACACATTGTTGAAACAGATATCACCTACGTTGGCCAATATCCTAATCAATCAGCCCTCCAGCCACAATCCAATCACCACCTAGGATCCATACTGTAAATCCAAACAGTCCCGCCTTATCAGATGTCCTGTGCGTTTCTGTTTTCTCTCCCCCGCATGCTGTGGCTTTCTCATCATTGCTGTTGTGATATTAAGCTTGCATTATCCAAAACCAAAAAGCGTTTCATGTTTCATGTTTCTCGCAGCTTTCCTGCCATATGCCTGTGTGGCCTGGAGTTTAAAAAGTAGCCTCTCTGGAAGCCTGTTAGGTCTGGCGTGTTGGTCCCCAACACGGTGGGAGGCTGGGAAGCTGGGATTGCTGCCTGGTTGTGGTTGGTTTGATAGCTCTGCTGCCTTTTTTTTCCAGAACGCTCGGCTGTAACGTCAAAAACCCACTGGTGTGGTCAGCCCGAGCTGCTTCGCAGACCTGACAGATCTGAGGTTGCTGCAGGTTGTTATTATTGCTTGTTTTCCTTTTCCGTTTGCACCGTGCCTGTTGAGTCGGTGTTTATCGCCCTGAGCTGTCTCTAATTGGCCATAATTACAAAGCTGGAGTCAGCGCCCAGAGCAAGGTTGACAAATAAGGTGAACTAAACAGCAATCACATTCGAGAACGTTACACACAGCATGACCGACACAACCCTATTACAATTTTCAATCATTTATGAGAAAACATAAAGCATAACATAAAGCATAACATTCTACCATTTCCCATTCTATTCACACAGATGATTCCTGACCCCCCCCACACACACACACACCTGATACCTGATGGCTTACCTTTTAACCCCCCAGTTTCACCAGTGATTTCTGCTGTTGAGACCAGTGCCAGAGTGGAACCCTCTCAGCCCCAGCCTGCCCCTCCACGCTCAATGCCCGGGATCGTTTGCATTGATCCATGGGTACGTAACGCAATAAGCTGAGGCAGCAAGCAGGAGTCAGTCCTCATTCCTGACATTGATATGAGGGGTAGTCCACTGCAGTCCACTCGGCCGGGTACCGGGGGGAGCGGCGGCGAGAGGAGTTCTGCACCACTGATCCACTGTGACAGTGATGGACAGCTCCTGAGAGGAGAGCTGATGGCCAAGCTTCTTCTCCCTTTTTTTTGGCCTGGATGCCTCCTGAAAGGACGGACATGTTGGCCGTCTGGCCTCAAAGTCAGCGGAGCAGTGTGTGTGTGTGTGTGTGTGTGTGTGTGTGTGTGTGTGTGTGTGTGTGGAGGGTGGAGTGGGTAGGGGTGGGAGCTGCTGTATGTGTGTGCATTCACAGCATGGTCAGTCTAAGCCATGAAGAGTGAAAGCAGAACTTGACAGGAAACTTTTTTTTTACCAGGGAAGTAAAATATCCATTGAGTTAAGGCTCAGTATCAGCACCTTCCTGTGTTTTTATTCTCATGCTTTTGTGACACCCCCTGCTTTACATTACATTAACAGTCTGTCCATGATTACACGGAATAATTTTATACCTTCATTTTACAAGGATGTGCCATTACTCCCTTCTAAATCAGCTTCACGGTTCGTCTTTCATGTCACTCAGCTAACTGCTGCCGTTGCAGCTGCCATTGGGTTGGGTCCGGTATCTCTCTGACATACTGTGTAACTCACGGCAGCTCGCGTAGGGAGAAGCTTGGTGTTTCGCCAACTGAAACTCCGAAAGTAAGTTACTGTGTCACATGTGTTGTTCTGTTCCACTGGCTGCCTTATCTAGCGTTCCAGTGGTCAGGTTTTTGTCCTGCCGACTAATTAATTCAAGAACAAATGTCCCCGGAGGCAATAATTAATGATAAACTTATTAGACACTCAGGTACCCTAGAGGCCTGAATCTAATCTGGACCTCAATGCTCCTGGTTGTGCCACTTACTCAGCTGTCAGCTCCAATGATTCAGAGGGATGAAAGAGAGAGATAGAGAGAGAGAGGGGGATAGAGAGAGAGAGGGAGAGAAAGAACAAGACAGACAGACAGAAAGAACATGATGAAAGTTGTATAAACAGATAACATCTCATTTGGCTCGCAGTTAAAATTTCAACCTGTAATTGAAATTTTGTCCGTTTGTGAGAATCTAGAGTTGAATAGAGGGTTGTGAATACTGAAACATGGAGAGTGCTTTGAAACCATCTAAATTTTCCTTTCCTATTGCATTTTCGAAGTACAAGCAACTTATTCCAAGATAATTCCTCTGAACTCAGTTCCGTAGTCCAACACTTCCAGAAATAAGAGCTGAGAGGTCCAACTGAGCTCCAATGACTGTCCAAAAACTAGACACACTAATGGCCTGTTGAGTTTAGCGCTGTGCTGGTTTAATGTTGTTGTTTGGACTGTGCAAATAATAGCTTGTTCACTGGGCTCCATAGTAATTCTTGACTTCTTGCTATTCACAAACAAAGCTGTCATAAACACTTAATGGCGTTTGAGCATTCAGTTGGTTCACTCATCCTTGAATACAAGCGCGTGTTTGCTCAGAAAGAATATTAAGCAGTGGAGGATCAATAATGCCTGGTCTAGTGGAAAGGGATCTAGCCAATCTTAAACACACAGGGCCTACAGAAGAATGGTAATCCATGACTATTCCTCTTTCTATTCATGCTTGGTTTATGTCTTTCTGTCTGTGAGAGAGAACACTGTAGTGCAGTCTACCCATACAAATGTTTTGATTTCTGTACAATTATTATAGACATGGCTCTTCAAGGTTAGACATTATATTTGTGGGTGTATATACAGTATATAGGCTACGTGTGTGTGTGTGTGTGTGTGTGTGTGTGTGTGTGTGTGTGTGTGTGTGTGTGTGTGTGTACTTCTATTATACTTGAGATATTGCATCAATGTTTGTCAAAAGAATTAAAGAAAAGGATACAAGGATTGTTTTCTTTTCAAAGAAAGAACCATTAGAAGCATGTAGTCCCTATAAGCACACAGTACAGTATGTCATATGTCATGGCCATTCATTAGCTGTGCTTGAGGTCTATTACCTGTCCTCTTTCAAATCTCTTTACATCTCTTCGCTCTCCTGAGACATGAGAGATGGATTCTGTTTATTTTTTCTTGAAGATTACATGAAGAGTGACTAATTCAGCCCTTCCTCTCTCCGACCCATAGGAGATCTGATGGCTCATATCAGCACAAGGCATCTCAGCGGCTGGGCTTGTATTACTATGAATCAGCTGTTTCAAAAATTAGTTTCAAAAATGAGATTCTCCACAAGACAGACCATCTCTCTCGCTTTTTTAAAATTCATTTTTATCTCTTGTCTCTGGAAGTTGTCTGATGACAAAATGGTGACTGTTGATGGAAATATGCATGTGAATACATTACCTTACTTACATGTCTCACCTCTCTGATATGCCCTTTATGTTTTTTTTTTCTTTCTTTCTTTCTGTATGCTAGGTGACAGTAAGGTATTTGAGTCCGAAATGGGCTTGGAAACCTTTTCCCATTACATGCCATTCACCTGCCATGGATATTTAGTGATTAGCACAAGCTACAGCAGTGCTAACACAGCTTGCAGTGCTCTCAGTGAGCACACTTATAATGCACATGTTATTGAAGCGACCAAGCACAGCAGAATGGAGCACCAATTTGCTGTTTGCTTAAAATAATTGTTCAAATAATAATGATTCTGTTTTAATAATAATTCAGCAATTTAAAATAATTGTAAATCAACATTATGAACCATATTATTATTATTATTGTTATTATTATTATTATATAAACCTCAGAAAGGCAAACGAACAAAGCCAGAGGCAGAAAAAGCTGTTTGCATTTAAATCAGTTGTGTGTGAATGAGTGTTTAGCATGTTATTACAGCTATTTGACATCTAATGTTGGCTCAGCATGTAGGCACCATGTGTTGCTAATCTTAAGAAGCAGCCACAGCCAGCTACCTGTTATCCAGAGCATAGTTTGCATGCTGCTCCACATCACACACTTTCTTCAGGAGGAATAATGAAGGAAGTAGTGAGGGGAAATGGTGAATGGCCGCAAAGCAAACTCTGTCCTTGGACTGAAATCCGTGTATCTCTGTCAGTTCACAGGTCATCTCTGCCATACGATTGTCTGAATGGCAAACACAACGTTTTGCCTGATCAACTATATAATAAGAATTGTAAATTTTCTTTGAAGAATAAGTCAATTTTCACTTTCATGTTATTCTATAAAATTATTATTTAGTGTACAAGCCTAAGCCCCATTGTCATGGTCATGTGGTATGGTGTTATGGTGATGCATTAATTATGGTTTACTTTTCAATACTGATGTTTGCCTTTATTTCTCGTTTTTGCTTTTCTTTAATATCTCAATGAAACATTTATCTGATATTTTCACATGTGGAACATTCAAGTAATCAAATAATTGCATTTTATAATCCCATTGTCCAAAACATCAGGTACAGTTTGAATTGTTGAAATATAAAAATAATCAGTGTTGTACATTAAAATATATGATCTTAGAAAATATTTTCATTTCAGACAATGACAAAAAATTCAGCTGGTTCTGTGAAACCCATTATACAACTACTTGTTTGGCATTTCCACACAATAGGATGAAATTGTTGATTGTTTGTTTGGTATTATTTCTATCTGTTAAATAAATAAGTGTTGGTGTCTCCCAATAATATTACTGTGGTTCTCATCTGAGTTTATTTTCATAGGCAAACCTTACCACCTTGACCTTCTGCCCAAATGCTTTGCAGAGATGGTCGAAAGAGCAGCTGTATGCAGTACTTTCACACGCATACACTTGCACTCACACACACACACACACACACACACACACACACACACACACACACGCGCGCGCGCACGCACACACACGCATGCATGAACTCACGCCGACACACTCGCGTGCGCACAAGCACACACACATACACACACGCACACACACACGGAGCAAGGCCAGGGACAGAACCGGCTTTTAATGGCCTTTTTACAAGGGTGTTTAACATGTCCTGGTGTACTTTTCCAGCTGTGGCTCTTCAATGGGGCATTGAGGTCTAGGAGGAACCCGGTGCAAACCACCAGGGACTGCAAGGAATGCCTCCGGTACATCAAGGAGGGTTCAAGGTCTCAAATATCCCCCCTGCCCCTCATTTTTCCCCTCTCTCTGTGCATTATCTCATTGGTTTGGAACTGGGGATTTAGTGGTTGAGACAAATAATTTTTCACACAGCCACAGCTAAAACTCTTAACTTAACTAATACAAATATAGGAGACATAGCATGTAATTTACAGGGGCATGGAGAGGGGTGCTGTTTGTGTCTGGGAGCAGAGCCAGAGTCAGACTACAGTACATATAGTGCCTTCCCCCCTCTGTATCTGGCAGAGGTTGATCCCGTACATGTTTGCTCTCAACTCCCGACTTCCCCCCAGGGACTCATTGGGCAAAGATTAGACAATTTATTTAGGAATTTTATATCTTTCTCTGTCTGTGTCTGTTTTCCCTTTTCACTGTTTTTTTTCCCCCTAGTGTGTAGATGTGTGTGTAGAGCTGATTTAATGGTGCTATACCCAAGCCTTCGAATTAGCATTCTGCTCAGCAATCATCTATCCATATTTTGATATAGCCTAGTGAATGACCTTGCCTCTCAGACAAGTGCACTACCGTGTTTAATTAAGACTATGATGAAATCACACAACTAGATGTCTACACACATGGACTTTAACCAGATTTCTATGATGAGTGGCGTTACATTGTGTGTGTGTGTGTGTGTGTGTGTGTGTGTGTGTGTGTGTGTGTGTGTGTGTGTGTGTGTGTGTGTGTGTGTGTGTATGTCTGTGTGTGTGTGTCTCTGTGTGTGTGTCTCTGTGTGTGTGTGCGTGTGCTAACCCACAGTCAGCTGTATGTGTGTTATAAAAATGCATATGCTGTTAGTGAATCACATTGTGTGTGTGTGTATGTGTGTGTGTGTCCACTTCCATGCGGCTGTGCACGCGTGTGTGAGCGGGAGACTCGGACTGAGTTCTGGTTGTCTTGTCTGGAGTGTAGTGCACGGGGTTGCTTAGAGAGAGAGAGAGAGAGAGAGAGAGAGAGAGAGAGGGCGCCCGCGGCGGCCTGGGAGCGGCTCTGTGGTGCGCTCAGCCACTCTGACCTCTGCTCCATTATCGAATGATTCATTGGGCAATTTCTCTTAAATTAAGCATAAATCTCCCACTAATCTAGAGGGACCCGGAGAAAGGAGGCTACTGCGATGTCTGGAAACACTTCAGGCGGATTTCTGAAATGTGTTTGCCACTGATAAAGTATTAATAGAATATTATGTTAGATCATATTTACTCCATAAAATACAAGTTATCATGACTATTGAAGCAAGGAGATAGAAAAATTGAACTTGGATTACATCTAAGTCTCAGAGGATTTATCTACACTGTAATGTATACATTTGTGTGTCTGACCAGATGTTGTGTGTGTGTGTGTGTGTGTGTGTGTGTGTATGTATGTGTGTTTATGTTGTGTGTGTGTGTGTGTGTGCGTGTGTGTGTGCGTGTGTGTATGTTGACATGTCCAGAGTGTGTATTTGTGTGTCTCTCTGTGTGTGTTTGTGTGCGCCTGTGTGTATGTCGGCATATGGGGTTTTGTCTTAAGTTGTTCATCTGTGTATGTGCGTGTGTGTGTGTGTGTGTGTGATTAGGTATGTTGACATGTTAGGGGTAATGTCCTGAGCTGTATGTGTGTGTGTATGTGTGCGCGCATGTGTGTGCGCTTGCTTGTGCATGAGTGTGTGTGTGTGTGTGTGTGTGTGTGTGTGTGTGTGTGTGTGTGTGTGTGTGTGTTCATGCCCACATGTTCGGGGGGTGCCGTCCTCAGCGGCAGAGGAGAAGCTGGGGTAATCTGTTACACTCATTTTTGCTATGAAATGGTGGTCTGATGTGTGGGCTTTCTTCTGGTGCCCAGCACTCCTGTTATTGGAAAAGCATTTCCCAGAGGTGCAAGCATGGCACCACATTAAAACCCAGCTTATTAATCCCTGTCTCAAACCCTGCGGCAAAGGCTCGCCAGGAGAGATATTCTCTGAAATATGGTAAATCTACCATACAGATTTAGACCCTTGATTCAATCAAGCAAAAACAAATGAAAAATGTGGAATCATATTTGATATATTCTGGGAAGTCTTTTTGAATATAATATAAGTAAGGCTTTCTCTTTTCCACCTATTTTTGGCGTTTGGAGGATGTATGATATGCACTGTAATCTATTCCTGCTTCACTGGATTTAGTTCTGTTTGAGTTGCCATAGCACTGCATCTGCATTGCATTGCATCTGTGGATATGCAGCTATTTCGGTCTTATATATCAACTAACTGCAGCGGTTACAATTGTGACTTAAGATGTCAATTTAAGATATTACATGAAGGATGTGAGTGAACTGTGTATATTCAATATTATTCTACACATGCTTGCTCCAATCTAACTTAAAGCCCTCATAAAGCCATATGCTAACCAAGTCACTTCATTCCTCCAAGGAACCTTGTTCAGCAACACCACACATAGGACAAATCAGCATATTCTCATCCATTTTTCCATACTGATGGAGCGAACTCCCAAATACCACTAGAGGAACACACACTCTCTCCACCTTCAAGAATTCCTTAGAGACCCAACTATTCCGGTCCCGGAACCTTCGACTGGAATACACTGACTATGCACTGACTGTAATGCGCTTACAAAATCACACTGTTGCACTTTCAACTCCTGTCACTTTGTTGTAATTGGAGTCATAGCAAGGTATTTAATTGTACTTAGTTGTGTTGTAGGTCGAATGTTAATCCTCTTTTGTAAGTCGCTTTGGATAAAAAACGTTATGCTAATTGCATAAATGTAAATGTACATGCTGCCATGCTATGACCCTATTTACTGAAATTGCCCACCATGTGTTAGCCATTATGCCAAGGATTTTTTTTTTTTTTTTGTCATTCTGAGTTGTGCATCAAATGATCATAGTACACTGTTGTGTTTTCTTTTCCTTTTACTTCAAAGGCTTTCCTTTTTTACGACATCCCAAAGGACGTGCCAGAGACAGACATAACATAAGAGAGGACGGGGCTCTTTGAAATACATAGGAGGGCACTTTGCCTGTCTAGAGTTCTTCAGTATGGTGCTACATTTGTGGTAGGTCATTTGGCTAATGGATTCCTGTGTTGATGTTTTTAGGTGTATGTCTTCATTATTACTTAATTTTACCCTTACCCTTATGGCTAATTGTATTTTTTTTAGAACAAAGTAGACTTAAAGGTTTGAATTTTGTTCAGGTAAACAAAATATGCCCTGTATTTTCCCTGAAGTATTTCCAAGGTATTTAAAATATGATTCATTGAGTCCTACAGTGATACATATACCTAATAATATACATTCTATGTATGTCATATTATTGTTAAATACAGATAATGAATAAGCAGATTTATTTGGGTGTATGTATGCAAGTATCTTTTTTTGGTGAAGCAATAAAAGCCTATGGTAAAGGAGCCTTTTCCTGTTCAGAGACTTCAATGATCAGTGGCCATGTTAAGTGCTACAAGGAGGGAGCTCTCAATATCCTTTAGCATTTATTAAACGTCTTCCTCTTTCTGCACAGAGGGATCAGTAGCAGGTTTTCTCTGGAGAGCAGGGTGTTTCTAGCACACAGCAAAGAAACTACGCAAGTAACTCAGGAGAACTGAACGAGGCATAAGCCATATGGAGATCATTGGCCAGCTATGAAAATCAATGCTACGGCAGAGAATTATTGCACTCCAAACAGAGTTTCTTGACTTGAAGCGGAGCTTTTAAAAATCAAGGTGACAGGTTACAAAGACAATTAGGAACAAACGGTTTGGATTTTGTTGAAATTTGATGCGCTTGCCGGTGCCATCTCGCCCTGCACATGCCAATGAGTCTGGAGTTTTATGGCATCCATGGCATGACCCAGCCTTCACAGAGCTGAACACAAACATTCATAACAACTTCTGGCATCTGAGGTTTCTCCTGTTTCCTGCTCTCTGCCAGCTATCATTATGTTTACCATGATAACACCTCCACCCATCAACAGTACAGCCCTGCTGTGGCATTCTGGGAGAATTCAACCACACACACCAATCATCTGCTTTTTCTGTTTAACATTCCTGCACACAGCCAAGCAGGTACAGTAGGCCAATGGAGTTTGTTTCCATGCAGTATGCAGCATGGTTCAGCTTTCTAACCTTTCTAACCGGTCACAGGCAGCCACAGTGGCAACACAAATAGAGGTGTGTGTGTGTGTGTGTGTGTGTGTGGGAGGATGTCCATAGTATGTCGCTGTGTTACCTGGCAACAGGTGACATAAAGAGACACAAGCACCCAGCCCTCATCAGCTCCTCAACAACCATGAGTATGTGCTTCCATTGATTTTTACAACAATCCATAAACCCTTCCGTGCCTCGCATGGCTGTCTATTCTCTTTAGTTCTTCCCTGCAAGTCCTTTCTTGGGCATGCAAGTGTTTGTGCATACACAAATCACTTTTGCATACCTCTGGAATATTATTTATCTTCTAGGTTTAGTCATGTGGCAACTTGTTTGCAGCGCACTTAGGCTGCCTTCTCAATCTAAATTAGCTAGAGGAAACACAGAGTCCCCTGGTCTGAACTAGAGCATCTGGACTCTATTGGATTGGTTACTGAGGTAATCTGATACGTGGTGCACACCCAGACTATAAGACCGGCCTGTCAGTTTCCATACAAGCCACGAATTAGGGTCATAGAGAATGAATATTACAATTTTACCACAAAAATGCTCAGCAACTAAATGGAATAGAAAGGAAATCTAGGGAAAATAACTGTTCTTTTGCATGCCTACTAACCCCTAACAAATAAAAGACTTTCTAAGACTAATGAAATAAATAACAATCTCCCGCCAATGGATTGTTTGGTTTCATTCCAAAAGCGGCCCAGAACCCACTGAACAGAAATCAAGCAGGAGTCAACAAACATGTTTTACTAAAGTTAATGCGACCACCTCCTTTGAATCCATACTAACCAAAATATCTTTTGGAGGGAAATCTGAATCATATAGCATGCCCTTATATGGCGTACGTATTATAAAAGACATAATAAATGTATGTGTTTAGTGTAATATTTTTGAATTTGTTGCCACTTGCCAACGCATCTAAAAAGTCGTGATGTATTTCCATCATGCTTCAGTCCTTTACTTTAACCACTGTCTGTAAATGTTTGGAAGTTGAGGACAAGGATTGCATCAGTTTCAATAACTAAATGTTGCCGAGCTCTTGTCTATTACAGTTTGGGGTCTTCTTGTTAATGCTTTTCATTCTCAATTGGACAGATCTGGACTACAGACATCAGTCCATGTTACAGGCCTGTTCTTTTCTATTATGGAACCATGCAATTGTAATTGTGTGCAGAATCTCATATGGCCTTGTTTTCCTGCAAAATATTGTCTGAATGGCATCATATACCATGTTGCGAAACATATAGCCTTTTAATTTGTGCAGTGAAACACTGTGAATGCTTTTGTGACTCCCAGGCCAGATAATGTACCTCATGCAATATGCTGGCTTTTGAACTGAGCACTAAAAACAAGTTGAATGCTCCCTCTCATCTTCAGCTAGGAGGATAAAAGTGCATGATTTCTTAATAGGGGAAACGCCAGAACACAACAGGACTGTTTCCCACATCTCTATAAATGAGTAATGAATACCCCCAAATCTTTACTTTTGAGAGACTATTATGTTACTATATCTAATTACCTTTATGTTTGTGTTATGCCTTCTGTTGCATTACTTTAACATTACTCCCCTGTCCCAACATTTTTGAGACTAGTTCAGCATCGAATTAAAAAGGGTCAAAGCATGTTTTTAAAGAGCAATACAATATTTTCTTTCATTAATTAATGTTTTCTTTGCACTCAATCTCAATCAAATACCATCTCACCAATACAGTAGATGGTTTACTGTTTATAATAATGTTGTATTAACATTATGTTGATTATTGAAAGCCAAGAAGGATTTTGTTCCTTTTCTGGATTAATTTCAAAATATAGACAGATAGATAACTTTATTTATTCTGATGGAAATGTATGTGTCCAGTAGCTTACACAACATACACAACACATAGCCACACAAACATTGACAGAGGATAACTGTAAGATGAAACAAACGTGGTAGTGAAAAAGTGAACTGTGCAGGGAAATCTAGTGCTAAATATTTTGTCTGATACAGACCAATACAACATAAATACATGCACAAAAATACATTACAAAGAGTAAACATCACAGGTATTAAATATACCCACCTGGTTAGACGCATCAGTAGTGCTTTGTAAGAGATGCAGTGTTGCATTATGTACAGTGGAAATCAGCAAAACAGCAACACACTGTTGACTACACCTGTTTTATCTCAACATTTTCCCAGACATGAAAATATATGGATAGTTCAACCAATTAGTTTCGAGCTGGTGAAAAAAAAGTGCTTTACAGTTAGTCACAATAGCAGCAATGCAATAGGTGCAATGCAATAGCAGATATTTCAAAAAGATAAAATGAATATTTATGTGTAGTCATTAGTATTTTAAATTTTTTACAGGCAGAGATGTTATTCAGACTTTGTCCCAGTTCTACACATTTGCAACAAAATCTTTACATCAAATCCCCAAGTATTGCTGTATAATATGCATCAGCCACAATAGTGACCATGCACCGATATGTTTACTCATAAGTAGATGCTACTGAACAAAGCTGACATAATGCAGTGGTATACATTACTGGAATACCAAAGACCTTTATGTACCAAAAATCCTTGAGATGATGTTTAGATTAACACTAGTCTTATAAAAAATTGAGCGCTTTGATGTGACAATCTGAATCTGTCTGTGTCCCACTAACAGCTATGGTGACGTGGCATTACACTGCATACCAGATACTGCACTTATTTCATTCAGACCATTTTTTATTTCAATGTACAAATGGTTTATTTCAGTAACATTTAAGTTACATTTTAATTTGCTTTTGTCACTATTGTGACCACTGGGATTAAACTGATCTGAAGACTTGCGTTAATGCTCATATTTTATGCTTCAGATCGTCTGATGAATGATTAAATGTCCAATTTATCAAAAAAGAGATGTTGATTTATCTTTTAAGGCTTTTTGTATTTCCATATAAAATCAATAATTAAATAACCAATTTGTTGCTCCTCTAAAAAAAACATGTCCTTATATCATGGATAGAATGAGCTTTTCAGATAGCTGCCAACAAGCACAAGAAAGTGTGAAGGGAACGGCCCTGAAATCAACAGATAATACAGCCCTTCAGAAGAAGCAAGGTGCTTCAGTTGCCGTTAGCCTTGGATGCACTCTGGCTCTGTGTTGCCTTCCAATTCATTTGAAAATCTTGCCTGAATACTAACGCAATATGCAGGATGTCTCTTTTTGTAAATGCCTGCCTTTCAGATTGCATGAGCTTTGACATTGAACATACACCTCAAGAGCAATCGTGTCAACATGTGAATTCCTCTCTGAGGCCCAGAAACCTATTTGGCCATTTGCTTTTAGAGAAGTTCTTGAGATAAAAAAAAATGAATACTACTGTTTATTTGAATACTAAACTTTGCGGTCAAATAATGACCGTACTGTAGGAAGATTTTGACATGTGAGGTTTTATACATAAATAACCCTCTCCCTCTCTTCACATCCTATTGAGCAAGATGTCAGTGTCATAGGTAGGTCCAAAACTCAAGGCTGTCTGCCTCTGAAAATACCAGTATACATATACTGACTTTTGGTTACACCTAACTGAATTCAACTGGGTTAGAGTCACTTTTAAACACTTCCATGACATCTCTTGCCATTTCTTTTTGCCAGGGGCTTGTGCTTTTGTGACCTGCAGTCTACCCGAGTTACCTGGGCCTCCCTGTGTAAATGTGTATTGATCAATTTGGTGTCAGTATCACGACCTCCATCTATGCAACGCTGGCTTGAGTTACGGTGGCCTTGACAGAGTGTAAGGAATATGTGCATGTTTCTCCGATATCTTGCTGCAGCTTGTCCTATCAGCCCAATGTCTGTCACAATGCCCCAGCCTATTCTACAGGATGGGACTTGCCAGTAGGACAAACCGGAGTGGGAACTGATACAGTGCTGGGGAGTCTTCTTGCCAGCCAAGTGGCAGTTCATTATAGGTATGCTCTGCTAAATTATTTGGAATGAGAAAGGCTTTTATAGCAAGAAATCAAAAGATGTTGTTTTTATTTGAATACTTTTTTAATATTTTAAAAATATAAATATTTGTGAATCAACTTATTATTTCCATGCCAATTATGTTTTTTTTTTTTTTTTTTTTTAAACATCACTTCAGTTCTAACACTTAATCCACTTAATCTGACACTCTTTATCCTTAAATTACCATTAGTGAAGTGTTACTGGGTTAGGAGCAGGTAAGAACGGCATAATAAAAAAAAGTATGGTGGGATAAATTATAGTATGAGTACTTACTGTGTAAAATGGCCCATTGTAATTTTAAGACACTGCCTAGAGGTAAAATTTGTGTCATGCATTTTTGGTGAATCAACAAACAGCCCTACCATTAGATAAGCTAATATTTAACACAATTTCATATGCACCCAATCTCATCAGTAGTCAAACTACTTCCATGTTGTTTGTGTTTTTCCAGCATTATTGCATTATTAAAGTATACTTTTTGTTATGTTTTTCTCACCTTCTTCTTACCTGCTACTTCACAGGCTGCAATTTAAAGTGCCACCAAATGACTGCTAGTCTTAAAAATCCTGTTGGTTCTATTACAGTAGCACAGATAATAACAGGTTAACATTAAACACCCCTTGTGGTGCTGTCACTGAGGAGAGGATCCCTTCAGTGTGGCCTGCGTAATTCAGTGGGGCTGTCAAGCTCTGGCATTGTCAGTAAGGAGCTCTGCCCTCTGGAGTCGTGTGACATCCAGGAAGTCACCATTCTAATTGGATGCTGTTGAGGTCTCCAGGGTGATGGGCCGCAGATTGTGGGTGAGAGAGAGAGAGAGAGAGAGAGAGAGAGAGAGAGAGAGAGAGAGAGAGAGAGAGAGAGAGAGAGAGGATGGACGAGGGAGGCTGCAGCAGCCTCAGTGCAGGACCCTTCTGGGCAGGTTATTGACTGAGAGGGATGGAATAGACCCCAGATAGGAAGTATTTTATATTGCATTGTGGTGGTCAGTGCTTTTACACCTATATTTGTTCAGTCATCACGAGGGACCTTCTCAGCCTGCATAAACAGTCCCACACCAACACAGCATATGTCACCTTTATTAAAACACACACACAGAGACACACACACACACACACACACACCCACACACACACACACACACACACACACACACACACAGACACACACACACCTACATCGCACACAGGAGAATATCTTCTCATAAACTCATTTTGCGAGCAGCTTTTCACAGCGGCACATGTGTAATAATGTATTAATTTGTCATACAGCTGTGAACTCTCGTGTCTTCCACTACAAAGAGTCCCCGAGTGGAGCCCGACCCTTGTCCCAGTGCAAGAAAGTGAATTTATTTTATTCAACCTTTATTTAACCAGAGAGGCCTGTGGAGAGACTGGTGTCTTATTTTCCCCCTTGATTAAAAGCCCTGGATGTTTTAATGGAGCCATCCTTGGAGACTGGCCAAGCGCACTCTTTGCCTGAAAATGTCAGAGGATATTTAATGACCACCGCGGTTAGGAACTTTAATCCACAAGAGAGCATTTTCTGTGGTACAATGCACTCTTGGTCGGGGGCCTGAAATATTCAATTCAATTTTGTCAAGAGAAAAGGCCCCAAAAATCCCTGAGTGAGACCACCAGCAGACTTCTTCCAGAAAGGTCACACAGAGAGATGGGTGAAACACAATCTGCAAATGAATTCTCCGACGCTGAAGTGACCGTAAACTTTAACAAGAGATCCCAGGTATTGATTTTGAACGTGGAGGCTGAGGTGAGCTGGTAATGTACTGCAATACAGGAGCCTTTACAGGCACTCTGCTGAAGAGCTATGCATATTTACATTCTCGCTTGTGTGTATATACACACACACACACACACACACACACACACACACACACACACACACACACATACATACACACACACACACACATTGACAGACATACACACACGCACGCACACACACACACACAGGTACGCTCAGTTCACATAGCCAAAGTCACACACACTTATCCAGATGGAAACCATATTAGTTGTTCTTTTGGGTTCCTCTATGGACCTGTGCAGGACTCGAGTGTTGGAGGCGGTAAGGCTGCCATGAAAGGGGTTGTTTTGAGGTAAGGGCTTTCATAGTGAGTCTCCATGGAGAAGTACTTAAGATATCTCTATCCTTGCTGGGTCTTTCTTCACACACCACCCCCTCCACACACACACACACACACACACACACACACACACACACACACACACACACACACACACACACACATATACACGCACACATCATCATCTCCCTGGTTCTCCTCCCTCAGATCTCCAGCCACCTTAAGGATATAGTATACAGAGAGTGGTTCTGTGCTAACCTCGTTTTCCACCAGCTGAGACTACACTGGATGTGAAACTCAGCTACACTTCTGGCATTGTTCCGATAAAACCTCATTTCCATAACCTAATGATCCATAGAGCAATGTGTGTACAGCAGTCTCTCTGTCTCTCTTTTTCTCTCACACACACACACACACACACACACACACACACACACACACACACACACACACACACACACACACACACACACACACACACACACACACACACACACACACAAGCGCACGCACACACACTTTTCATTACTACAAAGACAAATATGAAGGAATGCAGACTTGATACACACAGAGGCCCAGTGGTAAGGTGACCTCGTTCTGCTATATGTCTTCAGTAATGCAATTATACACTGTTTCCGCTTTCTCTAAACACCGCTATCCAGTAACATAACAGTTTGTCTGCAAGAACGCCTTTTTCACTTTAAAGGCAACTGCTACTAATAGTGACTTTTCAGCAGAAGCTGACACATACCTCATACCCTGTTGGTATAGTTGATATAGAAAAAAAAACCTTTTATATAGAGAAATAAAATGAACACATGTATTAATTTACCTATTGGCCTCTCTTTTCTTTCTTTTTTTTGCAATTCAGTGGACTGAGGTCTTTTTTTAATGACCACCAAACGCATGAAGGTGTTAAACATCAAAAGTCTTAGTAGCCCTGCTATCAGAAGGCAGGAGCAACACCTTGTTTGATGCTGTTTGAAGATGGACATAAAACAATGTGAAAACAACTGTGGGGTAGATCAGCATCAACATCAAAAGGAATCCAATGAGAGCGATCTGATAAGGTCTTGTGGGGCTTCAGGACATGAGCAAATCCAATGTGTGCGGCATTAATTTGTCATAACCTTGATCGGCGTCATCTCTCGACGCCTCTTTAAAGTCACCAAATGAGCACTATTTGTTTTATTTATTTGGCTGAGGTGCACTGGGAGGGTGTGAGGAGCGGGGAGTCTCAGGACGCATTTGAGTTTAACTGACAGGAACGCTTTCAAGAACAACCTTGCTCGGTATTAAAACAACTCCCTCTGCCTCAAATGGAGCACACACTTGCTGATGCATGACCCCCTAGACGGGACCCTATCTGATTGTTCTGGGAGTCAAAGTGACAGCTCTCTGTCCCTCTCATTCGCTCCCATGTTCCTCTGCAAGACACACTAGATTATATACACAAGCGTTAACTTTGATGTGGCCACAAGGCTGGTAAACGGGACTGCAAACTGTGATTCCAGCTTCCCCGCTGTGAAAATGGTTGTAATCAGTAAGCACATAAAACACACAACATTGCCGTGATGCAAGAGCGACAACTATGTCAGCAGTTCGTATCCCACAGTTAATTCAATGTGAGCCGCGCCTGCAGGTGATAATTACAAAGAAATGGAACAGAACAGGTTGTTTTGCAAAACAACAATGAGCCAATATATATGCATAATGCCACACAAAGCTTTATGACGAGACGATAAGAGTTTCATTAGTCGCTGCATTGTCTCGTGTTGGCAGCCATTGACTTTGAAGCTTTGGCTGGGAAAGTGGAGGCAGGATCAGGAACATAGCACTCCCCAACTGACAAGCTGCAGTGTGTGTGTGTGTGTCTATGTGTGTGTGTGTGTGTGTTTGTGTCTATGTGTGTGTGTGTGTGTCTGTGGCGGGAGAGTTGGAGGGGAGGAAGGGGTGGTAATGGTGGAGGAGGGACCAGGTGCAATGGCAAGTCTTGTGCTGTAGGGAGACAGTAGGGCCGAAGGGCTTGTTTGTGCTGGCCTGCCCTGCAGAGTGCCTAGGCATGGGGCAAACTTGCAAATGAGCTTTGAATTACTCATGCTGGGAGTCGTGCAGAACGAGATAGATGGCTGCATCAGTGTCATATCTATAATGGCTGTTTGTTTGCTTTGGTTGGGCGAATGTCTCTAAATAAGCTTTACATTTTTTGGAGGATGGAAAAATGATTCTTTTCTTGCGGTGCTTTCATGAGTTCCAATTCTCTTTATAAAGAAAACAAGCATGTAATTATTGATTCATTTTATGATTAGATTACATCAACCACCCAGGAATTAATACCTCCCTAATGATTTGTATTAGGCTTCACAATTTCCTTGGGTATTGTAAAAGTCTATATTTTTACCCCAACAAATCCCAGCACGCTCTCTCTCTCTCTCTCATGTCTCTTTTCTATTTTCAGTACCTCAGATACTATTAGGGCAAATAAACTCAACAAACACCATTTAGTCCACATGCACCATCTGTTCTGTCTCCATTTAACGGCAGAGTGGCCAGGGTGGATCCAACCAAGGTGAAACAATGTCTCGATAGACTTGGGCTTTTCAAAGTTGTGCCAAATATAATTATTTTCTCAAAGCCGCGCGGCAGTTGCTTTGACTGTCCGCCCCTTTGGATGTCAGGAAGCAAAGTCAAATGACTTGATATTGCCAACAAATTGTGTTTTTCAAAAAAAAAAAAAAAAAGTTAGTAAATCAAAAATTTAAAAAGAAAAAAAAAAGTTGAGGTTTATTTGGCAAATAGCCAAAATGTTATATTTTCCAAATGTTATATTCCCCTTCCAAACACTCAAGCACGCCCACACACACAAAAACAATGTTCATGGATTTGCAAACCAGAAAAAAATTCTCACATTTATTGACATCAAACAAGAGTTGGATTTTACATTAGTTTCTGACAATGGGGTTTTACAAAATGATTGAAATGAGTAACAGTGCTGATGCAAATCACACACTTTCTTTCCAGCACCTTTCCTTTCCTTTTTCTTACTCCTTCACTCATAATAAATTATTTAACGTTCTTGATCGTATCAACACGAGATATCTGAGTCTTGACTAGCACTGTCAAGTATTTTACAGTAAATAAATTACATAACAACCCAATTAACTCCAAATTTGTGCAAGGTGTTGCTATTATCTGTTTGAAATGGTACATGAAACATTGGCGAAAACCCTTTTTTCTTTTTTTTAAATCCATGTTTTATGAAGGCTCACAAGTGGTCATGTGTGTATGGACTTATGAGTCTCCATTGTTTTCTCCACACCATAATGGTACTACAATGAATAAAGTGTATGAAGAAAAAACACATTTTTAACATGATATGCAACCTCTTCACAATAATCTCTTTCACTGACATATCGCACTTAATGGTTGCCATAATTGTTTTGCTTGGTTTTTATTTTATTTTCTTTTATTTCTTTTTTTTTTTTTACACTTGTGGTACAGCAAAATATATCTTCTTTAGCTGTTCTTTGTACAACAGTTGAATGTGCAATAGAGAAAATATAAGGCCTGAGTCTGAAGTAGTGGTTTTCTTATAATCTCTTGTGTTCAGTCTTCACTTCTTTGAGGCGTGGCCCTTGCTCGAGAGTAGAGTCGGGGGACATCGAATGCTCCGAAGTCAGTAGGGTTCTCTTGTTCAGAACAGACTCAGGAGAGTTTCAGAGCTCCAAAACATTGGCATGGTTTCGTTATATCATACAAAAAGCATTGGGTGGAGGATGGTGCCAGGTTCGTCACAGACACCTCTCTCTCTCTCTCTCACTCTCTCTTTCACTCGCTCACATACACACACACACACACACACACACACATACACACGCACGCCATTCTGTGCATTTCCCACCCCAGAGGTCCAATAGAACAGTTAAAATACACAGATGGCTAGTTTTTTTTTCCTTCTATTTTTTTTGTAGAAAAGTGTTTGCATGTGTGTGTATGTGTGTCTACGTGTGCATTCTGTTTGTGTTTCTTCAGTTAAGAATAAAAATGTCATTTCACTTTGCCGCCTCCCACGTGTCAATCCCTTTCCCTCCCTAGTGGCCTGTGAATGAGATTGAGGGACAGAGTTGGAGAGAAAAAGACAGAAAGTGGGAGAGAGCGAGAGAGAGAGAGAGAGAGAGAGAGAGAGAGAGAGAGAGACAGAGCGCGAGACAGAGAGACAGGAAATGATACAAGGAGAGGTGGGCAAAAGTGGTGATGCTTCTCAGACACCGCTACGCCCACCCCCCCTCACCCCCATCCCTCTTTTAGCTCAGAGGCTGGTGATTAGCTGCATTTGTCCATCCTTGGGGGGCTCTCCGTCCACAGGGGACGGACTGTCCTCGGGGTCCCCGGCCCCGATGCAGCCCTCACTGGTGCCCCGTCGACTGATGTGGTAGTACGAGAGGGGCGGGGGCCCGTCGCCCAGGTCGGGCATGCTCTTGTGGCAGACCTCGTCGCTCTCGCTGCGGGTGGACGAGGAGGGCGACAGCCCGTCCTCTTCCTCGTCGGCCGCGTAGGGCGAGGGTGAGTCCCTCAGGTTGGGCATGCTGGTGTACAGGGAGTCTCTGTTGTTGGGCGACGGCGAGTCCTTGTCCTGAGCGGCCAGCGACGCCTCTGGCATGTCGGCGTCTGACCGCTCGTCCTCGTCGTCGTCGGGCTGGCGCTGCCGCGGAGCCCGCCGTTGAGCGCGCTGAGCACTGTAGAGCAGCGAGTGAGTCCGCTGGGGCAGCAGAGGGGCCTCCAAGGCCTGCCGTTGATGCGGGTGCAGCAGCAACTCCAGCGGTGGCGCACGGTGCGGAGGGAGGTGCCCGCCGGCAGCCGGACATGCCGTCGTTGGTGACGAGACGTCTCCGGCTGCGTCCACGCCGCCGTCGTCAGCAACGATGGCATCGTCCTCGCTGCCGCTGCCCCCTCCTCCGCACCGTCCGCTTGTCCGCACCCCGGCTTCGACGCTCAGCCACGTGTGAGGGGGCGCCTCGCCGGTCAGACGCCCGCATTCCCTCTCCTTGTCGAGGCAGCGGGGGTCGGGCTCGGCGTGGCAGGGCCTGGGTGCACCGCCGGCGCCGCGCGGACGCAAGTTGTTGTGCACCAGTTCGGAGATGATCATCTTTTCGAAGGCTGCGTCGTCCAGGGCAAGCGCGCAGTCGGTGGAGCAGCGCACAACGGCCGGGTCCTCGTAGTCCTCGTCGCGCAGTGAGTAGCTGTTGTTGAAGTTGCCATTGAGGGGCAGGGTATCCATAGCGCTCACGTCCCTGCTGTTGGTCAGGGATTGCTGACCTGTGGTGTCGGAAAAATGCAGAGAAGAAAAAGAGGAGAGGAGAAAGGAAGGGGGAAAAAACAAGTATTAGTTTTGACGCATTCTGCCATGGCAACCCATCAGTGAAGACACAACTAACACACGTCACCCACCCAACCACTTTAATACTGTTCAGGACATTAACCAGCACATAAGAGAGCCGAGAGCCAGCCAGCATCTTGGCTGAGTGGTGAGTGCCAGAATCATTGGGGAAAGGGGAGGGAAGCAAACTGCATGATGACTAAAATGTGATGGTTGTTTTTGTCACACTGAATTCTAATGAAGCCATTTGAGTCCTCTGGAACCAACTCACAAAGGTAGATTTTAGCTTGTCCTTCACAATATTAAAGACAAGCAATGATTAACACACACACACACACACACACGCACACACACACACACACACACACACACACACACACACACACACACACACACACACATACACACACACTAATACATGCACACAGCATGTGGCCACATGTAGGAGCAAGCATCAGTACCACAAATCACTATAACTGAATACACACACACACACACACAAACACACCGAAGAGATTAAAAAATGAGCCCACCAACCAACCAAAAGTAAAAGGACCAATGCCACCAAACTCAAAAAATCTATGCCCACATGGAAATCATAAGTGTGAATGGGGGATGTGTTGGACAAGCAGCCACAAGATAGACAAGAGCCGCACAGCCACACACACTCACAACACACACAAACACAACACAAACACAAACACACAAACACACACACACGGGCAGGCAGGCAGGCAGACAGGCAGGCAGGTTGCAGCCCAACTCACTTTGCCACCATTCACATCAAGTGTGTCTGCTCAAGCCATCGGGCCTGAGGACTGCCGAGGCGCAAAAGAAAAGTGAAACAGTAACTGTCGGTTTTTATTTGCAGCATGACAAAAGAGTGATCAGATCACCGATTTATAAGGAGACACACAAAATCAATCAAAAACATAAATGAATAAATAAATAATTACAATAAAAGAGACAATAAAAGAAATGGTCCTATCTGAATTCAGACCATCCGCTCAGATTTGACCCGTGTTTCTTCCCAGATGGCCCAAAGTAGTGTCGAAGGCTGGAAGATGTTGGTGTGCCATTTGCTGGCAGCTACACCAGTGACTGCACTAACCCGGCTTAAAAAAATATTAATAAAATAAAAATAGAAGCAGGAAAGCAACGACACCAGGACAATAGCAATGTCAAAACCTTTCTGAAACGGTTACGTTCAATATTTATGACCCACATACAGAGTGATTCATGGCGGGCTTGGCGACATGCCCTACGCAGTAGCATACTGTATGCATTCCACAAGGGTATAGCACTTGGTTCCCAAGCAGCCTCAGCTTCTATACAAGCTTTTCCCCCAACGACACTTCTGAGACTCTGATTGGTGGAGTGATAACGCTCATTTGAGATCATTCAAACTTTAACAGTGGGCTTTCATCTACCCCCGACCCCCCCCCAACCCTTCTTTCCCGCTCCTCTGAGAAATGATCGAGCAAATTGACAGGATGGCTGAATTCAGGATGTGGCAAGTGTAAGGGGTTCAGCGGCAAGCAATCACAGCCTTCTCTCCAGTTATGTGTCTCCAGCTAGTTCCTCTCCTCCTCGGGTGAATGTGACACGTGTGCTTGACTGTTTAGTTTTCACTTCAAATTCTCCCCAAGCGCATTTCACACGGGGATGTATGGGGTCTGCACACAGGCATATTTGAAATAATTGGTCGGAACACTCGGCGAAGCCTGTGACTGTTACATTTCGAGCCTCCATAAAATTGATGTGTACCCCCCCCCCCAAACCCCCCACCACCACCGAACCCAGATGTCTCACGGATAGGCTAATAAGAGGCTCAAAATGAAACACAGCACCCGCTAATCCAAGCATTATGGTACATTTTCCAGCTAGGCCCACTTATTAGTCCTTCTCAAATAGGCCTTTGTGTACAGGGATTGACACAATTAACGAAGAATAAAGGAAGCTCAAAGGCGAAAGAGAGGGACACAGAGAGAAGGAGAGAGAAAGGAGAGAGAGAGAGAGAAATAAGGGCTGATGAAAATTGTGGGGAATGGAAAGAAAAGCAGCGATGAAATGGCGAGGGGGAGTTGTGACCTATGAGAGGTCCAGTTCTTGCACGACAAAGGGTGATTTGCCTTTTTTATATGGCTAAAAGGCAAGGCACTGACATGGAGAAAGAGAGAGAGAGAGAGGGCGGGATGGAGAGAGAGAGAGAGAGAGAAGGAGGGAGGGAGGGAGGGAGGGAGAAAGAGGGAGTGGGGAAAAAAAATGCTGCTCTCCTGTACCATGCCGTCAGTGAGATAAGGAAAAGTCTCTTTTGTAGACAGAGAAAAGGAAGTAAAAAACAGACATCAAAGACTTTCTTTTGGGGAGAAGAAAAAAAGCAGGGGAGGGTGGAGAGGGAGGGGCAGGAAAGAAAGAGAAAGGCTGGGTGGGTGGAGGTGGGAGAGACACCATGAAATTGTGCCATTGCAGAGATTATTTGCATTTGCTTGTGCATCAAACAATTGCAGTTGTTTTATTATTATCACCCAGACAGGTATTGTTCTCAAGGCTGCAATGGCCACAATGCACTAACTACTGGACTGCTGCATCACGGCGAATGTTAAAGAGCCTGGATCCTGACTGGCTGTTTGGGGGGGGGGCATAGAAATAAGGAGGGAGCGTACTGAAGACAGAAACGTTGGCCTTGCTCTAGTCTTTGTGGCTGGCTAACCCTACTTTACATTGGACTTGTTCTTTTATTTGACTGAAGCAGCTTCCGTGTTTATGCATGTGCATCCCGAGTGAAAAACACAGCCTTGAGTAAGCACAGAATAGACACAGCTATTCTCTTTTCTACTCTCCTCTCTCGATTTTCACATCCCTCTCTCTCTCTTTATTTTTGTTTCTTTTTCTCACTCTCTTCATTTTTTTCTGTCTCATTTGCCTCTTTCTGAAGAATTCTCAGTAAAAAAAAAAAAAAAAAACTCAGACCTTCCGTTTCACTTGCTCTCGTTCTCTGCAGTTGCCTTGTAAAGTTAAAGTCTCCTTCACTCGCACTCTTGTTCTCCCCCTTTTGTGTTCATGCAGAGAGTGTCTTGTTGTGCAATCACAAACTCCTAACATCTCCGGGCTTTAAGGCACAAAAAAGAAAAGGAAAAAAAAAGAAAAAGAAAAAGTCTCAGGGCCGCCACATCGTTGTTGTCGCAGAGGGGGCAGAGTAGCACAAAGGGAGGACGGGTAAAAAAAAAAAAAAACTCCGTAGTGTGTCTCATCCTACTCCATAAGTGGATTCCCTTTGCGTTCAGAGGCAACTTAAGCCCTCCAAGATTGCCTGCAGTGCACCCCTCACTGAGCTTTTGAGGATTACTATTAATTTCGTCTATGTCACTGATAGTGTTGTAAGAGAGAATGCGCCGTGGCTGCACATCTCCCCCTGTAATCTCTTCAGTAATTATGTCAAGAGGATGCTATCGGCTCCCCTCCCGCTGAACACCGCTGCTAATTCTCGGCAACAGGGCCCCCGCTCTCTGTGTGTCAGTAATGATGCCTCGGCTTTACGCCGTTATTTATTTCCTCCGTCGTTTGTTTGACTGAGCACAGGTACCGCTGAGCTTCCTGTCTCCAGTGTTAAAATGATGAATGTGACTGACAGCTGGAGGTGGCATTGTGGTACTGTCAGTGTGTGTGCGCGCGTGTGTGTGTGTGGGTGTATGTGTGCGCGTGCACATGTCTGAATGTGTGTGAGTGTGTATTCTGAATAAATTCTGTGTTTGTGTGTATGTGAGTTTGTTTACTTCACTCACTCTCTTTCTTGCTCTGTGTGTGCATTCAGATTTGCAGAAGTGTACACTTCACCTACAGATATTTTTTTTCATAGTTTTTCTACAATATGCACAGTGACATTGAATGCCTATTATTTTTAATGCATAGTGTGTGTGTTTTTTTTTTTTTTTTTTAATTCAGATGAATGTAATCTTTTGCCTTGCCTGTTGAGGTAGGTAGCACACGGCAGCATTCACCTGACTGGTAGAGAAAATTGCACAGTGGAAATATAAACTGTGATTCCTTATCTCCTCCTTGTGAGCTATGTTCACAAACACACACTACCCGGGTTCCTTCAGAGCGCTGATTAGTTCACTGTCAATCGACGGGACGCGGGGAAAACGGAAATGTATGCAGATGCGGCAAACTATTTGCTCCGTTCCTCTTCAAAGGTCTGTTTGCTATCTAAATGCAAAGACCTCGCGTTCAGGAACGAGCTGCCATTTAAAAATGCATGTGGAGACGGCGGCGGCGTCAGAAGAACACTGCAGCCGTATTGTCATCTGTCAGCTCTCGGCACAAACTATACCGGCTCCATGACTTCTCTGCATTTCCTTTTCTCTCTTATTCAGTTTTTTTCCCATTCCCCCCTCCCTCCCTCTCTCTCTCTCTTCCTCACTCTCTCTCTGTCTCTCTCTCCCTCTCTCTGTGTCTATTCTCATCATCAAATAGGCTCAGGTAGAGGGGTGCAGTTCGGCCCACACGGCGTCTGCCTGTGATATAACATCTCAGAGGGAGAGGGGAGCGAAGAGATGGCTGAATGCAAAAACTGTTTCCTCCTGTTTGCTTTGACGAGGAGGAGGAGGAGGAGGAGGAGGAGGAGGAAGAGGGTGGTAGGGAGGGGGAAAAGGATGGGGAGAGAAAGTGGGGCAGAGACGACACAAACAGCATTCCAATTGCGCGTGGCGGCATCTGTGTTTTAAGAGTTCGCCGACAAGCGGCAGGTGAAATAAATAGCCAACCACGCCTGCCTGGTTATTGTTGTAGCGATTCTCATTATGGGGGCACGTAGGGGTGGGTGAATATCATGGTACACACACAAAAGGGAATGGAGACGATGAGGTGCACGGCACTTTAAAAAGGCGGGTTGGTCTATTATTGATGTTGATTACTCAGTAAGTGCTCCAATTTGTGCAAGTGCCGTGTAACATGCACTAGGAGAAAAAAAAACAATAAAAAAAAAAACTGTTTTTTTTTTTTGTTGAGCTAAACTCTGCATCCTCTGCCTCCAAACTTCCTATGTGCCTTGGGGTGAGATGTCAGTGGGGAGGAAACCAAATAATTGGCCGGATGAATCTCACCAGGAGCAAATTAATTTGCCGCTGGACTGAAAACCCAGTCAAATCTTTTGGAATGAGGCATGAGTGAGAGGGAACCAAATCAAATCAAAAGTGGCTTAAAACTTCTAATGCGGAGAAACAACAATCAATCAGAACAACCAACACCCCAACCCCCAACCTAAACTTCCCACACCAAAACCCCTTCGCTGTTATTGCTCAGTCCCCCCATCTTCACTCTCCACACACACACACACACACACACACACACACACACACACACACACACACACACACACACACAGTCACCGCCACATGCCAGTAAGGCATAAAAGAGGAGGGTGTAGTGCACCTGGAGAATGAAAGGCTGGAGGCGAGGGGGTGTTGCACACGATGGTTTCAGCGAGGAGGTTGTTATAAGGGTTGTTAGTGTCGTGAGGTCGAAGAAGGGGGTTAGTTAGAAGATAGTTGCCAGTCATCCCTGTGACGAAAGGAGCAGGGGGACAGAGAGAGAGAGAGAGAGAGAGAGAGAGAGAGAGAGAGAGAGAGAGAGAGAACAGAGAGAAACAGAGAGAAACAGAGAGGACGGGGACAGGCAGAAGAAGAGCAAAAAGGCATATTTCACATAAGCCACAGACATAATAAGGGGAAAAAAAAAGATTCCCTCACCATCCTACTCATCTCTTCAAATGGGATTAAGACAAGCTTTTTTTTCCCCCACGACCGTTTTAATTATAAAGTAGGATTACATTTGATCTTTCACAAACAAAAAAGATGGGTTTTCTCATCCCAACTTTGATGATTGTAATTACAGGAGGAAAAACATAACCAATACATATTTGGGGGTAATTATTGTGGTAAGCTTCATTTTCTGTTTGTGTACATCACAAAACTTGGGAAGAATGTGTAATTTGACAAACAACTCATCAAACATTTCTATGCAAAGATGTAAGGAAACTTGCTCACTGCTGTGGGTTGGCTATTGTAGATACCCACTTTAGAGGAATTTTTTAATTGTCAAGCATATCTGTCCCATATTTATTTATATGCTTAAAGCCTGTGATGTTTAATCTGATTTCTTATTGAATTGATTAAAACAACCTTGGGGTCAGCTGGCACTACAAGAAACATTGCAGTTTAATACTCTGAATATTTCCTTCAGCAGTAGAAAAGAAACTATGTTAAATTACAGGGAAAAGGGTCTCAGCAGGGTCCTGAATAAATGTCTTTAAGATAAAGTCATGAGAATTTTACCACCAGTGTAGTTTTGATTACATTTCAACAAGTGCTGAGAGAAAGGGCCATTCGGAATGGTTCTCAAAAACAAGTCTGACCTTCAATTTCCCCTAGACACAGAACTGTGTTCCAGCAAAACAAAACAAGTCCAAGCCCTAACAATCAGTCGCTCTGCACTGCACTTGTCCACAAAAGTAATATGAATCCCATCTCAGGGGCAGAATTTCTCAGCCTCAAAGCAAACACCTATATCAATATGCATTTTATCTCCCAGCACTGCGTGCATGGGGAAAGTTTGGAAAGTGGGGATGGAGAATGCCATGAGCATATTTAAAGGGAGAAGGGGCATGAAAAAAAACTTTTTTTTTTTTTTCCTCCCCTAGAAGGCCGTTCTTTTTTAGAGGCTGGAGACATCTTGCCAAATAACTCCTAACTTCAAGAAAAGTAAAACACAAAACAAGACTAAGCTGAGACCCAGCAGACAAGGCTGTGGCCACCACTGTGTTCTGGATGGTAAAGTTTTTCCAAAGTAACTTTGGCTGAGAAAGTGTGCTGCGGAGCACGCTCTCCCGCCTGCCAGGGTCGTGCTGAGTTTAATATCATCATCTCATCAGCCACACTCTGACTTCAGCTAAATAATAGATCAAAACATTTTCCCCGCAAAGCAGACAAGTGGCTGTTGAGACCAGAGGGAAAGTCTAAGAAAATAATGCAAATGCTACAGAATCCGTCTTTGGCTCCAGACAAGTAATAGAATGGATTATGTCTGTCAAGTTGTATATGCTCTACAAACATCTTTGTCTGTGGAGGTGAGCGCAGAGTGCACTGTGCAGCTTATTAACGTCAGTAAGTGGTTAATTAGAAATTTAGTGGTTTTAATCAGTGAAACCCATCAATCAGTTAAATCCATTAAATTATTCCCTTTTATCATTTAGCTATAAAATAACTCTTAACTAACTAACTCACTAACAAACTAACTATACCAGTATTGTTAAATATGGTTTAGTTTCTATTAACTATTGATACCTAACTGATTACTGTTATCTATGTTATCTAACAATTAATTAACAACTGACTGGTGTTGATAAGCAAAAAAAAAAGAATAAGATTAGCAGACAGACATGCACTGAGCCTCTATACATTTATTTATTTGTTTGTTTGTTTGTTTGTTTGTTTTTGTCTTTTGCCAGAACAGAGGGGCAGAAGAGCAGAGGGGAGCAGATGTGGCAAAGGCCTCCATCAGAAGTCAAGGGCAGAAACCAGAAGGGCTTGAGAAGGGCCGACAGTAGCCTGTGGTGCTGTATTGACTGAATCGGCTGTGTATTTTCTTAGACAGCCAAGGAGCATCAGGGTGGGGGCTGGGGGCTATAGAAAGTAGGGCAGAATGGGGAATGGAGGGGAGCACTTACCTTGGTTAAGTGTTGAGGTGCTGTTGATGTCTCCTGAGATGAAGGAGGACTCGGACTGCTTCCTTACTGTGTCGTTCCACATCCGCCGGATACGGCTCTGTTTGACCAGACATAGCACGCACGCGCGCACACACACACACACACACACACACACAAACACACCATGTTAGACACTTCTCTTCTTCCCCCTTTGACATCCCTCCGCTTCCAGTGCTATCGATGACCATTTCGACTCTATATCGTATTACGTATTAGGCGTTGCATTTCCATTCTGTGGCTAGGCATCGGATTAACCATCTGGGAAATGTTTAAAGACAGTTAGGGACCAAGACATGTACACTACTACTAAAGGCTTCTCAACTGACATCCTTGGTTCCTATAACTACTACACCCCACTTTCCCCCCTATGAACCTGCGAGGATAGAAACTCCTTTTGGAGTCTGTCTGCTTCAATGTGGCCTCAGCTGACAAGTGCAATAAGGATGGAGAGGATTAATTTGTCAGCTGCTGCTGATAAGCCCTTGTAGTGTTCTGGGGTTTTGGTGTGGCCTGCTAGTGCCTGTTGAGTGTGTGTAAAGTAAATGCGTGTGTGTGTGTGTGTGTGTGTGTGTGTGTGTGTGTGTGTGTGTGTGTGTGTGTGTGTGTGTGTGTTGGAGGGGTGTGTGGTGTTTGTTGTTATGTAGGTTTCCATGACGATGCCAGGGACCATACCTGCGTGGCAGAGGAGTAACGAGCCGTGGAGCGTGACGTGGCCGTCTTCCCCGAACCGTGAGAGCTCTCAGAGGGCAGTCCGCCGCAGCACTGGGACTGGCGGAAACACTTGCTGTACTCTTTTCGCACCTGGTGAGGAGTGACAAGAGTGGCAAACCAGGGCAGCGTGAGTCAGTCACAGTCATGTCTGAGAGGGGCTCCAGCCCCAGCCATCATTAAAACGTTAGAGAGAACATCGTGTGAAAAGATGGGGCCAATGACAAGGCTTTCCAAAAAACACTATTTTCTTGTGGTATGTGTCAAAATAGCCTTGTTTTTAGTGCCAAGATGTTTGTTTGTGGCTTTTGGTTTCTGGGTAGGGGAATTCTTGTTCTTTTTTTTTTTTTTTTCCAACGAACAAATGTCTTTCATGTGACATTCTTTCAAATTACTTCTCTGTGTTGATGGTGAGACAGCCTGAAATCACTCTAGCGAGTGAAAAAACCAGCGAGTGAAAAAAAAATACTATCTCAAAAACACCAATTAAAGTGGCTTTTTTATGACGGCATGCACATAAATTGCAGATTGCCTGCAGAAGCAAAAAGCCGCCACCACTATCAGAATGGCTAATCACAAAAGATTCAAACAAAAAGCCAGGCTTCATGTAATTGCAACTTCATTTAATTAGACACATAATTACAAAGCTGAATAAATAGATAAAAAACAACACAGGAATTGAACAGTTAGTGCTTCGCCAGATTGAATCACAAGAAGTAAAGTAAACAAAAAAAAAAAAAAAAAAACTCAAACTGTCTTTAGCTGCATATCGGCTTAAGCCACCATCACTGCACTTACTTTCTTTTGAAGGAGACAGTGGAAAATGAAGATGAACATCCCCTGCAGGGTGTTGAAGATGGTGAAGAGGTAGGCCATGACCACGGAAGACTCGTTGAGGAAGAACAGGCCAAACGACCACGTCAATCCCAGTAGGCAAAGCAGCGCGAATGCACCCAACACCCAGGACCTGCCACACAAGAGCACAAATCACAGCTGCTGTAATGACTTCACTACACAAATACAATGCAGAAAAATGTTCCCCTCCTTAAAGCACATAAAAAATGAGCCCCAATAAATAAGGACGAAGGCGAATTTTTTTGCTACAATGTTTGATGGGGGGAATCTGATGTCCTGAGAGCTGTTAGGTTACTTATGTTTGGGTGTTTTATGGAGGCTCACTCAGGGTGGGCTGGATAGAGAGAGAGAGAGAGAGAGAGAGAGAGAGAGAGAGAGAGAGAGAGAGAGAGAGGGGGGAGGGGGGGGTATGGGAGGGAGTGCAAACGCTGCACTTTTTCCACTGGAGATTCCAGGAACACCTCCAGCAGATCGGGTGACCCACATGCTCGGCCGGCCCGACAGCTAGCAGGCACTGCTCCACAGCTCTGGGCTGGATGAGAAAGATTCTTTTTTTTCCCCTCCCCTCTCCTTCTCCGTCCCTTCATCTCCTGTTTCTCTGCCTGGATGCTTGACCCAAGTTACGGGCACGTGTCCCACAAAAGTGTTTCATTTTTCGAACCGAACACCAACCTCCTCCCCCCCCTCCCTGCCAACACCAACGCTGGGGGGTTTTAGTGGTTGTGCCGAGAAGGACCAGAAGCATCTGGTAAGATTAAGTTGTCCTTCTAGCATGTAATTGTAGTGGAACAACTCAATTAGTGTGCGACAATAACTTGGGCGCGCTGGACTAGGGGTTAATGGGTTCTGTAATAGCATGCCTGCTCTCTCTAATGGCCGCTTCCCTTCTGCTTAGCCCCAGACTGACCCACTGCCCCGCCATCTCATCCGGATGCCGTCCAAATAATGCACCAAATTATAACCTCCTCCATTTGGCCACTCCTGAAATTACACATAGTTTGTGGCCAAGGGAGGAGGGAAAAAAAACTAAAAAAAAAAAAAAAAAAAAACTGCATTTACATTTACATTCATATTCTGTGATTGAGCTAATTATACCCGAGTTCATCTAAATGTGAGGGTGTGCATCTGCTACTGGTGTACAGCTTTGTTTTGTAAGCATTTTAAAAAATGAAAATATGTATGAGGAAAATAAAAACATAAATGGCTTGTGGTGCCTGCTGAGACTAGTCTATTAAAAGCTGCAATAAAAACAAACGACCTATGAAACAATAGGCAATAAAAAAAAACATTAATATGATATTATTCCAACATTTTAATGTCATAAATCTCAATAAAAATACTCAGCTGGTAAATTACCAATATTTATGTCCCTGGCTATGCTGTATATTTTTCCTCTACTGTAAATAAAATGGTGTAAGCAGACACCGATGCTATTTCGCAGTGTGTGACCTGCTTACCTGATACTCTCCAAGCGGCTGGAGTCTGGTTTCATTGAAGTCGAATGCTTCACCATCTTGTACATGGTCACCACCAGGAAGATGAGATTGAGCTGTCCAAACAGTAATATCAAGGTTACAAGGGCAAACCACACAGACACATGTGCTACACAAGGCCCACACAGAGTCAGCCAGGCCCAATGGCTTTTAATACAAATACACCCTTGGACAAAAAAAAGGCCCCTGCTCTGGATTAGAGGACTCTATATTTAGTGACTTATTAACGGACAATTAGCAACCAATTAGCGCTTATTAGGCAATTACTCAATTATGGGCAGGCACTGAGTGATAGGACATCACACTGGTTGGAACTACTTAGGCCTTGGTGGGATTTCACCCTTCCGTTTCGCCAGTACACTTTCCTCCCTCCCTCTCTCTCTCTCTCTCTCTGTCTGTTTCTCTCTCCCCTTCTAAAAGCACCACTGTCGACTGCATTCATTCCCTTCAGCCAGAGCCTCTCTTCACAAAAGCCCCATGAAAGCAGTGTGGCTGCTTTCGCCTGCTCTCGGCTGCTATTGAAATCATGAACACACCGGCGGCCGGCCGGCGCCTCTGCAGACCGGGGGCTGATGAACAGTGCAGTATGACCGCAGGGGGCTGCCTTCACCGAACGCCCACTTCCAGGAGCCCACCCATCAGCCTTCAGCCAGACCCCCCCCCCCCATGTCTCCCCACCCACCCCTTCCCCAAGCAGACCCCACTAACCTCCCTGCCAGCCCTGCTGCCACCCTCAGTGACACCACACCCCACGGCCAAAGCTTAACAGCAGCAGCAGCCACTCAGCCAGAGCCCCGCCAACGCTGACCGAGACAAAGCAGCTCCGGATATATGAAAACGAGATGGCGGAGACTGCCAGAATATCGAGGGTAAAAAAAATGGACACACACACACACACACACACACACACACACACACACACACACACACACACACACATATGCATACTCAGTGAGTGAAAAAGAGCAAGCGAATAAAAAGAAGTGTGCAGAGGAAGGCAAAGAGGGTGACAGGGAAGGAGTTAGAAAGAGCAAGAGAGATAGAAAAGAGGTAAAAGGAAAAAGGAGTGAGAGTGCATTCGAAAAAAAAGAGTGAAAGTGCACAAGAGAGAGAGAGAGAGAGAGAGAGAGAGAGAGAGAGAGAGAGAGAGAGAGAGAGAGAGAGAGAGAGAGAGAGCAGAAAGAATTTAGGAAAAAGGGCGATGGGAAAAGGGGAGGAAGGGAGGGAGTATGGAGCCAAGCAAGACAGCAACATATTTAAACTGCGCCGGAAAAATGTTTCCATGAATTCTGAAGTCTGTCTGGAAGCACTGGGAGGCCGTTCCACTTCCCTGGAGGTGTGTGTGCGTGTGTGTGTGTGTGTGTGTGTGTGTGTGTGTGTGTGTGTGTGTGTGTGTGTGTGTGTGAGGGGGGGTTTACTTCAACTTGGCACTCGACCATCTGAACCCCACCCGCACGCCCACACCCCAAAGAAGGCCCCAACATAAATACAACAGACCAAAAAAAAAAAAAAAAAAAGGAAAAAAAAAATCAAT
>JAODXP020000034.1:15232227-15372227 GCA_027497455.2 Sardinella longiceps | reverse complement strand
GCTAGTTTATTCTGAGACTGCAGGTGTTTTCACTTAAAGGAAACAAGAAATTCACTACAGAATTGTGAGTGCGAATCACACACACACACACACACACACACACACACACACACACACACACACACACACACACACACACACACACACGCAGTACTAACACATTTAATTATTTTCTATACCTTCCCTTCCTTATGTCTGTCTGTAGGCTTTGAGTTTGTTTTTTTCCCCAGTTCTGGCCAATCAAACCTATAGTGTCTCTGGAGACTGTGAAAAGAAAACTCAGGAATGATCTCTCACCTTGGGCTCGGTCATGTTGATGCCCACGAGGAAGAGGAGCTCGGCGATGAAGAGGTTGATGCACAGGTTCTTGTGGATGGTGTTACGGTCGCTCTGGAGCCCGCGGAAGAAGGAGAAGGTAAAGATGCTGATGGCGAGACAGACGAGCGATACGGCGATGCCCATGCGTGTGATCACTGTCAACAGCAGCTCATGGACACTCCCTTCACGCTGAGAGGACAGAGAAAAGGGATTAAAGAAAGCAAGCAGAAAGCAGAAAAAAAACACACACACTGGCTAAGGCAATGGGAAGACACACACACACACACACACACACACACACACACACACACACACACACACACACACACACACTCCAGAAACCCCACCGCTGGTAATGCTAAATATCCGCCTTGACATTTCCGACTGCCCAGCAGCCAAATGCAAGTGAGCTCTTAGTGAAGCTCAAGGGGTGAAAGTTATCGTGAACTTTTCATTCAATTAGCTTCGACTTCAGAGGCCGCTGGGGTCAGCGTTAGGGGGTTTGGCCTAGCGGAGAGTTGTTCTTGAGAGGGGACGCTTCGACTGCTGGTGATGATGGTGGTGGTGGTGGTGATGGCGGTTAATGTTGGCACTTGCGGGGATGAGGAAGAGGTGGGGTGGGGGTTTAAGGTAGAGAATAGGGTTTGAGGGTCGCAAGGTTCATTCTTATAATTACGTTTCCCACAAACTCTTGCTTCCACATTGATTATGGGCTAACTGCTGGCCGCACATGATATTCATCATGTAATTGGATGGTAATTGAATTGCACTCGGAAATGTGTCCTCCCCACCTAGCATGGAGTGGGCATGCAAATTGCAGCTAATAACGTGCATTCCACGTGGGCTGTGGAAGGGAGACATGTGTGCCCGAGGCCATTAGTCATGGACCATAGGTAGGATGCAATTTATTTTTTCCCTCCCTGCAAAATGCCGAAATGCTCGGCCCCCTATCTCCACCCGGGATCTTCTGGGCTGAAGTTGGTGCAATTGCTCCGGGGCCCTTCCAAGTGGTAGTAACAACAACAACATTCTACTGCCCTCTCAAGAGCTGAGTTAACCCACAGCTCCCAGCCCCCCCCCCCCCCTCTCTCTCCCTCCCCCAATCCCTCCAGCCTCCTGCCGTCCACAGTCACACCACCAGCAAACACAACAGCCCACACACACTTACATGCATCATGCATCCACTCCTCTTTCTTCCCCACAACAAGCCCACCTCCCACTGGGAGCATTTAATCACTTGCTGCACATCACGGCCTTCTTTGCTCAGATGTGTCAGTGTGCATCTATTTGTGTACACTAGTGCGTGTGTGCTTGTGCCTGTGCTTGCATATGTGTGTCTGTGTGTGCGTGTGTGTGTGTGTGTGTGTGTGTGGCTGTGTACTAGTGTCCATGTGTGTGTATCCGCATGATGCACTGAATGTGTGAGTTAGATTGTGTTTGTGTATCTGTGTATGATTGTGTGTATATATGTGTGCCTGTGTACACGTGTGTGTGTGTGTGTGTGTGTGTGTGTGTATGTGTCTGTTTGAGTCCTTATCTCTGTGTCATGTTTGCCCAGGCTGGCACAAACTCACCACGTGCCCGCGGTGCGCCATGAGGATGGCGAAGTTGGTCAGGTGACTGCAGGAGCAGGTGGTGTGCGTCTTGTTGGTGTCCAGCAGCTTGCAGCCCTGAGTGGACCAGTAGCCCATCATACTCCTCTCCGAGTAGTTCCAAAACGAGCAGTTGGGGTTAAAATAATGCTCCGTCTAAAACGACAAAAAGCACAAAAAGAGCCACGGGCACAAGTGAGGGGATAGCACAAGGGGAAGAGGAAGAAGGAGAAAAAAAGCCATTTTGGTGGATTCTGGGGGATTACGCTGATTGGCAGTCACGGCCTATCAAATGGCTGCCCAGCATGAGATGAAGAGCTTTGGTATTGGGTACACACTGAACTGGGGCTTTCATTCAGCTGGGTACACACAAGACCACAGGACCTCCGCTGAGGCAACCTTGGGTGGCTCTTTTTAACTCCGAGGGCTCCAACAGCACGAGCAAACAGGCCGTGCGCTCGGACATCGAGCACTTTTTAGCACGCAGCTTTGGGAATTAACAGTGGAAAATTGCTCTCTTTTATTCAATCCTCTCTTTCTCCCTTGCTCTCTCTCTCTCTCTTTCTCTCTCTCTCTCGCTCTCTTCTCACACAAAACTTCCTCTTTCTTTATCTTTCTCTCTCCCTCGCTCTCTCCCTATCTCTCTCTCTTTCTCACACATACACACTTAACTTTCTCTCTCTTTCTCTATCTTTCTCTCTCTCTCTCTCTCTCTCTCTCTCTCTCTCTCACATACACACAGACACACACTCTATCGTTCTCTCTTCAGTCGCGTTCCACTTTGGACTCACGTCGAGATGCTCCAGCGTGAAGACCACGGGGTCAGTCACGAACACGCGGCTGGACTCCTTGTTGATGGAAGCGGACAGGATGTGGGAGTTGACGACCAGCGTGAGGTTGTGGCCCCACTGCTCCCCGCCCAGCTTCATGGTGGCGTTCTCCACGGTGAGGAAGTGGCCCAGGTGCTTGTAGAGCACAAAAACCAGTTTGGCGATGCCTGGGTGTGGAGAACAACAATAAGGGAAGGTAAGAGCATTGCTTACATGTCCTGCTCTTTTGTGTGCGGAGAAGAAAAGAAGAAAAGCATACGCAGTGTCCACAAATATGCACCTATAGGTGCAGCAGCAGCATGATCGCATGGATGATTGCATGCTTGTTGTGATAACTTGTGAAAGACATTGATGATTTAGACACCAAACACCCTTTTGTCTACGGAGGACAACTATCATCGAGTTCAAACACGCAGAACGCTTCATCCCAGTGGTTTAGTTAGACAGGAGATGACAGACAGGTACTTATGCAAGCCTCACGTCATTGAGGATGTACAGCAGGGGTGGACAAACGTTTTGGCTTGCGGGCCATATGCTGAAAAATTTAAGCTGCCAATGGCCAATGCAAAATTAATTTTCGACCAATTACCAGTGAACTATAGATAATATTAATATTAGATTAATGTAACAACAGGTCACATTATCCTTTTTTTTTTTTTTTTTTTTGACGTCATCGGGCCTTAGTTTGGCCACCCCTGATGTGCAGGCACTCTGGTTCTACATAGGCTTGGAGTCTGTTCCAGAGTGTTGACACAGCTATGGTATGGATGTCTGTCGGACCCACTTACCATTTTTGCTGTTGAGTTTGACTGTATTAGCGCTCAGCTGAATGGTGGCTCCTCCTTTGCTGGACTGGGGAAATCGGAAGTCCTGAACTTGGCCATCTGTGCTCAGAACATATACATCCAGCACTGCAGGGAGTAGAGGGAGGGGGGGAGGGGTGGGGAAAGATCAGAGGAGAAGAGAGGAAAAGAGAGGAGAAGAGAGGAGAGGAAATGGGATGAGAAGAAAGGAGGGGTGAAGAGAATAGAAAACAAGACAAGACAAGAGAAGGTTGATATTAGTGAAGGCCCCTAATGGCTGCCTCACTGCCACACTGGTTAGGCGAGAGATATGAGATGACATTTCGCAAGGTCCAATAGCGTGGCCGAGCTGAGCAAATATACCTCCAAAGGGCCTCGGCGACAGCATTCATCTCCGACCACAGAACAATGCGGTTACTCAACTGCAGCATGTATAATGGAGAGCGTTTGGACTTTGAATGCATGCACAAATCCCTACACGGCAGAGACTCACAATGCTGCGGATGGGCTGGTTTAAACCGCCGCAGAATTTCAGCAGTGGGTAGCCAACGGCATGCCGCAACATAGCTTTTTTCCCCTCCCTTTTGAACATGTATCTGCACTTTTACAGTTTATCTGCTATGGGTTCCTAATGAGGATGTTCAGTCACAAAACCTAATCTGGACACTTTTATTCTGCCCTGTGTGTGTGTGTGTGTGTGTGTGTGTGTGTGTGTGTGTGTGTGTGTGTGTGTGTGTGTGTGTGTGTGTGTGTGTGTGTGTGTGTGTGTGTGTGTGTGTGTGTGTGTGTGTGTGTCTGTGTGTGAAAGCAAACAGCACAGCTCCCTGCTTTCAACAGAGGAGCCAACAGCAAAGAATTTACACACACAAACGCACAAACATATACATACACACACCACACCACACACACACACACACACACAAATACATACAGAACCTGGCGCAGCTTGAATGTCAAATATTTATGGGATCAAAAAATATCACTGGGCTTTTTACTGGACTGGTCCCCTTGTGAGACTCAGATAAGTCAGGGGCACCGGGTTGGGTACACTGATCCGGCCTGGGCAGCCCGCCGCCCGCCACCCGCTCTACTCTATCTCCTCTCCACTACAGCCGCCGCCACCACCACTACCGCCGCCTCTGCCCACTACCTCACCGGCCTCCGCTGCCTTTGATGTGTGAAATTACCGGGAGGGTCAGAAGGACACACACACACACACACACACACTCAGGCCCAAAATCCTCTGCTCCCCCAGTCCCCCATCCTCTCCTTCTTCTCCCACACCAAACCGCCCCCGCACACACGCACACACACACACACACACACACACACACACACACACACACACACACACACACACACACACAAATCCTTCCATCTTCCAACCGCTTTCCCTCTCTCAGACTTCTCACGGCACAGACAAGGATAGGATTGGGAGCGCACCTTTTCTCCCTTCCTCCCGACTCCCATTTGCTCTCTCTATCTCTCTCCCTCTTTTCTTTTCTTTCTTCCTTCTCTTTTTTCTCTACTTCTCTCTATCTTTGATGGTCCCTCTCTCTCTCTCTCTACTCTCAGTCCAGCGCAGCTGCTTTGAGGTACTGGCCTGCGACGAGTCAAACTATGTTCATTTGCATGCAGGAAACTTAAAAAAAAAAAAAAAAAACAGTGTTCTCTCCGCTCCTCCGACGAGCTCCAGGGCACAATCTGTCCTGCAGCCTTAAGCCTTAAAGCCAGCTGGTGCGAGACTGTATAGTTAGCCCTGCTTATGCCTCCGCACAGACAGGGAGTGCATGAGAAGCAGCAGCCGGAAGATAGCGAAGCGAACGAGTGAGAACGAATGCAGAGAGAGAAAGAGAGAGAGAGAGAGAGAGATGTTGAGAAAGAAAGAGAAAAAGAGAAACAGTAACACTCGTAAGATGAGAAAGAGAGAGAGAGAGAGAGAGAGAGAGAGAGAGAGAGAGAGAGAGAGAGAGAGAGAGAGAGAGCAAGTCCTAGGCGGCTTCTTCATTAAGAATAACTGTACAAAGTATTGCGGAGACGAACTGCAGTCTTATGAATAAATTCCGCAAAGACTAAAGAAAGGGACCATGAATATCCAGCCACGCATGGAACACTGTGTAAACACTGTTACTTTCCTGCCTGCCCTTATTTGCCCAAAAGGATTTTTCTTTTTTTTTTCAATATCAAGTGACCTTGTGATTAAAGAGAGGTTAAATAAATAAATAACGGGGCAGTCAGTTCAGCTTTTCTCCTTTTAAGTCAAATATCCCGGCTTGCTGTGATATTATCTGCTAGAGGAGGGTTTCACTAGACTTACATCAAATGGCCTATGTAAGAAGCATATGGTTGTGCTTTGCGGAGAGTATGCGGCTGCCCACGGGACTGCTGAGGTTAAGTGCTGATAATAGCACGGCACGGCGAGTCTAGAGGACCCAGGCAGAGCATTCAAGGGGGCCGAGGACATTTTTACGAATCTTGTAATTGAAAATCAAATCTGGAAAACGGATTCAGCGACTGTGTTGCTGCTCAGTCTACACCCCCCCCATCCCCCAAACCCACCCCAACACACATTCATACACGCACAACCTCCAAAACAGAACAGAGGCCAAAATCAAGGGACTGGAAAGTCACCGGGATGTGATTACCATGGCAACACAGGGGTGAGGGTAGGGGAATGACAGTTGACTGCACAAAGCTGACTTATATGAATGGGATCACATTACTAATATACTCCCTGCTCAAAAGCCAGTATTGGTTTCCTGGTGTAGAGCAAGAAACTAAAACCCATGCACTCTTGCTTTCCGAGCCAAATCCCCTCTACTTTAAAACTGCTCAGGCCTCCTCTGCTCTTTCTCTCTCTCCCACTCTCTCTCTAAAGTTGTTATGCAGATTCTTCAGAGGCCAACTTCAGCTGCCGGCGCGCCACACCGCGCACCTTTAGAAATGGATGTACTAACCGTCTTGCTTTCCAACAAACCAGGTCAGTCAAATACCTGTCAGGTTCCTTTTTAATTAACTATGATCAGTGGAGGGGGCAGATCATTAGCCAATGAACCCTGACAGGTGAAGTGTGTGTGTGTGAATGTGTGTGTGTGTGTGTGTAGGGTAGGCGGAGGGGGAGGAGACTTGTCATGATATTCTGATTGGTGAACAGAATGACTCACTTATGTTCTCTGCGGGGACTTTGACGACGGCGGGCTCCATCAGGTTGTCTGCAAGGACAAAAGCTCCTTCCTCCAGGGTATCGAGTAGCATGGTGGCGGTGTGCGTTTGCTCTGTCGAATTCATGTCCTCCCAGGATTTCAGGGCCTCCGGCCGCAGGAGGTTGTCAACCGTATCTACAATGGCCTGTATCCGTGGAAACAAAAGAAATGTCAACCTTTTGAAATTTATATATATATTTTTTTTCTTACCCATAGTCTAAAAAAATGAAAGACACCAGGGCAAGGAAAGCAAATGGGATTCCTGAAAAGCACAAAGTGACAAAATAAAACAAAATGAATAATAACTAAAAGTGAATGGCAGACAGTGTACACATGTCTCAGCAGACAGGCAAATGCAGGCAAAAAGATGGTGGTAATGTGTGTTTCTATTTGAATGTTTCTCTCTCTCTCCCTCTCTCTGTCTGTGTCTGTGTGTTTATGTGTGTGTGTGTGTGTGTGTGTGTGTGTGTGTGTGTGTGTGTGTGTGTGTGTGTGTTTGTGTAGGACAGCATGTGCATGTGTGTGCCTGGGTTACCATTAAACCATCAGAGCCTTGTTATTCCAAATTCCAGAGGGGGAAAATAAGAGGGGCACTTTCCAAATAAATGAAGCATTCTTCTACCATTCCGCTCCCTTTTTTCCCCCACGCTTGCTGATCCAATATAGGAACGTCTTTTCCAGAGAACAATTATCTCTGCTAACAATGATTACATTCCATAACAGGATCTGACCGTAATGACCTGAAACTGCCTCCTTTTCCTGACAGGGGAAACCTTATCAGGCAGGACGATCTCCTAGCCTTCGAGTGATGGTCTATATAAAACTGAAATTCGTTTGTTTCCCGTCGCAATCCTTTCATTTCCTGTGTTTAGCCAAGAGGTAACTGTATCAAACATTTCACCGGGTTATTCTACACCTTGGCCGGTCCTAGTGAAATTTCATTAGACGTGTCTTGACAATTATTCTGACACGACCAACCCTGACCTCGCTACAACATCCAACATGATGTTACAGGTTGTACTGTAGCGCTGCTCCACAGTGTGGTATGATTGAGGAGAGAAAATCGAAATAGCCAGCATATAGACATCGTTTCCTGGAGAACTTACGACTCATATAAAACCTTGATGAAGTGTTAATAAACGTCTATTACTGGGGAAATGTGCAAGCTATTAACTGGCTCAAATTTCACAGAACAAGAACTCTGCTGAGCAAAGGGGGGCCCCAGATGCAGTTGAAATGAAGCCTGCTGCATTTGCGCTACCCTTCTACAGTACCGGCGATGCCTGATTCACCAGGTTGGATAATCAAATCAATCTAACCATTCACCAACTATTCATTGACCAGAACATTGATTAACTGAAGCATTTGCTCTATGGCAGCATCTATTAACTATTTATAACCCCGGGAAATAGGACGGGAAGTAGCAAGACTCAAACAAACGGAGGGAATTGTTGCATTCACGCGCATATTAATTAACCCGTGTGCTCGGCTACGCGGTGTCCCTTTAATAGAAGTGTTCATAAACCCTGAGCCTTGATTGCTCATTAACAAGACTCCGACTAGCCCACTGCAATAGGCTCTATTAACTAGCCCCGCTTGTGAATCCGACCGATAGGCAACATGCCAGCCTCACAGATGAAACGGAGCGTTAACTAGGTGCTGCATTCATTATCCGCCGCTTTGTATCAGCACAGGGCTTTATTCTGAGACGCTGATTAACCTGGCTATTTTAATAGCTGAAGCGCTAGGGGGTGGTGTGTGTGTGTGTGTGTGGGGAGGGGCGGGGGGTTGGGGGCGCGTGGGGATGGTTGGGGGCTCTCTGCTCCGTCTGGAGGGCCCTGACCTTACGGGCGTGCAGGAGGGCTCTCAGACGTGCCTCTCCTGAAGGCAAGCTGATGGGGCAGGGAGAGAGGAGAGTCGGGCCGCCCATGATTACAGGGCCGAGACCATTACACTGAGACCGACACAAATTGGCCTGCCCCCTCAGCAAGCCCTCGCTGCAGCGGCACCGTTGGGAATTTCATGTCTCTAATTTGCGGCACGTACGGAAACCGGTGTTCTGATCGGGTTCTCTTTAATTCCTGTCTGGGGTGAGGCTGTGTGTGTTGGAATGCACTGACGATACAAAGGGCCTTGTCTTGTTTTCGTCAGCGCGGCGGCGCGTCCATTTTCAGATGGCTGATCTGATTCGGGTTGGCACAGTGTTGTGTTGTGTTGTGTTGTGTTGTGTTGTGTTGTGTTGTGTTGTGTTGTGTTGTGTTGTGTTGTGTTGTGTAGTGTTGTGTAGGTTCACCATGGGCTTCTGATGCAGAAGGAGAGGGTTTGAAAGAGTGGCTGGATATGTGAGGCAGAGCTGAGAGACAATCAAGCATGCATTTCTCTCTCTCTCCAAATTGAAGCAAAATAAAGACAAGAAAGAGAGCGAGAGAGACATACAGAGAGAGACAGACAGAGAGAGCGAGACAGAAAGAAAGAGATGGAGAGAGAGGGAGAAAAAGAGCAGACGCAAGAGCGAAAATCAGAGAGCCTGCTGAAAAAACGGATTCTGTGCTGCATGTGTGCGTGCCAATGCTGCATTCTACCAGGGCAGACGCTCAGGGAGAAAAAAAGGCAGCAAGGAAACACACAATAAGAAAAAAAAGAGACAAGAGGAAAACACAAGGCAGAGAGAGTATTTCACATCTGAGCATAAATATATGGGGTGAGGAGAATACATCCATCAACAGATAGAAACTTTTGGCTGAGTGAGCAAGCAAGTAACAGGAGCAAAAAGGAAAAAAATAAAAACACAGAAAAGGCAAAAAAAAAAAAAATGGAGCTCAGTGCCACTTTGATCACATTATTGGCTGACAGGGAGCTGCAATTACGGACGTGGGATGGCAATTACTGATAGAATGCACAAAGTGCATGGATGGAGAAGGAAGGAGAGATAGAGTAAAGGAAATGAGTGAGAGAAAGAGAGAGGGAGGCGGGAATAAGACGGCAGCGGAGAAAGAAGGAGGTGGGATGAAACAGGAAATGAAAGACAAGCTGGACAGGCAAAAAAAAAAAAAAAGAAACAGTAGAACCAAAAACGATACAATGAAGAACATGAGTGACAGGTGGCTGGACAACGACTCACAGACCACAAGACAAGCAGCCAGATGGACTGACAGACAAGCAGACAGGACAGGACAGCACCATAAAGCCTTCATGCCTCTGAGCGGGTGACAAGGGACTATGGAAGCAGTGGGACAGTGGAAGCACTGTGGTAATACCTTCATGTACGCCCTGCAAGTCCTTTCTCTTTTCTGAAGCTTTTATAATTTTTCATAAATAAAAAATAATATATACACAAACACAAGGAAAGATCAAAACAACAAAAAGCACTGCATTAACAGGTATAGGACCCCAAGATGAAATGCCTCTTTGAAATGACACTCAAAATAGCCATGCTACCACACTGAAGAAACCACTTCAAGAACAGCAGAATTTAATGTAACTTTGCATTAGAATGACTGTGTGTACAAAATGGCCGTCATCACAGTGATAGGTCATTACCTCTATTTCTATTAAAAGTGTCTTCTGAATAAGTAACTATCTTACATAATAAAAAAAAACCCATAAGAATGCTGAACAGTAGAGCGCATGGAGATGGGAGTGCTCTACCATGCATTAAAACCAGGCCTCTAAAAAATCCATTAACTCAATAGTCAGAGTTTGGAAAGGGTTGTTTGTGTTTGATGGTCAGGATTATTGTCGTCTCTGGCAATACAGTGTTCTCAAGCCAAGCACTAGCGCACGGCTCTATCAGAACAAATTCTTCCATCTGCCCTCCTCTGAAGCCTGACTTGTGGCACTTGTGTACAGATTTGCGAGTAGAAGAGATTGTCGACTAAAAGGTTCAGTTAAGGACGGTGTCTGTAAGATGCATGGGGAAGTCAATATCCTCCTTGCACTTCTGGGACCAGCCCTCTCCACAGCAGCCAGGCAGCCACACACACACACACACACACACACACACACACACACACACACACACACACACACACACAGCATGGGATATAGCTTCCGCACGCATGCAAAGCTATGTGAGATGCTATACTTTTTTTTACAAGCCATTTGCATTGACCCACACTGCGTTGATCTTCAGTTGGCCAAAACACACTACAAAGCTCCTGGCCATAAGAAGAGCAGAACTGCTTTTTTTGTGCAGTCCTTGAGATGGATGCAGTGTGTGCTGCTGGCACTGATGTGCAAGCAAGTGAGCCCCTTACATATGCAACGCATAGCCGAGCAATTACTCTCCCACCGGGGCCCCAGCCTTTCGTTTTTTTTTTTTTTTTTTTTTTTTTTCCAGAGCCGGTTTCTATCCATTAGCATCGGTTTTTACATCTGTACCACCAGGTGAGGCAACTGGGCTAACCCTGTAATTACGGAGGCACCGGGGTGGAACAGATTGTCGGAGGGCCTCGGGGCTGGGTGGGCTAATCCTGGAAGAGCGCAGGGCAGGTGGGGATAAGAGGCTGGAATGTCAGATCCTACCGGCTAAGGGACTGAGGAATTCCAGAGACAAGCACAAGGATGTGGCAGTGTTGTTGGGGAGGTTTGTTGCAGAGGGCGGTGGGGATCAGCGACACAACAGGGGGTAAGGCTAGAGAATGGGAGAGGGTGAGGGGTGGGGGCAAAGATTTGAAAAATTCCCTGGAGGCGGGGGGAATTGCTCAATCCCAAAGAAAAGTCCTGAGAAACAAGAGGGGCATGACAATTTGAAGGGCAGTGCAGGATATCAGGATTCTGAGGTGGGTTTTGGGAGAAAATTACTACGGAAATCCATCCTCTGATGGCAGCCTTCCACCCTCCTCGACATTCTTTCCAACTATCAGCTTTAAAGCCTGATCCAACTTATCATGGTATTATTTGAATTAATTTTGGCTTGTCAATTAGACCCAATAAGGCTTCCTTGGCAGGGAAATTCACTTAAGGTTACCTCTGATAGCCAAAATAGTTACAGAGAAGCCCTGCAGGAGACTTCCTCCGCTCTAATTGACAAGAGAAAGCAATTTATTCTGCTTCCTTCAAGGCGTGAGATCGTTAGTATCCATTGGCCAAGCACTGGCTCACACAGCCTAAGGACACTGTACCTACGCAGGTAGAAAAAAAAATGACCAACTGGGCAATAATTAATCAAACAGCAGGGCGAGAGCACCTTTAAATAACTGTACATTTGCTGCAATAATTTTATTTGCAAAAGGGCATAACTTGACATGAAAGGGTGCCAGTGGAGTACCTGGAGTGCCGGACAATTAAAGCAAAGTTATTAATAGCCCTGTGTGTCAATGTGACAGATTTTCCCACAAACAGCTGGTCCATTATCACTGAGAGCCCTCTCTTGATAATAGATGACACATAATAGCAGGGGAAACTGTCTGATTACAATGTCACTTCAGAGGTGGATCAAAATCAAAGTGTTCACACAATGGAAGAGAGAATTTATCTGACTTTTTTAAGGTGTGTGTGTTTGTGTGTGTGTGTGTGTGTGTGGTGGAGGGGGGGAGGTAGGGAATACACCTGTGTGGACAGGAGGCAGTGTACTGTACTGTATGTGTGCGCATTACCTTGTTGAAGCTGCGTCCGGCCGTGTCCTTCTCGCTCGGCCGCAGCTCCTGCAGCTGGGCATCCAGGATGTCCACCAGCTGCTCCATGAGGCGTACGGAGGAGCTGACGTCGCCGGGGAACACTGGCCACTGGGTGTGGTGCGCAAGCTCATTGGCCAGATTGGCTGCGTTCTCGCCACTGCGGATCTGGGAAAACGTATCCGGGGTAAAAGAAGGGAAGGATGGGGATTTTATTTCAAAGTTAACTACTGCGAATCAGCTACATGTGCAGAAAAAAAAAGATTGCTGGCTTGAGTAGGAATAAACGGGGAAAAAAAGATATAAATATATTAAAAACACCAGACTTTTACAGTAAGCAAGGCTGTAACTACAGTATGCACAGATGGCTACGACTGTCATTCGGGATGAGGGGAGACTCGCTGAACAAAAACACAACACGAGGTAGGCGCGTCTGTCGGTCCAAAAGGCACGAGACAATGAGAGCAGATTAAAATTCATGAGGCTGGGAGGAAAAGACAGAAATAGCAGATGCTCGGTGCCTGTGTTTGTACGGAGTGTGAAAGAAGCCATTTTCGGTGCTCACCTTCTGAGCTACCTGCGTCACCCAGTGGGAGGTGCAGTTACTGAGGTCGGGGCCCTTGGCGTTCCAGGCTCCGGTGGCCGCCGAGCAGAGGTAGGAGGCGATGCCTGCGCCGTGACAAGACAGGAAGGAACACAGATGCATGAAACAGTTGAGAGTCAGGGGTCAAGGGTCAAGGTATGACCCCGCTCTGCAAGAGCAGGCATGACCTGACCCAGTGTAGAAGAGGTCCATCCTGCCATTCTTACAAAAGACATATGCACACACACATACATACAGACACACGCACACACACATAAAGACACACGCACACACATACACACACACATACCTTTAGTGCCCTTAGGGCAAGGTCTCTCCACGTTCATGCCTCTGTGTGTCTGTGGCCAAACTATCCCCCTCCTGACCGTCCCTTCACAGAAGCGTTTAGACGAGGGTGGGGGCTCCACGGCAGTGGGGCCGGAGGTGGCGACGGGGTCAGCTGGCAGATCCTCCCGGGGGTCAGCCATGATGGTGGCGTTGATCGGAGTTCGCAGCGTCGTGATGGACGGAATGGTGGAGGTGGTGGTTCTGAGAGGCGCCGTCGATGTAACATCATCACCGACGGTTGGTGCTGAGGGATGAGACGAGAATTATAAGTCACAAAGAATATAAATTCTTCCTGGGATCAAATACGGCAAATAGGCTGAATCTTTTCCCAGACTGTCACAATGTATAGCATTAAATATTAAACACAGTTCTCTTTAAACCCAGAAAAGACAACTGACTTCGCCTGAAGAAAGGTTTCTTCTGGGGAAAACACACTTTATTGCTTATTTTCCCTTTTATCTGGCAAAGATATATTATTCCAGTAAGTAATGTTCTTTTTTTTCTTCTTTTTTCGCAGCAGGGTGGCATTCTCAGATAGACAGAGAGAGAGAAAAAAAAGGCACAAATGCTGTAGACATGAAACCCACAGCACTGCAGATGGGCAGAGAGCCCTGAAAATGGCCCAGCCATACGCCCTGCGTGCATCTCTGCCCTAACCCCACCACCAGACTCCGCTGGCCACTCTACAGCCGAGGGCCCGCTGATGGTGAGGCTCCAGCGCTTTGGAACGCTGCTCCCTCTGCAGAGAACCACAACCCCTTGCTTGATTAAATGTCAACACAGTAAGACAAAGCCAGCCTGCTGCACTTTCTTTCCTCTTTTACCCACCGCCGCCTCCCCTCCCGTTTCATCTTTCTCTTTGATAAAGCGGGCAGGAGGCAAGTAAAACGCAACGCCCCTGGCCAAAGCCATACATCACAGGTGAGATAATGCGCCTCTGCTGTAGTTGGCACGCGCATGCCTTTGAAGGAGGAATTTCCTTCCACGCACTTTAAGTGTTTGTGTGAGGGAGGGAGAAAAAGAAAAAGCGCCCGGGAGTGCAGGTCATTGCATGTGAAGCCGGCGAAGGTTTGCTTGCATGGAAGGCACAAATTTGTTCTCTCTATATCCCTCTGAATGTGTGTGTCTGTGTGTGTGTGTGTGTGTGTGTGTGTGTGTGTGTGTCTGTGTGTCTGTTTGTGTATGTATGAATGTATGTATGTGTGTGTGTGTGTCTGTGTGTGTGTGTGTTTACGCATACATACTCATGCCAAGCATGGAAATCCGGTTTGAAATTCAGAATTTAAAGTGCCTGTTTCTGGTCTGACTGATTACAGCAATGGCCACTCCACGGCTGCGCCAGATAAGACAGGCATTCTGCCTCAGTGCGGGCCAATATTGCTAAAGCCCCACAGTGCAGTCCTGGGAGGATGGGAGGCTGGATGCTGGACGCTCCTGGCAAAGAGCAATACTGAGTATCAGACAGGCCATCATGAAACAGCTCTCCATTACCCTGTGAGTAAATGGTGACAAAGGCATACACACACACACACACACACACACACACACACACACACACACACACACACACACACACACACACACACACGCACGCACACACACGCCCACACACACACACACACACACGCACACACACACACACACACGCACGCACGCACACACACACACACACACACACACACACACACACACACACACACACACACACACACACACACACACACACACACCTACACACACTGGGCCTCAGTCCAATGCAGCAATCTGGAACATCTTTGTTTTGTTTCTTCATTCCGGAGAAATATGCAGTTCATTACAGCCTCCAGTTCTGCCTAAAGACTCAGCAAGGAACTCGGAGAGGGTAAACAATAACAGCCGAGTCTGGAGTCAATCAAGCGGCCGTGGCAGAAGTCAAAGAGACAGGTCTCAGCACCGGCCAACTGGGACCTTATGCTCCACGTCACCTGCTTGGTCGTCGGCCACACAGACGAGACAAGACAAGGCAAGGCATCTCTTGACTCTATTTCATTAGTGTGTACGCTTTGCAATCACCTCGGTTGGCTAATTAATTTCTCAGATCACTCCCCAGCACTCACAATCTGTGGCAAACTAATTCATTCACTTCACTCATTTTCATCTTTTCCTTTTTTTTTTCTCCACACATCGTTGGTCCCTCATTCTCTCAATTGCTCCGTCATTTATCAACCTTCAGCAAAGCCCACCATGCCAAACGCCACAAAGCACTCACTTGCTGCTTTCTGGCTCTATGGGGCATCTATTTTGTTCCTCAGACACTCTGATACCTCCAACTGCCCCAGATTGGAAACCACATAAAAGGGCTGTCAGGGTATCCATCAGGTTGACTGACCACGGCTATACATGCAACCCCTCCTTTCCTCCCCGCTCGCCGCTGGTTGTGATTGAGATGAAGGCTCAGAGGCAATATCGCTCAATGGTCTGCCATTCACCTACATGACCCTGTCAGCCTATCCAAATGAGAGTGCGGACGGCCGCTGAAAACCAGCTCTGACCTCTTGACGTTTTTTTTTTTTTCCCTTCTTCTTTTTTTTTGCTCACTCTTAACTGTGGCTCTGCTTCCCCCCCACTTCCCTCTTTTTCTCCCCATCCACTTAAATGTCTTACAACAGACATCTGTGGCATGCTTTAAGGCCCGGATATAAATAAATATCAAAATAGAGCAAGTGAGAGTCTCTGTGTTTATGTGTGTGTGTGTGTGTGTGTGTGTGTGTGTGTGTGTGTGTGTGTGTGTGTGTGTGTGAGAGAGAGAGAGAGAGAGAGAGAGAGAGAGAGAGAGAGAGAGAGAGAGAGTGGAGAGAGAGAGGTGGAGAGAGAGAAATCTTTCAAAATAAATATAGAGGTAAACCGCTTGTCAGTGACCTATCCTGCCTCACATTTCTTTTGACATCTTCAGACCCTCGGCTCTACAATTTTCTTTTGATTATGCCGAGCAATTTCACCGGCTGGCAGAGGAGGAATCTCAGGCCCGCCATCTCTCCCTGCACTCAGCCTCCTGAGGAAAGGGGAGCTTCAATTAGCTGTCATTTCACCACAGTCTACAAAGTCACTTTCCACAACGAAAAATCACAAAGCAAGGACGTATAGTCCATTAGCAGTCAGCCATTTGTGCAGGGATCAGTCGTTCATCTCCAATAACACATCGAGAGGCCTGACGAGACCTCCTTCGTTTGTGTTACTTTGCATGGTTCAACATGACGAGGCGAACAAATTTGCTGGGCATGCATACACAAACACACACACACACACACACACACACACACACACACACACACACACACACACACACACACATATACACACACACACACACACACACACACGGGCTATGGTGTTCACCACACTGGATAGCAGCTCTGGTCTTATGCAAACAGAACAGAGTTACCCTATGCCTGCTTGTCATTCTAGCCTGGATATTTTCTGGGGTTCACAAACATCTGGCATTAAAAAAAATAAGTAATGTTAAGCTACTTCTCTCTCTGCTCAGCGGCGGCTTTAGGTTCAGTTTATCTCAAGCTCTAATTCCCAAATGAAGGCCTTTTTAAGATGCGCACAAACACTGGTTATTAAATTTGCGTAGAGGCAGCCTGTCTGTGAAACAACATAATAATGAGAGGATCAGTGAGTGTGTGCGAGAGTGTGTGTTCAGTCTGGATCGACCAAATAACAGCTCAGTTCCCTTCTGCAGTCGGTCTCTCAGTGCAAAGTGGATTTTAGCCTTTTCCAGCCTAAACCACAGATCACACAGTGCATGAAAAAGTTCCATTCTAGAGGTTTCAGGAGTGTTGAAGGAAATTTCTATATGGACAATTTCCACTGTCGACAGATCTGTATTTTTTTTTGTTGACGTTGTTGTCGGCACACAGTTAAATGGCTAATAAAGCCTTAATGTTGGGGTATGAGAATGCACAGTACTTTGGTATAAAAAGCACTTTAAATGTCAAAAGCTAAATTTACCGTGTGACATTTTACTTTTCGCACCTTCACTTCAACAGGTGTGAAGGAAGCTGCAACTTTCCACAAGATTAAAAACTTTAAACAATTGAATATGGTGCCCATCTGTTGGACAGTTGGATATGCTCTTGTTAAAAATCCGCAACCATGTATATATATACAGTATATATATACATATACACAATATATTTACCAGTATACCATATTCACATCTGATGCTGATGTTTATGCCTTGTACTTAATATTAAATGTTTTATACTGTATTACTGTTTTCATGAAAAAAAAAACATCCATGTATATCATTTTGTATTCAGACAACGCTACTTTATTTCCAATTTATATTTGATAAGGTACTTGATATCCACATTTCCCTGATTATTTGGCATCAGTGTAGTGAATGACTACAAAAGGCCACTCTATTAGGTCCATGTGCACGAATCAGAGACTGACTCAAGTGGAGGCTACAGCTCATCTGCTCACATGGCCTCAGTGTTATCAAGCTCAAATTAGCACAAGAGCCTAAAAAAGTGGGAGAAGCCTCAGAGAACAACAACAGTTGAAATGCCTCTGGCGTGTGGTGTGAAACTTGTTAGAGCAGCGGTTCCCTTAAGTGCAGTGTTACAGCAAGAGGGAACAAGAAACCTAAACAACCGGTCACAGGTCAAATTTAGAAAAGGCAACGTTTGCACAGCACAGTGGTTTAAAACTAAACACTTTTGTGATGATCTTATGGCTTCCACTTACACGCTACACTTTGAATGTTACAATTTGTTACAATCTCTTGTTATCAAATTAAATCAAGTTGAACTAATAGAATATGAAAATGTAGCTGATATTAAATTGAGAATATTACATATAATGGCCATTTGTTTTTCACAATTACTATCAAGCTGTATTTGAATTAAATGTAATACAGTATGTGCAACATGGTGGAGTAGAAGAGCTTTCCCTGAAAATGTTATAAACCGCCGATCAACTTGAGATTTCCGATCAGCCAAGAGTTTACCACAAAGTCATGGACACCCATATCCTAGTAACCACCTGCATAATTACCGCTGACAAGACACCACAATGTTGACAATGGTTTTCTTTACTTAGCAGACAAACAGGCCAGACAACTGGCACAGAGGCAACACACAGTGGCAGCTAGTAGTCCCAGCTAACGACAGGCAAAAGCAGTTATGGGAACCACCTGTTTAACAGACGGTCTCAGGTTTTAGCCCCCCCACCCCCTTGCTAAAAACACGGCTATTACATTGTGGTTGCACACCCCACCCCACTACCCTTCCAATTCTCTGCCAGCAAGCAGGTGTCAAACACGTCCTCATTACTGAACGGGAGCCATTAACAGATTGACTGGAATGTCCCTGACGTGTGTTCTTAGAAGAGCCAGAGGCAGATAAAACCTGACGGATTGGTGCCAGCCAGGGCCTGCATTTAGAATCCCTGATTTACGAGCGAGCACACAGGCAGGGGACTGCATTGAGCCAAAAGACTCACTTATTAGCAGCAGTAACACATAAACCTGAGGGAGCGACCAGGAAAGCAAAGCAGGGGAGAGGAGACGACAGAAGGGGGGAAGAGGCAGAGAAAAAAAGAGAGTGGGTTAGTTGGGGAAAAGAGAGAGAGAGAGAGAGAGAGAGAGAGAGAGAGAGAGAGAGAGAGAGAGAGAGAGAGAGAGAGAGGCATAAACAGCTTGCACATGTTCAGCCCTCATTCATTCTCATTCTGAGTGGCATTGGTGCTCCCTCCAAATCCTTCATTTCCACTTGAGTGCTCGGTTCGCTCGGCAGGCCTGGCAGCAGCCAGTCAGTCAGTACAGCAGCAGCAGCAGCAGCAGCAGCGTACCCCCAGGTTCTCTGCCGGGACAATGACCTTTGATTCAGCATGACTCACAAAGAGGGAACTTGGAGACTTGTTAATGGCTCCAAATGTAGAAAAGACACGGGCCATCAACGTTCCTGCTTTCCTCTTCCCTCCCCCCCCTGCCCTCACGCCTCCTTGCAAATGCCTCGCCATTTTGAATTTGTGCATGACTGCATGCGTTTATTCAGTGATTAAACAAACAAATTAAATATACGACATGACATGGGATCCAGCACGGGCAGGACTCATGCATTCTACAGCGCCCCATACCTTCCACACAGTCATTAATTTTACGCTCTTCTAGCTCTCCTTTACCTTTCAGATCAATGCCACCTCTAAGGCAAATTAATTTTTCTCCCTTCCAACCATGCTACTTTGAAATCTTCCCGGCAATTACTGGTGCTTCTGATTACACTCCTTTTAATTCGCGGGGCTTGGACGAGGCCCTTCTTTGTGCATCGCAGACAATGCCTTTCAAGTGTCACTGTAAGGTTTTTAAATCGGCGGCACTTAGGTACACATTTTATTGCCGTGCTATTCCAGAGGTGCTGTTGTACCAGGGGATATACATTCGGATTGTTTTCCCCCTTTCACTGCTTTGAATACCTTTGCAGCTCAATAGAAGGCTTTTCACACAATCCACAGCATGCAGAAGGTGTTCGTGAATTGAAACGGATGATGACATTTTTACACGAGAAAGATTAATTGTCAGGTAAATCATTATCCCATAAAGAGAGCCGACAATTGGAGTTTTTTTTTTCTTTTCACTGTTCTGGAGAGTCTTGTTAACATGATATAATTTTGAATTGATGGTCCCTCTTTCTATTACGAGTAGAAATTTTTCACAGAGGCGCTTTTTTTTTCCAAACCACAGTGGGAAAGCTGGCATTTACAGGACTTTCCATAATATGAAGGATAACAGCTCCTTCAACAATCAATATAACAGAAATAATAATAGAAAAAAATGACAGAGAAACAGTGTATGCAATATACAACTGGCAATCCAACTTCAGCACACAACTGTGAGCAGAAATGGCTCAGGAATTTACTATGTGGACCGAGTGAATCTTCATGGACAGAATTAATTTCTTCTCTGCCTCAAGAGCTTCTCACTTGCAGAATGTGAGAGAGGGAGAGACGTAATTTCAGCACCATTAAGCTCTCTTGTCGAGTAGGTTTCTTTATTGCAGTCTACACTGTGTGCGGCAATAAAACATAATAGTTTTACAGAGGGACCGTCGCAGGTACACTGCACTGTAACCTAATCAACACCAAAACATTTAATTTGGCCACAGACAAATGACACCTAAATGGTGGTAGTGGCACACGTGCATTCCTTTTTATTACCGTTATGTGTTTATTTGCACCCTAGCCAAAGATGACCCCAGCGCTCAGCTATAACTCAACAACAACGACCGCAAACGAGAAGAGGAGCAGGGCTCCATTAAATCACCCAGTGGTGGGAATGACAGATGCGAAGACAGTTGTCATCACAAAAGACCGATCCAACTCAACCAACAGTGTGATTTTGTTGCGTGTGAAGCGAACACAAGACGAGCAATTCAAATGATGAGACAGGGTGGAAAAACAAGGGATGCAGGAGATGGTGATGGTGAGGAGGGTGGGAGGGCATTGGAGGAGGAGGGGGGGTGGGGGTTTGATGGGAGGCGAGGTGTGGGGGCTCTCAGAGAATGTCTGAGGTGTTGGCAGAGTGAATATTTAAGCCCCTCATTGCGAATGCAGCGAGATTGTGCGCTCCCGTGATCATCCGTGGATGGTAATTATGATAATTCTGTTGTTAATCACATTTACATATATTGGAGCATCAGTGCTAGTGTGGTGCTGGTTTTCACATGGTTTGCCCCCAACCCCACCCCCACCACCCGCCCCTCCACAACCCTCATGCTTGGCAGCCCTATTAAAATTCTAGAGTCTGGCTGGACTTAATTGCGGTGTAGCAGGTTCTAGTCCCAGGCCCGTGGACCTTTTAGCCGGAGCTTTCACAAAAGGGTCCGCATGACAACAAACAGGCATTGTGACGGGAGGGCGCGGGGGCGGGTCATAGGCCGCGGGGGCCGAGCACGCCTTTCTTAGTGCGTTGCCAGGGCTCCTGCCCTGAGAGGAAGGAGGAGGCGACGACGTGATTATGCTTATTATCCCTGTGACAGAGGGCTCTGTCTGCTGACACATCTGGCCTGTCTCTCATCAACCACCCCCCCCCCCAATACACACACACACACACACCCACCCACACACACACACACTTCATCCTATCCCACCCCCCACATCACCCCCCAATAACCCCACTCCCGTCTAAAATCTATCCCATCTTACAAATGGCTCACAGTAATTGATCCCATCTTCACCAGCGCCAAGTCATTCCTCTAACCTTGTCACATGTCCGTGATTCACGGCACCTGCTGGGCGCGGAGCTATGCGCTTGCCTTTTTCACCGGCGGAGGAATGGTGTCTGGAGAGCCCCAATCTAGCGCAAATTGTGGCCCTCCCCAATCCGAATGCCCGGTTGGGTAGCCATAGCAACAAGTTTCAAAATCCATAGCGGCGACGAGGCATGGGCCTCTTCAACCTGTCTCCTCTCTTGACACTATAGATTTGAACTTGATGGGAAAAGCATATTTCACATTCCCACTTCCAATAGGAGTGAGTGGGAAGGTTAACAAGGGCAGAGCTGACAATGGATGGGCCCCGGGCCCTATGATTAGACAGCCGATGGGGTCGGTGCCTCTTGATAAGTGAGGAGCTGAGCCCACAGTTCAGCTTTATGGTAATCAGCCGATATGGCAGCCTTCCGCAAGCCGTACATTACAGCAATGTAAATCATCCGCCTGTATCATCCCGCTGAGCGAATCAGTAATTCTGTATACAAGGCAGAACATTCCCATGGGAACGAATGCAAAAAGGGGCCTCTCCACGATATCACACTTGTATCGCAATTCTAAATTAAAAATCAGTCAGCTGTATCATCCGGCACTCCAGCTGCATTCAGCTTGCACTCGAAAATCAACACATACTGCAAATCCAAACAAAGGGATCGTAATGAGCCTTACCTTCGTCAGGATCGGGGGGCCCGAACTCCAGATCGTATCGCAGGATGTAAAAATTATTCCACACGTAAAGCTGGTTGTCCCGTGGGTTGTAATCCACGGCGGCGATGTACTGGTGCTGGTTGGGGAAGAGGATGTCGGTGTACTCGCCCTGGCCCAGCTTGGTGTTGTAGATGTAGTCGATTTGGCTCTTGCTGGCCTCGCTCTCGTTCTCCTCGTAGGTGGAGCGCACCACGTGCAGCACGCCACACACCATGAAGGCGTTGGAGGCCGAGCGCTTGTCGTAGGCCGTGTCCCAGGTAGCCTCGAAGCGGAGCGTGTAAGGGTTGAGCTGGCTCAGCACGATGCGGCCGTTGTTCTGCTCGGTGGCGTAGATGACCCACAAGCCTTGCTCGTCCACTGCCAAGTCGATGTCCGTCTTGCCGCCCCAGCGGTAGGGCGAGGTGTCGTGGTAGTTGGCGTTGGCCACAATGGCCTCGCCGCTCTTGATGCGAGTGCGCAAGTCAAACTTGACGATGTTGCGCGTGCGCTCTTTGTTGAAGAAGATGGCACCATCGTACGCCACAAAGCCTGTGCCGTCCACACGGTGTGGCAGTTTGTACGTGGTGGTCAGGCGGCCGTTTCGGAAATCGTCCAGCGAGGAGTACTCGATGAGGGTGTCGGTGCGGTATGGTGTCCAGGGCATGAAGTAGATCTTGTCGCCAGCTTGAAGAGGGTCTTTACACCACGCTCCCGCCTGCTGCTCAGCCTCAAACACAAAGGACGGCTCCCCAACAGCCTTCAGCGTCCCAGGACAAATGAAAACTGGGAACAGGCAGAGGAAGTGAGACAGAAAGTCAGATGCATACATATCTCAGAGGAGGAAACTCAATGGCTCACCCAATATTTTAGGTTTGTTTGTTTGTTTGTTTAATTAACTTATTTATTAATCCATTTATTTAATTTAATCAATTTATTTATTCATCAATGTATTGATCTATCTACTATGTGTAGGTCAAACATGTACAGTATTTGCTGTGGCTCATAGGCCATGATCTCATTTGGTGGTGGTGCTGATGTGACTGGAATTATGTGCATAGCAGAGAGGGAATACAAAAGGTTAAGGGAAGGAAGTGAACGGATGTGACATGTGGGATTGGGCCTGCTCCCTGAGACTGCTCTCATACATGTTTAACTGAAAGGAACAGACAACAAAGACGGGAGACGGTAATAGTTACGAGACGGCAAAAAAAGGTGCCCTGTAATTGAAAGTTGATGCCCGGCAACACACACGACCATGGACAGGCTTCGGGCACGCCCCCTAAATAAATATGTGTGTTCTCTCTCGTTTTTTCTTTCTTTTCTTTCTTTTTTTTTTTTTTTTTGGAAAGCATGTACCTGGCATTGGGCAACAAGAGGGCATAGGTTTCTATCAGCTGTACAAAAAAAAGGCCATACAGTACCTTCAAAAAATAAACACATATACATGAATCATGTCTGAGGAAAGAACAAACAACACAAACTGGATGGGTATTTGGGAGAGAGGGGTGGGGGGGTAGGCGAGCTTGAGAGGGAGAGACATTTGGTATAGAATGAGAGTGCTATTTCATACTGATAGGGGCGGAAGCTGTAAAGGCACGACCCCAAGGAAGTCACCGAAGCACCGAAGATTAACTACAGATGGGCGAGGGAGGCCTTGGCACAAGATTACAGGTCCCTATATAAGAGCATAGGGGGCGGCCATCATAGTTCAGTTGTGGAGGGCGGATGCTTGAAAAATCGTGGCACACAAAAAGGGAGTCAATTCTTTTTTCTGCCCCACACTCCCATCGCTACTGCAGTAATCACCACGTGCTAGGAAAGGATTTCCAAATGGCAGAATGAGACTGGAGACTGTATGAGATATGGACATACAATCTCTGGATTCATCTGATTCTCTGTATACTGTATGTTCAAAGCAGCTGATATTTTCTGCAAACAGAGGGTATCTATAAAGTTGCATTTTGTTTTATTGTTGATAATGAAGTGAATACTGGACCAGATACTGGCTGAAAAAAAAATATATATATAATAATCAAAATAAATGTCTAACTCACTGGCATTGTTAGAAAATCTGACTTCTGGAGACTGGAGATTTTATTTATTTATTTATTTTTATTAGGGGTCGGAATCTTCGCTGGATTGTTCAGGGCCTGGTGAAGATTATAGTTGTCATGTCCACTCACATTTATGTGGTATTTTAGCCAGTATTTCAGATGCCATGGGTCCAAGCTGGGGTACATTTTAAATCCTTTTCAGATTCATAGCAGGCAGTTGAATGCAGCCACTAACCTAATGGAACCTTTTAAGGATTTGAATGCAAACAGAATCAATATGTTCAATGTTGCCTCTGCCTGCATTTGGTGAGAAAAAAAAACTGCACATTCTTATGGCACTGTTTCTTTCCTTTTTTCTGTGGTATGTCTAACCTTACAAAAAATCTAAAATGTGTTGTCTCAGCAAGTTACAAATTGCACACACTTAAACAGGCTGTAGAACTAAATTAATAGGATAACTACATGTAAACATAATATCGAAACAATGCTATAATATTAATTCACTCACAGGACATAATCATTATTACCTCTGCCAAGGAGGTTATGTTTTCACCAGCGTCTGTCTGTGTACAACATAGCTCGAAAAGTACTGCACGGATTTGGACAAGTAAGAACTGATTCGATTTTGGTGGCAATCGGTGATCCAGAACATGATCTGGAGTTTATATTGTGTTTGTGACCACATTGCCTTGGCAGAGGTCTGCGCTCTCTGAGCGCTTTTCTAGTTTAATTATTCAATCATTAAAAGCCCACAAAATTGCTTCCTCTAAATTTAACCAACTGCTAACATGCTTAATTTGAACTTTATCTGGTCAAGTAGCCACAACAAATGGCTAAACTAACTTGTGCTCACTAATTGTTGATGTGTCAGAGTGATGTGTGGGGAATCGTGTGTTTGTACGATTGATGTAAAGCCTTGAACACCATGGGGTGGGTGTCAGGGAGAGGGGGAAGGTACAGAAAATCATATGACACAAAACAAGGGGGCTGAGGGTTAGGGACCAGACCAGCCATTTACCTTTTTGTTCCACTTCTATTTTAAGCATTGGAAAAGAGAATGGAAAGAGCGTAAAAGGGAGAGAGAGATTAGCATGAGTCAACTATAGAAATGTCTACAGATATACAAAACAATGTGTTAGCGGACAAGACCATGACAGCTAGACCTAGCTCAGGAAATGCACAAATGAAGGCTGTGAGAAATATTTTGTGTGTGTGTGTGTGTGTGTGTGTGTGTGTGTGTGTGTGTGTGTGTGTGTGTGTGTGTGTGTGTGTGTGTGTGCGTGTGTGTGTGTGTGAGAGCATGAGTGAGAGAGAGAGAGAGAGAGAGAGAGAGAGAGAGAGAGAGAGAGAGAGAGAGAGAGAATGTTTGTGTGTGTGGCATCCTTCCTATTAATGCAGAGGCAAAGGTTAGATCAGCAACAGTGTTTTGACAGTCAGAGAGAACGAGAGAAAGAGAGAGAGAGAGAGAGAGAGAGAGAGAGAGAGAGAGAGAGAGAGAGAGAGAGAGAGAGAAGGACATGAAAAGAGCACATGGGCAAATCTGCATGAAACTTGACACTAAGGTGCTTTCAGTAGTGTCAGATAGGTCTTTGAGGACAAGACTAATTTGCCTTTACAGAGGAATCTGTTCTTTTTTTACCCAGAGAGGCATGCTTTCCCTGTTTAATTTGTCTTACAGAAAGGTGGAAAAAACTATTCAACTTTGCCATCAGATGACCACCATTGCATTCATTTTTAAACAACATCCAGAAGTCATCGATCCAAAAAGCCTTGCTTGTGAAGTGTCATGATTTTTTTTTTTTTTTTTTTTTCGTACAAGACGGTGAAAAGGAATATTTAGCCTGTATCAACTGCGGAGCTTGACAGCATACAATGATTATGGCACCAAGGAATTTCTGACTTTCAGGAAAAAATCAATGTCAAGGCATGTTTTCGTTTTCTCTCTTGTCGTAGGGTCTTAGAACAAAAACACAATACTGGAATTCAGTTAGTTGTTTGCTTTCAATCTAAAAAGCAGTCTTAAAATAAAAAAAATAAAAAAATTGTATAAGAAACATGTTTTATATACCAGTTGCCAAATACTTAGATAGGAGACGAGAACGGGAGAATAAGTCAGAAGAGAGGAGATACAAGAGACAAAAAGACAGAGTGCAAAATACATATTGACTGAGAGGACACAAAAGAGAGAAGGAACGCACAAAAGGGAAAGAGGGTTACATCTGGAAAGGAGACAAAAACAAAGCAGATTCAAAGGGCTTGATTCTGGTGATATCAGCAGACAGATATGTGAGCACCAGCACTCCACAGCTGTGAAGACGAGGGGGAGTGATAAGGGTTAACATTTGAAACAAAACATGATGAGAATTCATCAAAAGAGGAGTGAAGTTCACCGCAAAAAAATAACATGTTGGGAACACATGGAGAAAAACACTCTTTGTATTTACATGATACTGTAATCAGGGGTGCTTTGACAGTTATTATTGTTACCATTCTTTCATTAAACATGGCACAAACTAACATACAGAAAATCTGTTAGCACAGTCCTTTACAGTAATACAATCTTAATGTTAATCATGTGCATTAGTCTACTTCAGTAGTAATTAGCAAATCAAAGACGTGAAACGTGAAAAATACTTACTGTAAGGAACACACTCGTACTGAACCTCAAGGTACTTATAGGTGCCTGGACATGGATCAGGAAAGACATCTGACCCCGTGACAACAATACATTGTGTCCGATTATTACACCTGCAAAAGATAGACAGTGTTTAGAGGGTATATCTTTCTACTTTTTTCTGTGTAAAAAAATAATTTAAAAAAAAAATGTATAGTCAAAAGTGGAGCCAGCCACCAGAAGGCCCTCAAACCCTCAAATGATTTAACCAAATAAAATCAATTTAGGATGGATCTGGTTTCCTTTCAATAATACTTTGCATATTCTAAAATGCCTACAATGTTCAACCAATTTTAGCCTCATTTTTACAGAGAGCAAATTCGTGACATTCATGACATGTGTTTCATGGTTACTGGAAGTAAACTCACTCAAACGTCTTATGAATATGAGGAGATAGGCCGTGAGCTTTTAAGGTTTAGAATAAAACTGCCATGCATTTCATCAAGATGAATTTCTCAAATGCAGGCAACTTTTTAGAAGAAAGAAAAGGAGAACAACAATCATTTTTGGGAAGTGAGTGGAAACAACTGGCAGAATGCAATTCAAAACAACAGACACTCACCTAAATGTCACTTCACTCAGTTGTGTAAAATGTTCAAAATATGCTTTAAGAAACTCCATTCAATTCATATTGGACAGGTAAAGAGAGGCTTCTTTGTAAAGCTTTGAGGTGACCTTGACTATGAAGTGCTTCAGCTCTATTGAAATGTGTGTGTGTGGCCATTTGCTCTGAAGAATGTGTGTGTACTGTATATATGTCTGCGATAGAGAATCTTTTTGTGTAAATAAGGGATGAAATTGGTTCAGCTTCAATCAAGAATCCTCTATGCAGAGAGATTGGTGACAGCAGCAAACAAATATCCGTCACAAACATTTGCCATAAAAATGAGAATTTCAACAACTTGCAGCCTGGTGCTAAATATTTAAGAAGGTCAGAAGCAAAGTCAGAAAACAGTTCATGAAAAGATGAATGCTGGCGTTTGGTGTGTGTTGGTTTCATTAACACATCATGCAATCGCTCTCAAAATAATTAAAACGCTGTAAATTAATTAATACACCCAGCTATTGCTGAACCAGTTCATGAACTATGTCTACAATATGCAGTCACAATATGACTGCAGATCTATCCACAACAAAACTATTTTTGATCTTTTATTTTTCTTTAATAACTTGTAAATAACAGTAGATGCTAATAAAGACCAGCACTGACAAAGACTGAAAGTCAGAAGGAAAAAAATAAACAAGAACAAAGGTACTTAAAGGTGCTCATGTTCCATCATATCTTCTATGAATGAGAATGACGTATCGTTCACAGAAATGTGTTCTGTGGTGATAATAGAAAAATATGCTGGGCAGATAAGCTTTGGCAGACAAGGCCTAAATCAAAATCTGAGACCTTTTTGTTAGGGAATTGTCTTATTTGAGTGAGTCTGCACTGGAATACCTCTGATCTATTTGGAATTCTGCTGCACTACAGTTGCGTTGTCCTTGCGTCATTTCCTAGGCTACCCAGACTAGCGTCACAGCCAGCGCGCACACACACACACACACACACACACACACACACACACACACACACACACACACACACACACACACACACACACACACACACACACACACACACACTCCCTCATCCTTAGTGGTGACTGTGAGACAACTGTGGCTGTGAGCAACCCTAGAGTCCCAGACTGAAAATATTAATTAAGAAAAATTTCATTATCCTCAGCCCAGGGCAATAACTGCAAGTTATTCTGAAGGGGAAGAGAGCAAAGGGAAGGTTGCTAAAGCCCTGGAGAACATCTTGCTCCAAATCCCAAAAAAGTCCAGTTTTCTTTTTACAAGCCCCTCTCCATCCATCCCTACCACCTCCACAATGACATGTCAAGGACAACAATTGATAAAACCACTCTTGTTTCGCAAAGACACTGCGTATTGACAATAAACATAATTCACAACGCAGCAGTCAATTTATTCATACAAATGCCGCACATACATTTTAGGGGCTGTGGAACTGGCTGAACTGCTACCGTTCAATGTTGAGAGTTTTCACCTTGACCCAAGTCTTTCTCATGATATCATAGCACCCCTCCACCACACACAAACACACACACACACACACACACACACACACACACACTCAGTAAACATGGTGCGTGGATTTATATTGGAGTGTGTGGGTGCATTCTAAATGAACATGCCTGACCAGTATAAAAAAGGAGTCTTCTCTTTGGGTCTACACTTTGTATGCACCTTGAGGACAGGCTGTCAGCAGCACAGCTCTTTTCCCCCAGGGAGTTTTGTTTTTGTTGAACTCAGCGTGACCCTGTCTGGCCTCATTTGAGACATAACTGTGATTTTGTTTAAAAACAATCGTTAGGCCGGCCTCTTTGTTCTTCAGGCGATGCCCCCCAACAACAGGGCTGGCCAACTGAGACACACAAGTCTAGAAAGGGTAAACCAACTGTTAAAGGAAAAGAACTGCTTAAAAAAAAAAAAAAAGTATGAAAAAAGTTTCATAGTTAAATAAACATGTGCAAGGACAATGGATTTTTTCCCCTGACATATCAGTGCAGTGGTGTGGTTTGATGTGGCTGATTTTAATTAAAGTGCCCCAAGACTGCTTCCTTTTTTTTTTTAGGAATTCAGGTCTTTACAAACCCACAATGGGCATGAGTGTCGTGTGCTGTCAATCACAAACTGATATCGCCCAGAGGACAATCTTTGATGTGAAGAGTTTAATGGTAATCTATTCCACTGATAAGAAGACCACTGAAATCTATCATTTCATTCGTTTCTTTTCTGAAGCCACTATTGAATATTCATGACACAGAATAATGAGTGCAATGGTAACTTTCTCAGAATGGAAGACTTTTGGGAAAGGCATAACATTTTCTAAAGTGATACCTTGACACTGCCGACCTTGAGACATATTAACCTTGTCAGCCCCTCACAAACAGCTCTGAATTACCATTCCCCACACCTTAAACTACATGGAGAGCGGCTAATAATAAAATATTTAAAAATGCACAAAAATTGCTCATCCCTCACGTGTTTTGTCAAATTCAACAAATTGTTCAGCAATGTTGTGCTCAACATCATTATTAATGAGGGGCAAAGCCCTCAATGATTTTTTCAAGTTTAAATAAATAAGTGTAATCTATTAAGTGTTCACCAAGGAAAAAAATCTTTAGAGTTTGCTGTCCAATAGCTGTAACTATGTACAATTGTGCTGGCAGGGACCAAGCCTTAAAGTATTTCAGCCAATCAACACAGTGTCTCTGGCAATGGGGGGCTATAGCTACATTGGCCATCAATGTACAACATCAACTACCTAAAATATTCAAACCAAGGCTATTGGTTTGAGGGCATTTAATGAGACCTTGGTTGCATGTCTGAGCTGGGCCTTAGTGGGAACATGTGCTAACAAAGCACAGCTGTGGAAGCAGGGCTCTTGATATAAATAAACAAGAACATGTTGCACAAATGATGACAACACACATATTTGGGCTTATTGCAAGGCAAGAAACAAGATATGACGAAATAACATCCCAAATACCCAGGGTTCACAGATGGCAGAGGGCGACCAGCACATGAAAAAAAGTCAATTAGAGATTTGAATATTCAGTATTGTGTGTGTATTAATTTCCTGAGTATGCCTACAGTACAGTCACACTGTGTATAAAGTGCAGGGCAGTATTTTAGGTGTGCTAACTACAGTTGATGACACAGCTACATTACATGAGAAAATATTGATATTTTCTTAAATGTTATTCCGACAATTCTGCATTTCTGTGTGCCAATAGACTGTGATAAAACATGGATATGATATGTGCCTTATAACACAGAAAGTCACAACCCAGTGAAGCTTCCAAAAGCTTCTGATAAGTCAACAGTGTCCCACCCAGAAAGCCCATGCCTGGTGGAGCATGGCCAGCCGGCAGCCACTACTAGTAAGCAGTGCATTTTAGCAGACCAATGGAGTTGGTTGCGCCTTATGCAATTTTAATATGATGCGCTTTAAATATACACTAGCCAGGTGGCTAGGTCTTTGGTGCATTTGTGTGTGTCTGCATGTGTGTGTGTCTGTGCAATGTGAATGTATGCGTCTGTGTATGTATGTATGTGTGTGTGTGTGTGTGTGTGTGTGTGTGTGCACATGAGTGTGTGTGCACATGAGCACAGCGTGGCAGCAACACAGGAGTGTCCTGGGAGAGCCGCGCAAGCACAAGTGTCACTAATATAAATGGTAGGAGTGCGGAGCATTACTCAGACCGGGGGACCCAGCCACAGCGTCTCTGCACAGGGAATTAAAGCAAGGTGCACACTCCAAGAGCTCTGAGACAGCGAGGGACTGCTGCTCGAGCTGCTAGAGAGATAGAGACAGCACATTCTATCCCCCCACCGGTTAAATGGTCTGGACACGGCGAGGATGACGGATTACATGTATATATGTCAAGGAGCGCAGACGTGTGGCAAGAGACGGTGAATATAACCTATTAGCAGGATTAATTGGCCGAGCTCGCATTTCAAACCTCCGATAATCCCATCCGTGTAAAGTCGGGATGAGCGCTGTACTAAATTAATTTGGAATGTGCAGTTATGCACCGGCATCACGCACAGATAATCAGGCTTCCTTTTTGGCTGATGGCTACCCCTCTGTGTTCTGCAAAGCCATAACTATAAAGGCAGGATGAAAACGCTTTATCTGGATCCATCTCTTCAGCAGGAAATGAAGTCCACATTTCTGGTCTGAGCTGTGCTGGGCATGAGAGCGAGTCTTTACCTTTGCGAAATGATTTTGTAGGCGTCGGGGAGGTAGCAGTTGACATTTTCCATCTGGAAAGGGTCAGCATCACAGATCTTGTCGTCAGTGCGGCCGTAGTTTGCAGTCTCAATCATGATGACGTCGCTCCCTGGGCAGCGGAGATCGATGGGGTAGCCCTCACAAGAGAGCTCCCTCCTGACCAGGCCAAAGGGCAAGGCAGCACGGCTGAATGCTGTGAGGGAGACATACAAGCGAACCCTGAGTCACTTCTTTGATACATGGACATAGACACACCTCTGTCTTCTTTTATAAGTATTCTTAGTTCAGATCTTAAGTAATAGTTCTTGTGATATACATTTTGTCTCAGTATGAAGAAATGCTGTTGAGTTATTAAATGAATAACAATAACTTCCTCTGATTTTATTCACCATGTTGATTTATGTACTTATTATTGTAACCTTGATTTAATAAGCTTGCTTACTAAAAAATCTCCTTTTCAAGAGAAACAAGAGTACACAGTTAAAAATGCTGAATAAGTACACCATAGACATAAGAGATTTTAGAGACACTTATAGAGGTACATCAGATAGATGAGAGATTTATCAAAATGAAGTGGAGCAATACAGCAAAATACCGACAAGTCATCATGTGCAAATGATCTATTTATGCACACACCTGTTTCGACTTAGATAAGGATGCAACAGCACTGACTAGGAGGAATTACAAGTTGATTAAACCAATTGAATGAATTAAAAGTACATTTAACATTGGAAAGTGTTCAAAATATTCATTTTTGTTCTGCTCATAACAAAACCACTCAGGTCCTTTGAAATACCTTTCAACTAACTTCCACGCGTATTTTAATCACAGATAAGCATTAAATACAGCTTAAAAATGGGTAGTGGCATTTATTTTCAACAAACTCTGAGTTTGGAGGGTTTCTTTTCTTTTCTTTCTTTCTTTTTTTAAAAAAGAAAGAGCAGTTAAATCCCCCCATTTTTGTGTGTCAGGATTCCTGAAAATAACACCAATGAAACTGTTGTTGATCACACACACCAGTTTCAACCACCTCCAAACATTTCCAGGGAGTTATTGAAACCACAAGGTAAACTCAAACTCGCTCATTGACACCTTCTGAGAGTATTTTTCACCAAATACAGGAAGAAAAAAAAAACTGTATTGCAGAAGCATGAGGTGTAATTTTACAGTCCTGCCGATCAAAAGGAGTACTGTGTGGTGACCATGCAGGAGGAAAAATCTATAGGCCTATACCATGCAGTACAGACATGAGCTAGCCAAGTAGCAGTTTACAGAGAAATTACAGAGAGTTTCATTATCCATCACAAAATTATTTTGGATACCAAGTTATACTGTCCATACGGTAAGAAAAAAAACATAAAGAGGGAGGATAAGCATGAATCATATTTCAAGAATAATAAGGAAACTGAAAAACAGAAAAAAAATATCTATGGAGTTCACAAGGCAGGCTAACCTGACTTTTGCAACCAATAAACTCAATCTGAGGCTGAGCTTGGTCGAGGCCTAAGAAGTCTATGCTTGAATCACTTTAAGCCCGCCTCCATCGCATCAAGGGTAAAAGGCTATCTTTGATTGGTTCCCTATCTCGGGTAAATTAAATGAAATGCATCTAAGCCTTGTGGCCATACTGATCTGCCAATCAGAATGGGTTTTACCAAGGTAATTACAGGCCCTACAGTAAGCTATTCACAATTATGCTCTGTGCACAATTAAGTCTGAGGGCTTCACTGTTAAATAAAATGTGATTGCTCTGTGTTAAGTGATAATGACTACAAATTCCAGCAATCTACAAAAAATGACAAAAGAATGTTCCATTGTAAAATTATCCACAGCTGAATTGAGTCACTGTCTCTGTAACTTACCAGCTGACTCATAGAAAAATCATCCTGGCCACAATTTCAATTACATTTTTTTTTTTATTAATCATATCAGTTGCCCAAAGAACGAATGAAAAGATTGTTGCTGTCAATATTGAGGCATACATTGTATATGTCTTCAGAGGAGAGGAGGGAAAAAAACTAAACAAAATCATAGGTCGTACCACTGTGAGTGAACTGCCAATAACCACAGTTGTTAGCAGCAACAGTTCGTCCCATGAGGGCAGCTGCCATTTGTGTTTTCTGCTCTGCACACACCAATTAGCCCCCTTTCAGCCTGTTGCCTTGGGGAGCAAGAAAGAGCTCCAGCCCCCTACCCCCGAACCACTCCAAACCACTGTCTTGTATTAACACTAACCAACTCATTTAGCACTCTACTGCTAATTACCAAGCAACACCTGACGGCCAAGCCCATTCCTCCACGCACTGTCGACACAGAGCGGGAAGTATGCAACCACTGGAAGCCTCTAGTATGTGATAAGTGCATTGCTGTGCCTCGCTCGGTGTTCTTTTCCATCCGATGTTCCTTTTGTGTCAGATTTACTCCCACCTCTCAGCCTTGCACTCCACTGGCACCATTCAAACCAAGGTACAAAAACACATTTTTCTTTGTCCTTGCGTGCTACATTTGTTTACTTATGGGTCAGCAAGAGACAGGACTGAGATATGCTGTGTGTTCTGGCACACTGAGAAAGGAGACATGGAAAAAGAAAAATCCTACTGACAGTGCTATAAATAAATTAAAAAACGCTTTTGACAACCAGAGGTCATTTGCCAGCACTAAGGGTGGTCTTTAGACGGTTAAAAAGCATGAAATAAATGGATTCCTTTCAGCTGAGGTGTTTGCCACTCTGTTGCGTGAATTAGTGCATATCAGTGTGTGACAAACTGCAGTCAGCTGGACAGAAATATCATTAGGCTGTACTTTGGCTTGTAAAACCGATGGACCACGGAGCACAGTGGTAAGAATCAAAGGAAGCCCCAAACAGAAAGCAGAGAGGCACCATTCAACACAGGCATGCTGAATCCACCAGGCCTAACCCCAAAACAGTCCACTTGAACGTTATTTCATGATAAAACATCCATGAAGTACTTTTTGAAAAATATTTTTGAGATAAAAAAAACAAAACTGCCTTTGTAGGGGTTTGGCCAAAAAAAAAAGTCTGGTCCTGTGTTGACTGCAGCCATCCATAACTTCAATAAAGATCTGGCCGAAATGGTGCAGGAGCAAAAACAGGCCACTCCTTGGATTCACTGCAAAGACTGATGAATGGCCCAGTGGTCATTGCTCATAGTGTGATGTGACAGGTTTATCACACCGAGAACAAAGTGCGAGAGAGAGAGAGTGGGGCGCGCTTCAAGAGTTCTCAAAACTATGCGAGACAAACCGTGTGGAGATGCGGCCTCAGTGTACGACCACCCTTCTCCCATGCAGCCCCTACAGGCAACAGCTCACCACCGATCCACATACATCACAGATCTGCGGTCTGATCTCCAACAGCTGTCAAGAGAGGCCTTACGATTGATGAAGCCTGGGGCTTGCCTACCACCCCACCCCCAAGTCTTGGACAGATCTCAGTGGGCTCAGGGGGTATGAGGCAGTAAATCAATAATGGGGAGGGGAGTATCCAGACTGACCTGGGAGCGAACAACAAATTACTTTGCCATTCAGTATCAGGCAATTGGTATCTGAGGAAAGACCCACAAAGCCTGCACTGTCACTGGTGGTATTCAACATAGTAAATGACTCTCTTACACTAGGAAAAAATAGTGTTAGTTACAGTAGGGGCACATGAAATGAGATAATCTAAAACACTTGAGGGAAGTAGCCTACACTGAACATGATGAGTGTCAAGAGGAAGATGGCAATCAGTGGTCAACACAAATAAGTGAGGTGGCTGATGTTGTGCTTGCTTCCACATTTGTTTCAGCTTGAAGACAACTGAAGCAATCTATTTTTTTTCTAGTCATGTCCTTCAGCTAGGGTTACAGCTACTTCACTCTATGTCTGTTGAGAATCTAACTCAAGAATTCAGACTGTGGTGTTCATTCATTTTAAACACCAGGAACTCTAGGTCTATTGACTTAAAATCATTGCTGATTGCTCATAAATCAATGAACTGGAGAGTACTGTTGCCCAATTGTGGGGTTTATTTTGCAAGATACAGAATGCACAGCAGAATGTGCTACTATCAACCCACATAAAAATGAATGTAATTTGATACCACAAGATTTCACACTACACACAAGCACGCATTAGAACGATGTCAGTACATGACATTACTGTGAATTGACTACATTTGCATGAAACCTATAAAAATGCAACAATCTCACAATTAAAGTCAACCTTTGGCATGTTTCTCTATGCTAAACAGAACCTGTGTAATGTGCGCATTGGATTCAAATTAACGCCTTAGCAGAAAGACAAACAAAACTCTGAACACTTCAAGAGTTGAAACCTCTCACTTGCCCCATTTCTCTCTCTGTCTTTACCTCACTTCTTCCTTTAAATTAAATCATGTTGAGGGGGTGTCCACGGCAGTAAATAATATATTACATGGAATGCTCAATCCAATCGCCATGGCAACGGGTCCAGCAGTGCCCAGTGCCGTAATTGGCTGTGATCCTCCTTCTCCTGGCCTTGTTGACATGGAACCTTATCAGGCATTCTGGTCAGTGACTGGGAAAAGTAGCTTTTCTTATGCCTCCCCCTGACCACCTCCCTAAGCCTGCTATTGAGCTCAAGTGAGCAGGCTGTGGGCAATGCTGCCACACAATGTGTTGCATTCTGGAAGCCTCCCTTCTCTTTCAGTGTGTGGACCATAATTTACGGGTAAGAAGCCCTTCCATAATACAAATTTTGTTTTCTATCAACACCCTTGAAATTGGATGTGGCACCAAGCCCCAGCTGAATGCATTTGGACAAAAATTGGGGGGTGGGGAGGGGAAGAACAAGTGGAGGGAAACAAGTGGAAAAAGGAGTGGAAGAAAGGATGCGCTTCAATGGCACATCGCCATCATCAGAGAGAGTACTGGCCAAACAAAACTGGGTCAAAATGTCAGCTCACTCTGACCGTCTGACTAGCAAGCTAGCTCATAAGATGACCCACGGAGGTTCTTTCTGTTTCTGCCAAGGTTTTGGTTGGGGGTGGTTGCCCTGCCAAGGAGAGAGACTTATCCTCGGTGACCCATGACCTCTACAAACATCCCTCCCAGGAACACTTCAGCACCAACAGCGGGTGTACCAGGGCGTACCAGTATTTTGGGTCTGTTAGAGGAACAGACTTCTGTCTCACTCTGTCTCACTCACGAGCCAGACATGAGTGGCGAGAGCTTGTCCAGAGGGGAGGGGAGGCAATGGAGGCAGCAGTGGACTACAGAGGCGTTGGGTGACGCTTGTCATACTCCATTAATGGCCCTTTGATTGGCCTTTGTGGTCGTGGAAACGGCAAACAGCTGCATGCAAATTCACAGTGTCCTCCCCCCATGCACCCCCCCTTGGATTCAGCCTTATTGTTCTGGGCCTGGGCTTGACAAGGACGCTTTCTCAGGGGGTGGGGTGGGATGGATTGGAGTGGTTGGGGGAGAGGGGAGGGAGAAGCAGGGTGTAGACTTTAGCTGTGTAAGAATGGCCCCATGGTGGACACAGCAGGAGACTCCTGGAGAGGGCTTGTCTTTTTTTGTCATTTCATTCGCGATATTACGAGTCACGACATCTCTAGAAGAAAGAGAAATATCCAAGTCAAGCGTTGCCCCCATTGCGCTTGTGCTTCCATAATCCTATATCCGAACAGGGAAAAAAGCATACAGTACAGTTTCCAAAAGATGAAGTTAAGATTTTCAAGGGGATTTACAGAGTAGGGAGGGGGGGGGAGAGAATCAAAAGCACATTTGAATACTTCTCATGTCAGGACAAAACAAGGTTTTCTTTTTTCTGGGTATTCTGTACAGACCTTCTTATCATCTCTTAGTCACAGACAAGTATTCTTCTTAACTGCCCTTAGAATTTACAGAACAATAGGAATAGATTTAAAATATCCCACACAGAGACCAGATCAATGTTTTGCAATGGAATTAACTCCTTTTATGTAACATCTAAATGAAAACAGCAAAGCTTATGCTGCCTTCTGTAACCAGAAAGAAAGGCATTTACAACACACAGATTTCTGTAGCTCTCATGATACCGCTAATTGCTGTACTCAAAAATTCCTCAATGTGTTTGACTGTCAATAGTGTGGTAGTATGTATAGATTCTAGGCTGCACGGATCCTTTGCACAGTGCTGGAGGCAGAGTTTATATCCTCAAAGACATATACATTGTGCTGTACAATCCGTCAATGCACAACAGCAAGAGCAAACGTAATAGATTGTGAATTCCTAAGTATGGAATGCCTCTATGAAGCATACAAGGACACGTCTCTCTGCCTCATGTAACATTCATGCCAGTTCACCCTGCCTCCTGGTAAATAGCTACCACAACTGGAAGAAAGCAAGACATGGTCCAACCCAAAGGCGAAAACAGACCTTCCCGAGTAGGTGCTATTGAGAACACTAGATTCCCTTGCTTGCATTCTGCAGTTACAGAGGAGTGTATGTCCATCTGTGTTGCGAGGACTCATTTTGCCCAAGCCGGTGTGCTTTCAGATGCGCTCGCATTAGGTTCTTGAGGTGCTATTTGTATTCATGACAAAGCCGTTCTCTACGGCTCATCTGAGGAGTGCTTTGCCTCTATCCCAGCACCAGTGTGGGAGCCAGAGGAGCAAATCATGCACAGCATGCAGATTCTTTCTTTCTCTTTCTACTGTTTTCTTTTCCTTCCTTCCTTCCTTTCTTTCTTTTTTTCATTCTCTTTCTTTGTGTGTTTCTTTCCCTCTGTCTTTCTTTCACTGTTTGTTTTTCTTTCTAACGTTCTTCATTGTTTCTTCATGTCTGCTTTTTTTTCTCTTCAGACCTTTATGTGTCATTACCTAAACTGCATTTTAGTCCATGCAAACATTTAAAGAATGCTACAAAGACGGCTATGTGGAAGCTGTAGAATGTCTGGCCCATATTTAGACACTTGGAATCCAAGTCTGATCCCCCAGCAAAACACAAAGACAAAAGCATAGTCGAACATGCCAACACTTGTGCTTTTTGCCTTCCGCAGACATGAACAGAAACTCATGTTAAATCATGGGAGTGGTCTAATGCTTTTCCCTGTCTTACTTTGACACATTCCTGGCTGAGGGCTATGGTGAAATACACCTTTCCCCTGAGGCCAAGATGTATAACAGGATTATATCTGAAAGCATCATCTCTGCACAGGTGCAACATACACGTCTGTGGACCAATAACAGCTGAGTCCCCACCTCCTAAGAGGCCCGTGAGCCACATGAAATCAGCGGGATAGCCCACATGGGCCTCCAAAAAATCAATATGGAAGCCCTTCTGGCAATCTGACGTGCTTGTTTAATCTGGTGTTTAATTCTCCATTAATGGTGCCCATGACCCTTGACCTTATCCCCCCCTGCCAGCGGAAGCCATTTTAGGGAGAGAGGTATGATTCATAATGAGGCATATGCTCATAATCCTCAAAGGATTACTAAAGTAATCCATACTAAGGCTTCTCAAAAATCCCATTAGGATTGACAATCATTAATAATGCACTCGTATTTCTGGGGAAATTATTATTATTATTATTATTATTATTATTATTATTATTATTATAACTTGCACCCATAACATTTTTCAGAACACCAAAAATGAATGCCAGGATGTCCAAGCTATTAGCAAAAAAAAGCATTGCAGTGTGAGAAAGCTGCAATAAAAAAATGATTGGGGGGTGGGGGCGAATGTTGTTGGTGTCAAAACAGCCATTAGTTCATTGTTGTGGAAGGACCACTGACTGGACTGTCCTAAATTCTAAGATATTATTTTATTTTACTCATGACTGCACACTGTCATTGAAAGACAGAAAAATGGCCTTACCTTGCCTGAAAGTTTTATGACTGCATTTATGTTCAATACAGTGATCTTTCACAGTTGACAACAGAGTTCTAAATCTGAATTGATTTTTGGAGACTTTCAAGCAGTCCCTAAAGTACCAGAAGAATCTGAACAAATACATTTTTTGAATAAACAACTGTCAGTTGTTTATTAGTATACAGTAGATACAACATGATGTAGTTTTGGCTTAAATGTAGTGGACTACCTCCCAAGAAAGTTTTTGGTTTGACAATACTATATACTTGGACTTTACTAATACATGAAACATGATTGTAGCATGTCTTGGGCAAGTGGGAGTGGAAAGCTCTGAGCACTATTTGGGCAGTAGCTCACAAATTGTCTAGTCTCATGTAAATTTACAATAAACATTCTTTCCTACATGTGTACTCCTCAAAACTGCTGTTACAAAATTAGGTTTATGTTGCTACTACTAAAAAATGCTAAAGATAGAATTTCAGAACTATTACAACACACTCATTGTGATATTTACTTGGCAGGATTCAAACTCAGGTATGCTTATCAAAATCCCTAGTCTTGTTAAAACCAGCATAACCATCAGCTTACAGATAACTCACGGCCACATCGATAAAACACGTATTTTGACTCAGAATAACAAAAGCTGTAATCTCAATCAGGATACAACCCACATTCCTTGAAATTGTTTCAGCATGGAGAGCAGGATGATATTCTCTGGTCTTGGTTGGCAGCTGTGTGTTGTCACTATTCACAATTCTCTCTTATTAGCCTGGCAATTGATCCAATTAATTTACTGTGATTACTGTCAGTGTTATTCTTGTTTTTTTTTTGTTAGTAATTCACATTTCCCATTTCATCAAGATTCATTTCTTCAAGTATGATTTATGTCCAGTTGAAGAGCAGCAATGAGCTGCAAACTCTCTCTCCAGCCAGCTGGCATCCCGGATGGTGTGAGAATGTTAATGGGAGAAGCCTACTGCCGCACCCTCACTGACCACTGGACCATATTCCCTCAACTGCTACCAACTGCTGAAAATCCAGTGCAGAATTTTCCAAAGCGCACACACAGACACACACACACACACACACACACACACACACACACACACACACACACACACACACACACACACATATACACACACAGGCATGCTGGCTATCCACACACACACACACACACACACACACAAACACACACACTAGATGGGTGGAAGACCCAAATTAGCTCATCTCTACCTGGCCAAGACCTCCCGTGGCTCTCCTGAAGACCTGACAACCCTCTTTCTTCACCTCACTGAAAATCTTTTTCTTTTTTTTCAGCCAGTAATCAATAAACCTCAACGGAAATAAATACACAGAGAAGGGGAATAGAAATAGTGGATGTTTAGAAGAGGGGGAAAGAGGAGGGATAGGGAAAAAATATATATTTTGAAGCCTGGCTTCTGCCCTTTTTATTACTGTACAATTTGATGTACAATTTGAAATACAATAAGAAGGACATCTTTCCTTTACCTGGCGAGGTACAGTACACAAACATGCATCCAGTCTAACCCATAAATAATGGCAGGCTTAAGCAGACAGGGGCCTTTCAACTGAAGCGTGCACAAGTCCTTCACAGCTATTTAAATGTCACCGTTGAGGGTTCAGGATTTAGCAAAGTGCTAAAAATGTCCCTCAACATTTCACCAAGCAAGTGGAGGAAGACATGGTCCAGACGCATTCTGCTGCCAGAGACACCTTTATCTCCTTGAGCTGCCCATTTGGACTGACTTAAGCACAGTGACCTTGCCCCCCCTCATCACTGATTCCACACACACACACACACACACACACACACACACACACACACACACACACACACACACACACACACACACACATTGAGAGAGAAACGCAGACACCCTCCACCACCCAGAAGTCGATAGGGGGGAACAAGCAAGGCCTCTGATAAGGAAGCTCCACATTGGGAGACGTTGGTGACGGACAGTTTCCTGTCCTCCTCCTCGATAAGTCTTTGTGCCCTGTGCACTCAATAGGGGAATATGCTACATGGAAGGGTCAATAGTGATAGCGTAGAGCAAACAAAAACATTCTTTGTGTTCTGAATTCAGACATTTTCTCATCCCCCCCTCCCCTCCTCACTACGCATACTTATTGAATTTCCCGCACTGCAGAGCCTGGATGCCTTATCTGTCTCTGTTTATACCTGCAAATCACCTCTGGAGCCTTTGTTTGCAGGTGACCCACCCTCACGTGACATTTCATTCTCCGGCACAAAAGTGTGGTCATGCTTGATGCAAGCCTGAAAGGATTACTCAGACTATTCTTAGAAACCACACATCCTCCTCTGAAATAGATATTCTATGCCATGTAGACACTTACTGCATTTTAAACTGCATTTTGTCATTTGTTAACTAATTATTATTTTCAAGCAGCTTGTGCACATATTGCAATTTTATCTCCAATTATTACAGAAAAAAATGACAACTACTACACCAACAACGATGATAATAATAACAATAATAGTCATAATTATGATAATAATGATCACCAGGAGCATCATCATCATGAATTAACAACTTAAAAAAATAGCAATGCATTATAAGCATTGACATGTACATGTAAAATTTTTGTGCTGCCATAATTGTAACAAGATAAAATGTTCTATGCAAGCTCTCTGAGAGTGAGATCCTCTTTTACAAACAATATGTCTTACTAAAGCAAACTCCCCAAGACACATTCATGTTTCAGAATTAATGAACAAAAAAAAAAAAAGTGTCTGGTTTGGAGCTTGAGACAACATTAGTGTTGGAATGAATCAGAGACAAGTCTGTACGAAAGCTGAATTTGCAGTGCTTAATAAGTGTAAACTAAGGAAAGGGATTTTCGGCACTTAATATCGCACGCTTTCATTTCAGGTTGTCTTGTGTTGCATAAATATTGGTTTACAACCGGTGAGATATCCCATTGTGGGAAGCCTATCCTGACAACTTGATTAAAGTTAAAAGCTTCCTTTATAGATTAAATGTATTGCTTTGTCATAACAGCTGTCAACCAAGCGGACCGCAAAATGGAATACACAGACTGCAGGAGCTTACATTAAGGGAAAGTGTTCATTTATAACCACACTCCCATTCTATACTCCATCCGCAGATACAAAGCAGATCTCTCCATTACAAAGAGGGGATGAGGTCCTCCGCAAAGCTATGAGGGCCTATAGGGAGGACATGAATGGCGGAAAAAAAAGACTCTGTAATCCTTACGTCCATTGCTTACACACTGGCGAGTGTGAACGGATTTGGATTGTGCGTCGCTGACAGCGAAGGCTAGATTTACTGGCGGGCTTAGGTACCGATATCAAACTGTCAGGCGGCGCTGCGGCCACCCCATTAGGTGGGCCACGCGTTCATCACCGTGCCATAAAGTCGAGGAGTTTTACAGTCAAATGTAAATACGCAGTAAAGCGCCGGCACCGCTCGCTTAGGGTGGGGGTAAATCCTACAGGGCCCATGGGAGCACTCCCACAGAGGGGGAATTTTGCCCCGGCCGACGCAGCCGCGCTCTGCATCGCATCTGGACTCACTCTGCTGGGGGTCACATGGCCTTTGAAACTCCTTCACAATGAAAAATTGATCTCCGGCTTGCTCTGCTCATCCCCCTTTGGTTTATTTGACGTTCCACTCTTCTCCGGGCATATTAATTATCAACCCAATGCAGCTAATGCAGCCTCCCTCTGAGCACGAGCAGACATGGGGACATGACACTTCCTCCCCCTAATATATGTGGAGGGGAAATGCAAAAAGAGAATTGCCAATGCTTCCAAGGAATTCTTTATGAAACGCAATGAATACTTGAGTGAAAAAGACACACACAAGTCAATGTGAGCAGTCACACACACACACACACACACACACACACACACACAAGAAAAATCATAACTGCAGATATTCTGTGAGGCAAATATTCATTGGCTTAATTCCAGCTGAACGCAAGACCCAGCTGGCGTAAATGATGCTAAATTCATGGCTGTCACCTAATTGTGAAGTATCTAGAAAAACTAGATTCAAAAAGTGATTAACAGACTGTATCCTATACCACTGCCATATAGGGTAAAAAAAGAAAAACAACATCAACCGTAAAATCACATGCCACTGGCACACACGGATGGAGTGAGGGAGTGAATGAGTGGGTGCGACACAGCAAAATTCAGAGCCACCCCCTTATGCACGGCATGCCACAATTTTAAATTAATTATCAAAACAACTAAAATGGTAAATGAAGCCGCATCATAATAAAAAGCCCAGTTCAGTGGACTGACCTCAGTATAGCATCACTGTTCTTTTCTGCGATCTTTCTGTGTGGTCGTGGTTGATGTCACTGTTCACACATCCACTTTTCTTTTCTTTTTTTTTTTTTTATCTGAGAAACTTGTTTTCAACAAGCACCTAGACAGACTACAGCATCTTCTAACACAGTTTAATCTACATACATGTACAAAAAACAAAAACCTGGCATGCTGACTTGGAGTCTTTCTCTTCTAACCACATTCCTTCCAACACGTCCGTCATGGCCAGATTACAGAACAAGCGATAAGGCCGTTCTTGTTTCATGGATGATTTCCGTTTGGGCAGAATAGCACCAGAGAGGGATAACTCATATCTCTGCCTGCTTGTTCTGAGTGCACTGTTTCATCAGTCATGTGAATCTCCCATGGCAATGTTGCGATAATTCACGATAGCCCTGTCATGGACCCCTATGATTCAGACATGCACAATGCAAAAAAAGAAAGAAAGAAAGAAAGAAAACAAAAACAAACTGAGCGTAAACGCGGATGACAGAATGGACATTTATGACTGAGGACAAATGTAGAGCTCATGCAGAATGCCAGTCCAATTCATACTCTCTCTCTCTTTGTCTCTCTCTCTCCCTCCAAAAACACTGTGAGAGGCAAGTCATACAGAGACCTTCAGGGAGACTTTCCATCTGTGAGGCAAACACAGTCAGACTTCTCTTGGAATGGTGCTGACTCTTACAACCTTTGTCTAAATGAATCTGGTCAGTTTGTGTGTGTGTGTGTGTGTGTGCATGTGTGTGTGTGTGTGTGTGTGTGTGTGTGTGTGTGTGTGTGTGTGTGTGTGTGTGTGTGTAAGTGTATGACTGGCTATTTGTCAACTCAACTCAGAAACAGGTTCAGCCGGTCTTGCCCACTGGCATCTGTTCCTCTCCAGGATAAAGGGTTTAGGTATTGCTGACCACAATCCCTGTGGTTTTTCCCTCAGAGACATGCCTCCTTAAGATTAAACAGCACTGTTTGATGAGATTTTCAGTGTCTGAAAAGTGCTGATTAAAAATACTTTACCATCAAAAACACATGGCAAAGAAATGCATGTTTCTCGCAAGGGGCAGATCTGTTCGACACAACCACGTTAGAGATTTAATCTAGGGGCCCTTTCATTTCCACAGAACATTTACACCCCCCCCCCCCCAACAGGAGCTCAAATGCACTTGGCAAACAACTGAACTCATGCAGAAACCACTGCTTTTAGTTTCCTGTCTACAAGCCAAGAAGCTCCACAGCCCAAAACACACAGTGTTGCTCGATGTTAAAATGATCCCTTGTCTACACTGGGGTGTCACAGACAATTAACTACATGCTGTATTGTTGTGTATTACCATGTTGGAACCTTTTGGATATGGGGCAGCAGTCTCATTGCTGGCGTTTAACAGATATCCAAATGTCTACACAAATAAACCACAACCACTAATCCACCCCTCCTTGGCTTTGAAGATAATGACACCTATTACCAAGACCTGGCAGGTGGAGGCTTGCATACGAATCCGACCTTTTTGTGATTGCTTGTGCTGAATCCCTATTGTAACTTAACTCTTTCTGTCTGTGGGCAAGAGGGGTGGGCCACCCACCTTCTACTTTGCTTTAACATACCCCCCACCCAGTACGCTTCCCAAGTTTACATTCCCACAGCTCCCGCGCCATATATAACAGAATTAAGTCAAAGGAGTGCAAATAAGTAGGTTAAGTAAATCAGTTTGTAATCTGTTTGAGAAAATGTGCCCACGTAAGGCGCAACAGCAGCAAACGATCACTTAGCGCTAATATTCTCCTTGCATGTTAGACCAGTTAGATTCAATGGAACCCTCCTGTGATATTCTACACTTGTGTAGTGCTAAGTGATGCACTGAAAATATTAAACAAATGTAAGCCGTAGGGAGTATTTAGCTGTTGTGCATTCTTCATAGATCTCTCAACAAGTTCTTATAGAGGCTAGCCTTCTGGGGTGCATATTGGGGGGGGGGGGGGGAGTTTACATACTTCCTGGTTCCCTAAATTGTCACCAAAATGCAATGATTGCTCCGTATCCAGGGGAAAACAAAAATCTCCCCCACAGGAATTTCATTAAATGTTTCAACGCGTGTACAAAGTGTTTCTGTGTAACTGATCACAAAGCTATATCATCTACCACAGAATAAGAAGCAGTTATCGAGGGCCTTGTGTGAGGCACCAGTGGAAATGCGGTTTGTACTTGAAAAATTCAAGTCCTTAGGGGGGGCTTGGGTGGAAGGTAAATGACTTGTGGATGGATAAGACATTGTTTTCAGAGAAACCCACACACATTCCAACCATTGATGGATGGGCAAAATGTTCATTCATTGAGTTGAGTGCGTTCACGTCAAATGAAACCAAAAACCTTGACTCTCTGCATGCCAAAGGAACTACTTAAAAAAAAACATTCTCAGGCCAGACTCAGCCGAGAGCCCAGAGTTGTGGCCCCTTTCCAGGAGATTTTTTTCCACTCTTGGGTGTTCTTGAGTCCACCCAAAATTACAATTCTGCAGGCACAGCGGATATCAGCTTGAAAATCTGCCAACTGCCAAGAACCAATCAATTTTTACAAAAACATTTCCATCATGTGAAAATCAACCCCAAAACAGAGAATTCCGCAACACTGCAAAACACCAGCAACAGAAAATGACACATAATAAAGAAGAAAGATTTATTCAACTATGATCTGTAGTTTAGCTGTAATCAATGTTTGGCACACAAGTGTGTGATTAAATCTACTTTGTAGACAACAGAAACGAGAAGAGAGCAGAAGTAGTAATGATTGTCATTATGCACACAAAACCAGATCAGTGGTTTAGATGGGGGAGCACAGAGACAATTTTGTAACTATACTGGTAATTGCAACCAAACATGCTAATCAAAAGAAAAGAGTCAAATTTGAAGGGACAAAAACAGCTACAATAATGGTAACCACATCATAGCACACACACACACACACACACACACACACACACGCACACAAACTCACACGCGCACGCGCACACACACACACACAAACTCACACACGCACACACACATACACACAAAATACAGCTTTGCCCTTCCTTAAAGACTGTTAGGAAAGAAAAGCTGAGAAATGTTTGTTAAAACATAACTCAGTTTGGCAAGTGGCCAATAGGATACAGGTGTGAGACAAATGAGCAATCTGCATTTCAAAAGCAATGTCTTTTTTTTTACCACCGTTTCACTAGAAATTACTAGAAATTTTTAATTGGAACAGCTCTTTTTAAAATAGATTTGTAGAGTATTGTACATAGGTACTTACAATACCACGCCATCCCCACACAAGCTTTCACTCAACATTCATCATCACTTTGTTTTGCTGACATAACGATAACTTACCTTGTGAAATTTGAATGAGGGCCAGAGCCAAGAGCAGCCAGAGAACAAGTGGACACCTCCACGGAGTAAATGCCATTTTTATTCTGTCGGTGAGGACTCCCTCCAGATGCTAAACGAAGACTGGGAGTCGGCTATACTCAAACGAAAAGCTCCGGGCCAAATGAATTTCAGCGATCTGTGGTTCTCCGGGATTCCACACCGATCATCTTCTCATCTGGAATCGAAAAGGTGAGAGAGACAACAGCTCAGTTTGTGCTTTACAGATACTATATGGCATACGACATCAACATGTCATTATTTTTTCTTCGACGAAAAGTAAAGTATTTTTTCTCTTCTACAGTAATAAAGAGTAAATAATGTGCACATGGTCAGATAACTCACATGCTCTGCTGCTCACTGCAGCGAGCGCTGATAATGAGCGGGAAACTATATCAACTGGATCAGAGAATGAGACATGTTTTGTCTATGAAACATAAAAGCAAACAAGACTGTGATTGTTTTGGCCAAAGTGGTGAATTGCAATCTCTGTCTCGCAGGACAAAAGGAGAAAAGCTCAAACAAAAACAATCTCATGGGTTCTGTCCTCTTCCTTGGCTTGCCTGCAGGATGTTACATAGAGGTACTAAAGGGGATATTGTAAATAAGTAATCATCTGTACCTAGGACTGCATGTTTACTACATTTTGCTTCCTTATTTTAACATTTGCATTAAGGGATTTAAAGAGTACAGAGTACAGAGTACTTTCTGCAGTTCCACCGGTAGAAGTCTGTCTCTCAGGCAACGACTTCACACCATACAACAGCACCTTTTCTCTCTCTGGGTGTCTCTGTGTGTGTGTGTGTGTGTGTGCGGCCATGTACGTGCGCATGTGTGAGTGCCTTTTGTCTGGTTTCCTTATCTCAGGGGGGACCACAAACAACCCAGACTGCTTTGTCTGCATTTGTCTGCAAAGGTTACCATTTGGGATTGAGGAGAAGACAGGGCTCGTTAGAACAGAACACCCCCCACCACCCACCACAAAAAAAAAAAACAAAAAAAACTGAGAGATGGATGGCACGTCACATTCACCCACACAGGTACCTGAACACGAACAAGCATAGTTCAGCACCCAGACAGAAGCACACCTTCATATGAAACAGAAAAATAGCCTTGCCTTGGACTTAGACACAGAGCTAGAAAGAGACGGAGAGCGAGAGGGAGAGAGAGCGGGAGCGAGAGGTGGAGAGAGAGAGAGAGTTAGACAGGGAGAGGGAATCAAATCTTTTTCTTCTCTCCAATCCAAAAAGGTGTCCTCTTTTCCCACCGTCCCTGCACCCACTTTCCTCCTCGGACTCCTCCGCATAATGTGCAAATCATAGGTAGGCTATGGACTTGGAATCATCTGAATTGCCCACTGAATTTCACACTTTGAAGTGTATCGCACAAAAGCCTCCCCTGCTCCTCCTCTGAAGAGCCCCTCGTCAACTATCCTGATTATTTTATAATGAACCTAAATATGAGCACCGCAGCTCTCTCTCTCTCTCTCTCTCTCTCTCTCTCTCTCTCTCTCTCTCTCTCTCTCTCACTCTCTTCAGATCGGTCTCAAAGCTCCTGTAATGTAAAAAAAGATATTTTTGGTGAATCAAAAGGGGAGAAAAGGAGTCTTAGAACAAAACATTGAGAGGCTCCACATTAGCATACAGAGGTGTAATTTGCCTCCTATTATGTATTCAGTCCTTAAGTGGTGGTGAGCGGGAGACTCTCTTTTCTTTCTCCATCCTGAGGTATTTAAAAGAGGCTCACAGGTCGCCGTTCAAGAACAAAAGTACAGGTCAAAGCTGCATGTACAGTAATGCCAGAGATACAGGATTAGGCTCTACCATGGAACCACAAGCCATGCCACAGAGCACATCACGAGCCAGGAACAGGCCTTTGAAACTAACAGCTACGCGCACCCAATCAGATCATCACAACGGCGGCCATAATTAAATCATGTCCACTTCACAAGGACTGCCAAGAGAGGCGAACTGACTATCAAAGGCAGGGTTCAAGGTTCACCATCTCCACGAGGTGCGCAGCTCCTTGTCGAGAAGCACTGCAGCAAGCACCCAAATCAGCCGTGCGAAAGGAACCACCATCGTCATCCTACAACAGAGCCGGGGGAGCTCCAGTAATCGCTGATGACGGACATCGACTGTGGGGGAAATCCCATGGCCTGCTGCGACGGCTGAGACGCTGATCCTGTCAGACACTCAGGGGGTCGGATGGGTGGCTGCAGGCGTCAGTAGTGGGATGCAGGTTGGGGGGTTTGGGGGTGGGGGTGGGGGTTGTGAGTGAGTGGGGGTGTTGGGAGGGCTGGACTTGAGGCCCGACACACCAGCTCACTGCCTTTTCCCTCATTAGAGCGCTCAAACCATCACCCTGCTGAGGGAACACACTCTCTTTATGCTTTTAAGATTAAGCGCAGGAGCCAACTATTATCATCCCCCTAAACACCGTTTTGTTTGGCAGATTTTAGACTGGATTTGGTCCGACTTGAAATAAAAGGATTAGCCGATTAGCATTAAGAAGCTTTCCCTCCATTCCTGATGGACGCATCATAATTTATTGCGTCTGGACTGTGGTAGATGGTAGCTACAGGGGAGGGTGCACTTTCTCAAGCATGAAATGGTTTGCAAGAGTAAGTTGTTCAACTGAGGAATTGTATAATACTATGCCTAAAAGCAGAAACATACTGTCACTTGGAATTTTCCAAGACTGGAGAGCTAGTATAGAGGTTCATGATATTTTTATCCTCACATTAAATTGTAACTAGAATTGGTACAAAAAATTCAACCTAAACTAATACAAAAAACCCTTGAAAATCATGAATAGAAGCACTACCAGTTGGCCTTCTGAAAAATTAGACACAGTTGCATTTCAAAAGAATAGAAATAAGGAGGTATTGTGAAAGGAAATTGTGGGCAGGAGAGACTAATTGCAACTTCATTTAGAGCAAGTACATTAGTTCAGGTCCGGGCCTGGACTTTCACTTGCTTGCTGGGTTGTCTTTGTACTCCAGCTTTCATACGCACAGCATTCAGCTCAGCATGGCACTCTGAGCGCTGAACCCCTGTCATCAATCAGTAATACAACCATGTCCATAATTATACCTTCAGACATCAGGTGCATACGGTTTGATGCTAAGCATGACTAAAAGTCACATTCACTGAATGCTCTTTATAATTACTGACATCTTTTTCGAGAATCTTTTTTTTTGCCTTCTTCTTCTTTACGTCTGTTTGCACTTTCTTGTCACCCCTGATTCGGGCATTTGTCAGAAAGGAGGGAATAATGACCTACATACACACTCTACATCTGTTTTCCCTCTCCTCCCACAGACAAAGACAGCCTAGGAAGACAAAGTTGTCATCAGTGCAGGGGAATGGAAAAAATTACAGCACTGGGCTAATTTTTCATGTTATCTAAAGGATGATGGAGAGAACAAAAAAAAAAGAACAGCCCAGCTTGTATGTGGAAAGGAGGTAATTAAAATATAATTAAAATAAATGGGTGGAAAAAGATAGCCCAACAGGCCTCAGCATGAAATATATGGCTGTTTGTGACGACTGAATGTGAGCCTCCCTCAAAGCCTGTGGCTGCTCCTCTCAAGCTGGGGAGGCGACCCGGCAAAAGAATGGCAAAGAAAAAAGAAGGAGTCCAACTTTCTAAGACGAGAGGAACTGAATTAATGGGGGAGAAGAGAAGGGGGAGAAGAATAGAACTGAGCAGAAAGAAAGGGGGCGGGAGGGTCACTATGGGAGATTGACAGCTTGTGAGTGTCGCTTGACCTCTCGGGGGTTCGCCTCCAAGTATTCTCGACGGGCTTAGGGAAGAACAAAATAAAGAGCAAGAATGTTAATTTATTTTCAATTGTCAGTTCGTAGGAGGGGGGTGGGGGGTAACGAATGCATACATACATGCATATGAAATGAGCGCAGAACAAAACTTAAATGTAAAGCAGTGTCCAAGCAGTGCAGACACATACAACAATCTCACACATCTGAAATGAAGACGTGGGCTTGCATTTTTCTGCTCAGACCACCAATTCTGCCTGACTCAAACTACTAAACATCTGTGAAACTAAAACATCCCCCACTCTGCTAACTTCTCCCCCTCTACCCCCAACACACACACACGTTTTACATTTAACTAAGACAGGCTATACAGAGCTCACTTGCATCTGGATGGCTGTGGCAGAAGACATTAGCATTTTAAAAAGAGGAGGATGTTGTATGGACAGACTGTAAAAAGAGAGGCTGATTAGCTACAAGACAAAAGGCTTCGGGGGAGGGGGCTGTTGGGCCAAGCCATACAGAAGATCTCCTTGGATACACCCCACATTCTCATTTGAAGCCTCTTGGAGCCATTGTACCCTGTGGTGACAATTCCTGACAAGGCCATGGCAGGCTATGCTTTCCTCTCAAGGATATTATGTCATTTTCTGGACATGCAGAAAGCTTGTCAAAAGCCTCTGTGAGAGCAAATGGATGCTACAATCAGGTGAAAATGTTTTTTTTTTTTTTTTTAGCACTTTGCAAAGTGAAGTTGTGTCGACATTGCAGGGTGAGATTTGGGGAAAAGGGGAAGGTAATGGGAGGCAGCGAGCCCTCTCTGCAGTGCTGCTGGGTTTCAACACCCTCCACAAACAGGAAACTATTAGGGCGAGCTAATGACCCGATCTCAAATGTCATACAGGGCCAGGGAAACAAGTCAGACGACTATGTTTTAATTTGCATTATTGCTCAGTGGAAAGGCCTATCGCTGCATAATAGATTCTACAGTCAACTACCACAACTCCCATCTGAACTAATAGGGCCTTAGCAGTCCCCATCATTGCAATCACCATCGCCTTTGCCTCATTACCTGAGGAGGTAACACTGTTGTCTGTCTGCTCTAATGACAATGGATGAAGTGAGCTGCTGACAAAAAATCCCCAAAGAACCCCCTAACCCACCACCACCACCACCCTTACCACACCACCACCCGGCCGTACCACCTCTTTGAACACAGCTAACAGCACTGATTTGTAAAGGTTACAAGACCCTAATGAGAACTTAATGTATTCCGCAAAATTATCCTCATGCCTTGCTGGGATATGGTCGAACTGTAGATGATTTAAATGTCACATTCATTTATCACAAAAAAGATGCACCTCATAGGTGTTGACGGAGTCCCATCTCGCTACGGCAGAGGTAGTGTAATTTGCAATCGGGGCCTTTCAGAGGCTCAATCTGTATTCTCCCGCGAGCTGCCAGAGCTCCTCCTGCGCCCTCCCCGCTTCCCCTCGGTCCATTCACTCACACAACCCTATCTTCTGCGGCTTACACTTGCTCGCACTCAATCACAATTTACAAGAGAAACTGTGGTTGGCTTGACAACCTCACTTATATTTACCACAGACAGGATAAGCAGTAATGCTTGTGATCATTCCGTCAGCAAAGGAGGGGGGGTGGGGGTGTCCTCCGAGGACATGGTAAAAGCCTGGATCAACTGTTCAAACTCTCGGTTGGCCATCGTTTATTTACACACCAACAGTGCTATGTTCTTTATGACACCTGCACACCTTGCTTGGATTATATTGCTGTGGCTGAGCAAAGTGTGATACAAATTCCTGGCTGCACTCCGATCCTTTTCAAGTGCTAATTCAAATGTAAACTAGGTGTGCCTTCCTGGAGAGAAAGATATACGCCATGGTGAAAAGGGGTTTAAATTATAGCCAGCCATTCATATACAGTATAGCATCGTAAAATAGAGAACGTGCAGGAGGATGGAGACACACAGAAGCAATAGATCTACATATGCTTCAGTAACAAAGTAAAACAAGGCGCTGAAAATATTCTAATCCAGGCTGATGAGTAGAAGAACCACATGGCTGCACTAAATGAATAGCTGCAGGTTTGCGTCTGCTTTAAGTTGCAGCGTAATCGTCTCAGAATAACGAGGCTTGGGGGATCAGTGAAGCAGTCGAACCAGTTTCCCACGTTGCCCCAGTATTTATAACTCTGTGGTTTTCATTGAGCAAAAGAGCCCTTTTCAACTTGACGATGGTGGGGGATCGTCAGTGCCCATTTTCACTGGGAGTGCTGCGAGAGGTATGTGAGTGTAGGCCCACCTCCTGCAAGACTGGCTGAAAGTAATGTTTTCTTGAAAACCAGGGCACACAAATAAGGCCCAGGGATAGCTTCAGTCTTTGACACAACGAATATGATGAAAAAGGGTCGGAAAACAGCAGCGGCAGCGACAGCGCCACACTGCCAGCACGGTGCCCCTCATGGCTTCAAATAAAGCGCTTCCAAGTAAGAATGTTGGACCAGTTTCACAGCTTTTCTCTGCGACGAGGCCTTGCTTAATCTCTGGCTAGCCTGCCACTGGCTGAGACACTGACTTCCTTATTTCATTTTAACTCCCCCCCCCCCACCCCCCATCCCCAATCCTCTGCTCCAGTTTTTTTCTCTCCTCTAGTACATCATTCCTGCGGGTGTTTGTGTAGTGTCCCTTAGTTACTGGGAAAGAAGCACAGCAGCATAGAGAGTTAAAAGCTTGCCCTGTCCCACTCATAAGAACAAGGCCATCAATAATTTACTGTCATCGGGAAGCATTATCTAACAGCCCGATTAAATTTTTAGCATGGTGAGTGACACACACACACACACACACACACACAGACACACACACACGCAGGCACGCACACACGCGCGGCATGAAAAGTGCACTGTAAGAGGACACTGGGGGTGGTAACGTTGCCTGCGACAGATGTGACCATGCTGAAGTGAGGAAATCTTCCCCGTCACCATTTCTGACAAGTCAATCCTTCACATGTCTACTTAAGGAGGTCTTACTCAAATAAATAACTACACAAAATATATAATATTACATTTAAGTAATGAATAATTAACAAAACAGATTACTATGTAGCTATGACTAAACATCATTTATCTGGTGCATAGGCATTTCCTTATCTCTTTCATAATATTTAGGTTGTACCTGAAAACCTGAAATATTTAACATGTCCTTAAAATGTCAGCGAGCTTTAAGAAGCTGAAAAGGAAAAGCACCCAAGGCTTTTTCATAGGGCAGAGAGCCATTTTGCGCCGAGTCTAGCCAAGGAGCGAGAGAAGCCCATCTAAGCCAAGATCAATTAGATCCAATTCCAGTGTAATTAAAACGTCCTAGCAGAGGTCTTTGAACTCAACTGTTCACAATCACTGACAGAATTAAACCAGGCTACCTCGGTAACACCAGCAGAGAGCTGTTGACCAGTGCTTTAGAATTCGACTGACCCCACACATGGCAAAAGCATTTCTGTCTACCTTAACTGGCTTTCGGCAAACTGAATTCTGACCTCAACAACATTTTATCAAAAATCCTTTACTCGAATCACCTGGGGACATTTACACTTTTTTTTCTGAGTTGTTTTTTTGTCAGCGTTTGCTGAGTGACTGCTCTCACTGAACTCAGCTGTATGACACGAGAAGCACTTCCGCTGTCTTATTGTAGAGGGACATGATCTGATATTTCTTCAAGCAATGAATTAATAATATCTGTCACGGTGCTACTTCCATGTGCCCCATGATCCATGATCAATGATGACAAATATATCACACTATATCACATAATTGCCCTTAGCTGAAAATCCCATTACTATTTACACACATAGAGGAGTAAAAATGTATCTCTAATTCACAGAAAAACAACAACTTCTCGCCACGGATTTTATGACTTTAACTATTAGCGAAGTAATGGCTTAGTCCCATGAGTGTGTTTGATACTTAACCATGCTCATCAGAGGAGAAACAGCTTATGACTTTCCTAATTAAAAACATGGTGCAATCAGCAATCACAATCCCTCTTCCCAAACAGTATTCAAGATATAATTTGCCTGGGTGATCAACAGCGGGCTCTCCCTTAACATGTTTAAACAGTGATGACGACTGTCTCTGCCTCTTCAGGAGGCCTTTTGAAACGAAACAAATCAGCTCCAATCAAAGGCGAGTGGGTGATTTAGAGGGTCTTGTTTTAGCTCTTGAGTTGCTTTTTCAGTGATACTTTCAGTCTGCCAACAATTTTTTTTTCCTTCAGAATCTTTTATTATGGACACCCAGATTATAAATAGTCTCTCATCACAAGCACACCTGCACTAAACACAAAAATGCAAGACAGACGATCGGCTGGCAGTTTCAGCCACGCTGAGACAATGAGCTGGTCGCTCTGGCTCAAAACGATCGCCAACAAATACAGTATGCCTTCAAATGAAAGACCAGTAATCAAGATTCTTTCAAAGCCCTGATGAATAGAAACGGTAGTTAATGAGACTGTATAGATTCATTAAAAGAGAAAGTGCTATATTAAAACATCACAAACGTTATACTTAAAAGTGCATTAATACTTTGAAATAGTCTGTCAAAGATAATTACTGGCATACAAATCCAACTATGAAGTCCTCAATGATGATTCTTTGACAGTTATCTCCAAAGGGATTTTTGTCCCAACTTATTGGCATGAAAAACACATTATTATGGGATTTAACACTCATGCCTGCACCTTACGCCCCACACGTTATCACCCAAAAACACTAGCCTATAACAATCATAACGAGTATGAAAACACCATGATCAATCAAAAAAGCAGACTGAAATTCCCAGACACCGCACACAAGTCAATAAACAACTTGAAATCCATACAATGAGGAAGTGCTACAGCTGCAGGATACGTTGACTCACCTACTATCATCACGTAAGCAATGTTGTCTCACATATTTTTGTATCTGCACAAAGCTTTGCGCTACACGTGAATCTGACTAAAACCCATCAAGACACACATAATTTCTAATCGTTTTACAGGCAAACAAGAGTATTTTCTTCAGCCCAGTTATTGTCTTGTAAGGGTTATAAAAGAGTGAACTTTCATTCATGTCGCTTCAGCTCACTGAATCCTGCACTGCCAGGTAACAACACAGACATTACACAAAGGCCTGCCGAAGGGCCAAGGACCATTCAAGGACCCTCTGACAATATCACATCACACAGAGCGTATAAAAAAGGCATACATCACACAGGAGAGGGCTGAACTGACGATCAATGGTCCAGAGGGAGTCTGACTGTGTCTTTAAACTACCTGATATCTATCACAAGCCCATCCACTCCTGACACTTTATACACTGTGCGGGGACAGTGATTGCACGACAGTGGTCCTCATACAGAAAACAGCCACCGGTTATCTCAGGTGCCTTTCTTATTCTTGAGGATAAACCGGTCACAGCTAATGGCCAGCATAACAGGACCAGGACCATTGGCATTTTCCTGAAATGTCTAAAAGGAAGTTGTCATAACACGCTTCAGTTCACTTGTGTGTGTATTTTCTTTTTTTCAGCCAATGAAATCTTCCCATTATAGGCCTACATAGAAATAAGCCTTCAATTCCATGAAAATTACAGTCTATATCCCCAGCTAACCAATGATTTTGTGTCTTCAGGGCTGTGGCAAGAGGGTAATAGCCATAGTTAACCATTCAATATGCTGGAGTCAATATCATTGCTCCATTTCTGAAGTGCTCTCCAGAAAGCATAGAGAACTAAAAATGTCATACTCTGAAGATGGCAATTGAGGTACAAACCCCATTGAATAACACTGTTTTGTTCTTGGGGTTCTATAGGTGCTTTTCACCTGCAAATACAGTGCTGTCTCTCAAGTAGTTTCCATCTAGATTCCCAATAAAATCACCAATAGAGAAAAGCATGACTGCACTATCCAACCCCCATTTTTTTTTTTTTTTTTTTTTTGTCACAGGGGGGTTGCGGTGGTGATTTCTCAGATTTCAAAGCGATATGTACGTAACACTAACTCATGTGGTGTGCGCAACCCAACCCTTCACCCTTTGCTCTTGCGTGCGCCTCGTGCTAACCACCAAGGCTAAGGTGTATTATCACTCTACCCTCTGAAGACCTCGCCGATGTCCTCTCTCGCTAATGGCGGCCATTTGTTGCACAGGAGGAGCCCAGAGGGCAGTCAAGACATCTCGCAGGTCAATGCTAATCCCCTGATATATGGAGCCCAAGGACCCCGGCCCATTCATCAATGCCCCCCACCCCACAGTCGACGGTTTATACAGTGAGGTGGTCAGGAGCTGAGAGGGTTAAGACGCAAGCCTTCAAAGACCTCCCAAACACTATCCATCACCCCAAATCAGCATCTCGACCAGCAGGGGTATTTAAAAGACACCAAGAGGGGCAGTTTTCTAAAAAAGCAGCCTGGACAAGGACAAACCTGGCCCTCGGGACAGGCCAATGACCCGCTTCACTTTTCATCGGATCATTCCCTTGTATACAGCGTGTATGTATGCGACATGTTGATCTACTCCAAATCACTGTGAAAAAAAAATACCACAGCTAATGGTCCACGCAAGACTGGACTGCAAACTATTTCTGTTCACACACAGTCAAAGAGAAGAACTAATGATGGCTTTCAAATGTCTTGTCAGGGAATCGAAACATAAATTCACTGAGTTAGTGTGGCAGATCTAAGCATGCTGGCAGGGACCATTTGATGAGTATACTTACAAGCACAGCATGATTGTGTGGCGCAAACACAAATAACTAGATAAACAAAATAAACTAACGCAATTACACAGACAACACAAGCAAAACCTTTTGCACACACACACACACACACACACACACACACACACACACACACACTCTGTCTATTCAAAATAGTGCTGTGTTTCCTACAAGACAAATACAGCCCACAACACTCAATCTTCTCAACCGACACTTTCAACTAGCCAGCAGACAGGCCTATTTGTTTCAGCGTTGACTCTTCCCTGCAGCGTTATTCAACAGCGGTGGATAACTGCTGCCATGATTATCACTGCTTATACTTATCACCCAGTCCATGCAGTCTCATTCGCCCAGCTCCTCTCATGCCCACTTTCCTGCAGTTTCTCTTCCACTTTTGACATGGCGCGCATCAGACAAACACAGAGAGACAGCTGTCAAACCAACCTGCTGTGATTGAGCCTAGCAGGTGACATTTTCTCTCGTTCTCACTCCCTATATTTGCATGTGTGTGTGTGTATGTGTGTGTGTGTGTGTGTATGTGTGAGTGTGTTATAGACATCCTCACCCTTTCTTCCTATCTAATTGTGTGCCCACAAAAAAAATCCTCTCTTCATTACTTTTCCTTCACTAACCGTATATGTAACAGCAAACTCATTTGCAATGGAGGAAATTAGACAGCCTCAAACATGTTGTCTGGAATTTTAAATAACTCAATTAAGAGCATTTATCATTGCAGTTTGTTATTGCTTCTGTTAACTCGTGAGTGTTTTTTTGGGGGGTGTGAGTGTATGAGTCGCCCCATGCCAGACCTTCTCAATTTAAAATATCTAAAATGTATAAAAGATTGAGAAGGTGAGTGGTGAACACAAGGTATTCAAAAATATCCCTTGCTAATTTCACATTTAAATTAAAATATATATTTATTTTTCTCTGACTCAACATATTAGCATGAATCACAAAAAAAAAAATGTCCTTCATGCTGCAGAAAAAAAAAAATCTTACATTTTTGACAAGATCTTCAATTTGACAAAAGGCAAACGTTATTTTTTGCAGTGGCACTTTTTTTGCCTGCTGATGGAGGCTAAAGAAGTTAATCACTTACATATGAACCTACTTTGCCAACCCTTGCCAATGAACCTTAATTTGTTCCTTTCTAGGCTACATAGCCTATGACAAAATACATCATCAGATAATTCTGCGGAAGCAAGACGAATATCTACAGAAAAAGCAATGGTAAAGTATCTGGAGTTATCCACTAAAGGTATACAGACTGATGGATCCACCGGCTACTAGCCTACCGAGTAGGCTACCCACTGGGCCAGTCCTTTTAGCCGACTTTTTTCGCCTCTCTCTATTCTCGGTGGCAGAACTGGGGGATGGTAGGCCTACTCAAGTTCTCTATTGAGATAGGGACACTTTGATATGTAAATTCGAGCTCGGAAAAACGCGAAAAATCACACTCGCATAAATTCAAACCATTTGCAGGGAGTTGATGCGAGATGAGATGGCACTTCCACTGAAGACGGCCAGAACAAATGGACCAAATCACACAGTGCGCTTTGGGAACGGGGAGGAGGAGGGGGAGCTGTGGGGGCAAGCCTAACAACGAAACATTTGTTCTGAAGAATTCCTTGCCTGACAGTTGCAACATTTGAATGAATGAATGCATGCTTCAGTGAATGAAGAGGATAGCCTACCTTCAGGTTTGCTCTAATTAGCTCTACTGTAAGTGGCGCAAGAATAGTCAGTTAATTTTCAAGTGAGTGCATAAATCAATGTGAAACGTGGGCCTACGATGAATCGCAATTTAGCCTAGGCCTACTGCCTTGTGTCCATTTTCCCAAGCTATGAGAGCAGCCTATCCGCACAGACATGAGTTATATTAGTTGCAATAAGCATGTGGCCTTTAGGGGAAAAAAATATAAGTTAGAGGCTAGTTTTGATACGGCTCACACAATTTAGGCTTAAGGCATTTTATCAGCCTACGCAAACTCTCTGTGAGGCCTAATAACTCGGAGACAGTAGGCCTAGACCTTAGATCTGTCTGGAACCTGATACACCCCGAGACGAGTAGGCTAGTCCGAATCAATACAAAAATAAACAATGAAGATGTTTTCTAAATAAACCTTGTTGTGCTTTTTTTCATTTTACAATTGTCATTTATTGTTCCCTGCCCGATGAGACAATTTGGTCATGTTTACAGAGTAGGCCTACAGACGAATTTACTTTACTAGTCTAGTGTGGCTGTAGGGCGACAAGTAGCCCACTTATGTTGATCGGAAAATAAATCACTACAGTCTCTCTCTCTCGCTCTCTCTTTCGGTGTGTGTGTGTGTGTGTGTGTGTGTGTGTGTGTGTGTGTGAGGGGGGGGGGGGGCGGTCACAGAGCGACAGCGTGTGTGTGTGATTAGGCTATGTGAGCGTGTGCGTCTAGCACACAGTTGACATAAAGCTTAGTTATAGGTGAATAATGCATGTGCTGTCTAATGATCTTATTTTAAGATAGCGATTCAAATCGTCGAGCATGGATCCTTTGTTAACTGAATCCTGGTTAGAGAAAATAACTATTCAGGCCACAGCGCCTCGTTTAGTCTCACATTCCCTTGGTTTTGGAATATTCTGTAATAAAATCTAAAATAAAAAAACTGTAAAATCCTCATGCCTTTGTGACTCCCGTGGTAAAATCCCGGCTGAGAAATCTACACAACTTATTGATTAACCATGAGAAAGTTAACTTAACGCGCAGCCTATTTTTTGGTTGATCGTATTCAATAAACCACCAAAATCCAGCTAAGATTAGAGAGATGGCATCAGCTAAATTCACATCTGGAATCTCTTGGTTTAAGAAGCGGCTCTTTTAAAAGAAAACCTTTCTTGGGCCTCTCAAGCGGCTACCTCTATTATGCTGGACCGAAACTCTACCTGGGCAAAACCGAGCGAATTCATTCACAAGGGCTGCCAGGTCAGTGAGCGAGTTGGCTATCCTGTAGCAACTGTTCTTAACTTCTTGGGCCATTGTGGTTTCATCTCCTGCTAACCTACAAATTGACAAACTACCATTGCTATCTCCAACGAACTGATATTTAAAAATATTCTCCAATGTTCAAAGAAGAAATAGACTTGTAGGCCACCATCTAATGCGCTGTGGTGGCCGTGTGGATCGTAGAGGAGAAAACATACGATTCAATGAAGAGACAAATAATAATAACCTACTTACAAAGTATTGGACTGTTCCAGTGTTGCTCAATGTAACATCTGACGCAGCCTGAGACGATGTGGGACAGTAAAGGCAGGTCTGAAGCGGGTAGCCTTTCAGTGGTGGACCCCCGAAACGCGGCTCAGTAGACTGCACAAAGACTTGTATGGTTCCGATACATTCTACTCTTCCTCAGGACAAATCGTGTTTCATCACGTAGTAGGTCTTTCTCCAAGTCCATGCAATCCCGCAAATCGGACAAACTCCATTCCGGAGGCCTCTTAAATCTAAATTATTAGTTCTCCTTGCGGCGCATCCTACTCCGAGCACTTGAAAATACAACGTATTTTAAGAAACTCCGCGACCCAGTGTTAGCGTGTTCAGGCGAATGAACAGGAAGAATTTAAGCTCTTACTCTGCAGCCTGAATGAGAACTCAAAATAAAGAAGACTGCATCTCATCTGTTGTCTTTGTCAATCCATTGTCACAGACTCCATAAATATCGAAGGGTCAGGTTTGGCAAAAAATGCCCGGAGAATTGGATAGTACCAGGTCTGTAACTTGAAAGGACCCCTGCTCCATCCACTGCGCAGGCAGTGCGACTATTGGAGCAAACAAGGCAAAAAACACGGTGCGCCGGGTGCCTTCTCTGCAGCAGCTGGCTGTGAAGCTAGTCGTAAAAGACGGCAAGGAGCCGTCTGCAGGATCTGGAGTGTCTCCTGTCGCCAAACATCATCTCCATAACAAAGCAGTCCCTTGCAAAACACAATTAATCACAGCACTAAACGGGCGAAATCCACAACGCATTTTCCGACCAATTGCACAATTCAGCAAAAAAATGCCCTGTAGATAATAATATAAAATTAGATTGCGTTGTAGTCCACCCCACTCTCAATTTCAGTGTCAGTGAAAATGTTTGAAATTTGCTCATCCTTTTTAGGCAGTCATTGTGAAAATGTAATTTTAACACACACACACACACACACACACACACACACACACACACACACACACACACACACACACACACACAGGTAATGAAATTGAGACCTGATATGGTTATTGTCATTTTCAGACTTGACATTAGCTAAGTGCAACAAAACCACCCAAAGAAGGCTTAAATAAGCTTTCTGAAAGTTGTCACTTCACCAACAGCATTTGCCAGGCACATATTAGTACTTTATCTGAGATGAGCAGGAATAGGCTACTGTGCAGCACAGAGCTTTGTTACTGTGGATGGGAAACCTATAGCCTACTGTGGTCAGGATACCAAGCCATCAGTTGGATTCATATGAAGTTTTCACTCACTATCTGCTCACGAGAACAGCATCACCAATACCTTTCGTGAATACCAGAAAACAGAGCATTGAAAGATGAAGATATAACAGTATCCATCATTTGACATTTGAACCTGCCTCATCACACATTTGAGCGCAGTCCTCAGTAAAAGGAGGCCTCCATCTTCAAGTAATGTATGCAGTGCAGACATGACATATAGTCTGCTGCACAACCCTTAAAGAAAATATAAAAACAGACACATTTCAGACAGTTGTTGACGGAGGGTTAATTTCGACACTGGTTTCTCAGAAGTCTGAGAAGCACACTGCTAGGTCAGTAGGTTCTGTTACACATGGCTTCAATAATGAAAAAAGAGAGACTCATGGTTGCACCAGGGAAATGTGAATTTGGGTCAAATCTACCAGGTGGAAAGTGAGAGGATTAGTTTGGAGCTCTCATGTTTTTGGAGGCATAATTTTACATAATAAAGAAAAGCGGCATAAGAGAAAACAGATGTAACAGGTAATCCGCTGGCACATATTCATATTTGGAGAAACAATGTTTATGTATGAAGTGCCTCTAAGGGGAAGGGTGCTTTATTTGAACTGACCACTGAGTATTTGTATGTTTTATTCATCTAGGAGCTTTGGAGTCTCCCTCACCAATAAGGTAAGATACAAAATAGGAAAATATCTGCACTATTTATAGTGGTTATTACACTAATGAAGTATGTGGAGCAAAAAAGAAATGCCTGATTAATATTGCTAAAGTCTTTGTGTGATTGAATGTAAAAGATGCAAAATATAGTTTAAAGATGGTTACTTATAATTGCTTGAAGTCACAAATAGAGAGTGGGACATTCAGCTAGAAAAAAATACAGTCCTGGAGGTTGTCAAGTAGCCTACTCCATGATTTCAATATTTCATGCTGTTACATCAGCAACATCTTATCCACATTTTGCGATTGTTGGTCTGCCATAATGTTCACCCAAGAGAAGATCTAACAATAGCAAATAAAAACAGTTGCATCAATACTGTTTCCGCTGTCCAAGTTGTCCATTTTTTTTTTTTTTTTTTTTTTTTTTGTTCTTAAAGAGATGTTGTGACAGGAGTTGATAGAGCCATCTGCCATTTGCATCATGCCGTTAAAAGGACTATTACACCAGTGAAAAGAAATATTTATGCCCTCCAAGTGCAAGTTAGCTACACATCTGAAAAGACCTCTCTGACAAGCTTAATGGTCGCTCTCACCCCAACAGTGAATTGTGTGCTGCCGACAGATTCTACGTCGATCACTAAAGAAATGAAGTAGAAATCTAGAACATGCAGGTCAATCCCACAAAAAGCACCAACAGTCTCTGTTGCCCTTTACGCAAGCGTCCATTTTTTCAACTTTAAACATCATAAAGCACTATGGCGACTCTGGTGACAAAAATCGCGAGGCTGCATCACTCAGTGTTCTCTTTGTCCCTCCCATTCTGTTCTTAATTTGGTCCTCCTCATACATGTGCTCTTGCCTTAGATATGTTGTTCTCAGCATGGGGAAAACCTCACAAAGGATTGCGGGCCATTTCAACAAGCCTTCACACGGCTAATAAGAGGGCAGCCGAAAGTGTTGTGGTTAAAGATGTCTTGAGTCGTTATTCAGTGGTTTTGTTCATTACAGTAAGTTCAAAAGTGGTGTTCTCAAAAGTCAGTCCAAAGTGAGAAAAGAAGTAGACATCCCCCCCCCCCCAATTTTCCTTTTTCCTTTCTTTTCCTAGTCTTCTTTTTCTTTTTGATGTTGTCGAAAATTAAAAAAAGGCCTTAGCCAACTCAAAGCTGATGGCCCATATAAAAAGATTGTGATGAGGCACATTTTCAAGGGCTTTCTACCCATAGCCAAATTCCATAGCGCCACAAAGTCTTTCAATCTTTCATTTGTAATGGTGCTCCATACGATTTAACTCAATTTCCTCCCATGCCTGAAATCGGCTCGGTCAGAAGGGTGTGAGATCCTAAACCTGATGATGAGGAGAAATTAGGTTAGCCGAGCTAGATCTGTACCGCTAGCCAGTTTATTCAGCTCACTGTGAAATATTACCAAAATGCTAATGTTGCCATATGAAGTGAATAGAAATGAATTTGCACAAATCGGTTTCGGCACCCAAACTGTTTCACCATGCTCGATGGAGGGAAGCCGCACTCTTGAGTGAGTGTGTGGTGAAAAACTTGGGCCGACATTTTGTATTGTCGCCATTGTGTGTGTGTATGTCTCTGTGTGCGTGTGTGTGTGTGTGTGTGTGTGTGTGTGTGTGTGTGTGTGTGTGTGTGTGTGTGTGTGTGTGTGTGTAGTGGGCTGGTGGAGCAGGAGGGTGGAGGTAGGCTCAGTTGTGAGTGCAGGGATCTTTTCTTGAGTCTTTGTGCAGAGACACTGCCAAATGGAAACAGATGCTCTTCGCTCGAGTCCCAGTGGGAAAAAAGAAAGAAAGAAAGAAAGGGAGAGCGGGAGAAGAAGAGAGGGGGGGAAAAAACAGAAGAAAATAGATTTACAGTGTCTGATAATTCGGTTCCACAGTGGCTGACCTCCCAATTTGCTTCACTGTGCTGTGATGTGCATTCACTTCAGCAGGGCTTGTTCAGCAACACAAGGTAAAATCATAAAGCTTTGCAGGCAAAGAGAGAGGCAGACAGAGCAGGGTAGCCACGCAATTCCCCAAAGGATCTAAAAAGGTAAGATAAACATCAGACTATCCTTGTCGTACATTTGCATTTCCAAGCTTATATCTACAGTCCCGGTTAAATAGCAGAGAACAAAGGAAGTTACAGTCTTGAACTTATGGACTGAGGAAATAGCTTGCTCTGTGTGCCTCCCAAATGAGTCTGTTGCCACTCGAGGCAGAGATATAAAGTTGTCTCTAATTTTAGCACCAGGAGTTCAGAGGCATACCGTTCAGTTTTGAGAAGGCACACTTTGAAAAACAATAAATCATACACAACACCGAACACCAGGGAGAACAATATGTGTATTAATTTTGAAAATTAACTCATTTCTGAAGAAAGGCAATAAAATATTGGGGAAATGTATTGGTGAAAATCCACACTGGGTTGTAAGAAATCTGATTTGAACATCATTTTTGACAAACAGTGCATGTCTCCTTCTAATTAGAATCAGATGAAATTATATTTTTGATAGAGAGAGGAAGGTTTCACTCAGTTAACTCAGATAATGATTATGTGTTAGATATTAAAAAGGGATTTTAGAAGCTGTTCAACTGAAGATAAAAAAAAAAAGTTTTCAACCTCATAACTTTACTTAGCCTTTATCCATAGTTTCCCCAAGACCAGTAAATTCACCCCTGTTAACATGTACAAATGATTCCACGATATACATCTGCACAAATAAACATGCATAGCACGCACCTGTACTCACACACACACACACACACACACACACACACACACACACACACACACACACACACACACACACACACACACACCACATAACACTGCCCATTAACCTTCAAGATGATTTTTTTTTTTACAACAGCCTATCAGAAATAGCCTTGAACCATGCTTGTTATGTCTGCCTGCTTGGGGGCCATCAATCTCTTTATGCAAGGCTTTATGCTCGACTGTGGAAGCCTGTCCACAGCTTGGCCCCATGTACAGCAGCACAAATAGAACTGTGACATGCAGGTTGTCAAAATATGTGTACAGCAGAACCAGAGACCCCCAGATGCCATCTCACAGTGCGCCATGAAAGCACATGCTTCCTCATTGAGACCTCAGGCCTCAGCTGATGACTTTCTTTTTTCTGTTGTTGCTTGTTTGGGTTTTTTTTTTTTTTTTTTTTTTGAAGGGTAGACTTGTGTTTTATGGAGGCTGACACTGCTTTGACATGACGGTGTGTGTGTGTGTGTGTGTGTGTGTGTGTGTGTGTGTGTGTGTATGTGTGTGTGTGCACGTACAGTATCAGCACGCTCTTTATACTCTAGAAAATCGAGGCTTCCCCTTTGTCATGCCTCTGATAATGAATGGAAGCAATTAGTGCAGTGATTTGCATGGCTTCCCTTTTTTGTCTGTGACACCAATCATCTCTTGTATTTTTGCAAAGGTTCAGACAGTGCTTATTGATAGTGTTTCAAGACTCATTGTGGGAACGGTTTTTGTACCAATAATGTAATGTCAGTTACCAGTACCAAGGTAATGTCAGTTTAATGTTATAGATTTTCATCCCTGTGAAATAGCATGATACAATTATTTAGGAATTCAGAATATATTCAATTCATTTTTTTAAGTGGTACAAGCTGTACTGTGGAAGTTGTCAATTGGGACTGAAGGTCCTATCAGAAATCATTCCCCTGAAGAAAAAAAAACCTCCACCTTGAAGAACTATCAATAGCGTCATTGGGCTTGTGTATTGAGTTCATTGCTATTCTCTACGATCCTATGATAAAAGCAATTTCAGTACAAGAAAAAAAAAGAATTCTGGGGTAATTATTCGTTATGTAAGCCGCTGCACTGTTTCAGTAGAACACGTTTCATAGTGTAACCTTGTAAAAGTTCACCCGTTCACTTTATTTTTTTTTACCATAAAAGTTGACATGCTCCAAGTTTGTATTATAAATATGCCATTCATGACATCCATTCTGTCACAGGTCCGATCATGCTGACGTGAGTATGACTTGTGCATCCTGATGAGGTAAGTGAGAGTGGACATATTATTTAGTGTTTCACTGTTTCCTCTCTGCTGCACATCCGCCATCCCAGCCCATACGAACACCATGTGGAGCCGCCTCCTTCACTTTAGTGCATTAGCGTCTATGTAAAAGCGCTCATGACAGATACTTTGGCCCGTGCCAGACTGTTAGACAATGGCGGACTATGAGACAACAATAAAACGTTCAGATCAAAAGCGTTCACCCCTCTCCAGGCGCCAGACTGTCTGACACTGACTGAAATTGATTCTTAATCGGGTTTGTATGGACCGAGACCCCACCACTGGTGAGCGTGCCTCGGAGTGGACTTTGCTTGGTTCTGTCTTTGGCGCAGGAAATGTGGTAACGCAATAAACTCAATGGAAGGACACAACATCTTTTGCGTGCATGGGTGTGTTTTCGCCTCTCTCGCTCAGTGTGTCTGCATCTTGCTACGTGTATGTCTAGGTCTCTCTAGGTCTGTGTGAGTGCGCGTGTGTTTGCATGTGTGTTTTCCTGTGTGTGTGTGTGCGTGTCTGTGTGTGTGTTTTTACTTGGTGCGTCATCTTCAAAAATCATTTTTCCAGCCCAAGCCCAAGAGCATCACTCCGACACGGTTTTTAGTCAAACTGTCTGATTCTAAAGGGATGTCGTTACTCATCGGTGGTCAGGAGCAGTTGGCGTTTACCAGCTGTGTAGCTAAATGTCTTTGGGAGAGACTTGTCTTTTTTGGAAGCCATAAATCACTTAGGAATGCAGGCCACAGTTCTGAACAGCATGGTTGTCGCTGAGGTGATTCCCCCCCTCCCTCAGTTGACATTCCTCTTTATCTATTTTGGCTTGTGTTGCGTGCACATACAGTTGTGCTTCGACTGTTAAAAAGAACCAAAGAAAAAACAAAAACGAGTTGGGGAAGGGGGGTGCATAGCTGTCCGTTTTTTTCTCTCTCGGCCCTCTTCTGAGGTTCAGCATGCCTTTGCCTCTCCTGGGGAGGAGGGCCAAACCCCCCATCTTGTTTGAGCTCATATGCAGTAACGCCCCCCCCCCCCCAACCCCTCAGCAGACACACGCGCACTCTCTCTCTCTCTCTCTCTCTCTCTCTCTCTCTTTTCTTTTTCTCTCTCCACCGTGCCGTGGTCACAGAAGAAGCTTGTTAACTGTATGGGTGGAGGGTTTGGACAGCCATCCCACAATGCCTCACTCCAGGAGAGTGAGAGAGTGAGAGAGTGAGCGAGGCAAATGGGGGGTGGGTGTGTGTGTGTGTGTGGGGGGGTAGGCGCAGGGAGAATCTGCAGTGGATTAGGTCTCATCTTTGGCCTCGTCTGGTCTCAATTTCATAGATTTTATTCAGCGTCAGGCATGAGGGGTGCTTCTTGAAAGAGCACATTTCCAATGGTCCACTGCTATTCTCTTTTAGCTCAGATATATGAGCGCGCGCGCACACACACACACACACACACACACACACACACACACACTCAGCCGCCAGGGACAGTTCAAAAACTAATGGCAAAAACAATAACAATAATCTAAGTAATGATGATGATAATATCTTATTTGTGGCAGTGTAATTCTCTCTGCCTCTGCCTCTCTCCCATGCCATTGGTGCAGTGCACATTCTCTCCCTCCATGCCTTTATCTTCTCCCAGTGAATGATAGAGAGCCTCGGCACTTCAAGGCAGCAGTGATTCACTGATTGCACTGGTCCAAGCTTTAGTCACGGAGCTATTACTTTGAGAGAGGCATTACTCATGCAAAACAATTTTATATAGGGCAGGGGAAATATGCTCTGTGGAGGGAAGGTTCTCCTTCCTTTAAGTGCCTGTGCTGCTCTTCTCCAGGCATGAAGGAGGACGATGAGCACCTGCAGTCATAGGGACGGGGCCCAATGGCACTCTTTGATCTCCAGCTGTGGGGGAAACGTCATCCGGGGAATTCTAGGGTGCCGTTGCTGCTGCTGCTGCAGCCAAGTGGTGTGACAGTCGTAAAATTTAGGGGAAAAAAAGGAAAGAGAAAAAAAGGGTGTGGGTGCCCAACATTCCCCAGGGGTGGTCCTCTCCTCACAGCTCTTCCCAGGGTGGGCTAAGAACGCATGCAGACTCAGGGAACAACCAAAAAAATAAACCCCCACATACACCGAGACACACACACACACACACACACACACACACACACACACACACACACACACACACACACACACACACACACACACACACACACACACGCACACACACACACACGCACCAACTATTCTGGGGTAGGAGGGGTAGAACAGGCTGCTGTCTAAGTGCAAAGATGTGTCGTAAAACCCATGGTGGTCCCTTCACTCTACCTATTTCCTTTGCGCACCACCCCTCTCATAACAATACACTAGCTCAGTTGGAAAATATATATCTCAGTTATCACAGTTGGGTGTTATGTCCAGAAGTCTCAGTTTTGTAAATCATCTATTGCAATTCGTTAAATGTGGCTAGTTGAAACATACTATATAAATAACAGATATTTGCTGGCCTGAAACATTTTAATTTGTAGCTGTGTACTGGAAGGCATGTGGGTTTTGGTACATTTACTTTTAAGATGTACATTTTGTAATTTGAAATGCCACAATGGAGCATTCCAAATGCTTGGTGAGACCAATGTAATGTGTCTATTTGGTGAGACTTACAGTCAAGGCTCTGCCTTCCCTGAGGATAAAAATGCAGTTTGGAGGTGATCCATAATAGCTCCGTGTTAGTAAAAACTATGTTATGATCGCCACAAAGGACTCCACAGAAGGCGGGATATTATCAGTGGAAACTAACATTTCCATTGTCAGTGAGTCTGGTGTTTTCCTCTTGGTCCCCTGTGTGGTTGCTTGATACGGAGTCTGTTGTTGTGATAACAGATGGGAAGCAGCAATCTCAGCGAGCATTTCTTGCTTTCTCTAAACAGCAATGTACTGTTAAATACAGGCTTTCCTCACACATTGTTTTCAAAAAATATCACTGTTATGAACTACATTTTTCCCCCTCAATGTGCTGAAATAATGAGCACAGTGGTTGGGCTGCCAAGAGAAACTGGTAGAGACTGTACTTCCCCGACATCAAGCATTTTAGTTCTGCCGTGGTCCGCAGACTGTATGGTGTACAGACAATTAGAGCTGGAACAAAAGATATTCCTGCCAAATCAGATTCCAAAAGCCATTCTCACTGAAAAGACTGACGTTATGTTCCCATGTGGTTGTGTTAGAGTGGCTTTCTCATTGGTTACAGAGGCACTTTTGAAAGTCCTGTGTGATTGTCTGTTTATAATTTGACACACTTTGATTCGGCATTTGAACAGCCCAAAACAATTTCATATTCATTCATCTGGTTTAACCTAAACATGGGTGCATGGAAAATTGCTGTTATTTCTGAGAAATCTGCAGAGCTCATCCAGTCACTTTGTATTTTCAAAACCATGGGAGACTCCAGTCATCCTCAATTCATTTCATTATGGATTCTGACAACATATATACTATAGATATGATTTTTTTCTATACATTCTGTAAGCTCAAAGGGCAGTAATGATTCACAAAAGCCAGCTGAAGTCTAGAGAATATATCATCTCTGCTATCAATTATGGTAAAAAAAATCGGTATAAGCTTCTTAGAAATGGAATTAACACCATAAAGAAAAAGTTTAAATCTTGATCTTAAATCTGTATCCAAAATCTCTGATCAACTGGTCATGCTGGTCTTGTTGAAACATGTTTTTCTTCACTTGACAGAAGCACAAAAAGGGCCCGTGTGGAAATGGAGGCTATTTTTGTTTTGAATTCCTCGTGAATGCGCTATTTGGATGGTTCCTCCTGTTTATATCTTTGTTTTGACATTCGCAGACGGTTTGAAGGCCCATTTTTTATTTCCCCAGTCCTTTTTCGAGTCGCTTTTTTCTGAGTTTTACAGCATTCCACCCTAAACCAGATCCCCTTGTATTTGAACAGGAAAGCACTCCTCTGTAGTGCGGCTGGGAGTCGACAGCCTCTGCCAGATTTGTGGCCTGTTGTGGTTCAAGGGAACAGCGCCACAGGGAGCGGCGGGGAAGCTCTCTCAAATTTCAGGACCAAACTCTGCTTAAACCTGTGGAGAGAAAATTTCCCTCTCCAATATTTCAAAATCAGCTCGGGTTTACTCCATGGTCATTGAAAATGTAATCCCTTTCTTAAAATAACGAGGTCCCCAAATTGCAGTGACTCTATCGGCTAGCGGTTCAGGGGAATGGGGGGATGGGGATGCCTCTTGAGACATTCTATAACCGTGCAGTTTTCCTGCTTTCTCTGCAGGTTCAAATGAGCCTCGGTCATTCTTTCTTTTCTTTTCTCTTCTTTTCACAGAGAGCAGCGTTTAGCACATCTCCCACTCGCCCATTCAGCAGTGCTAATCAAAGCTTCATTTCTGCAAACGTGTTAATTCGCTCCATTATCCCATTATTTCTAAAGCATTATCCCAGATGCCAGCTCCTGCCTCCAACAACACAACACAAGTCACTGAGGTGCTGCAGCACTAACAGGTGATTGACTTGCAAACAGGTGCACAGTTCCACGCCTCCCCGGAGGGCAGATCAGCCTCTGTGGGCAAGTTACAAGACTTAATCCCGCTTGGACATGCCTGTTTTATGTGTTGCACAGACTATAAATATCAGCCCTTGTCTAGACAAAGTGCTTTAGCAATATGTCTGCATGCACTGCGTGGTGTCTTTTCATGGCATGAAGACTCTCTCAGGTGACTCTGATGTGGTACCTTTTTTTCCTCCCCCTAGTCACTATTTGAATTGGATTCATTCAATAATGATCCAATAAATATTGCAAGACTGTGTGGGGAAAAGGATCTCATCAAATAGACTGGGCATGTCAGATTTCATCATTTCTTTTTTAATGCACAGCCAATGCGAGGCAGATATTGCAGAAATCACTCATAAAAGTAGGCTACTACGCAATATGAACGCCTCAACAATGAAAACTTTATTTCCTATTGATTTGATGTGAGGACTTGTCATCTGCTCAAATAAATATGAAAGCGAGTTCTCTACACGGTCAGAGAGATTTAAATTAACAAGAGCACAGGGAGCAGTGTGATGGGCTGTGACAGAGAACAGATGCTCTTTCCTCAGGATATGTTTCCATTACATTTTATACCATTTAGTATTTTAACACCAACTGTATCTCAAACACTGCCTATGGTGGCAGCAGAAAGCTATGACAAATGTCAGTGGTATCTGGACAAAAAGTTTCAGTTATTTATTTTGCCGGAAAGTTCCACTATAAATGCAGTCATCTCTACAGTTTGAGAAAGCAGAGAGTCAGGAAGGAACAAACTAAATTGCAATTAAGAATCAGGGGCCTTATTTGCAGAGGTGAATAATGGCAGTATGTATTCCCACTTGATCAACGTTTTTATTTGCCCATTTGAAAAAAAATAGTAAAAGGAAATGTAATAATGAATCAAGTTTTTAATTAATGGAACTAGCCTGCTATTCAGAATATGTGGATTATCCCTGAAGAAAGGAATAGATAAAATAATAATTTAGTGGTGAGGACTTTTTTTGAGCAAACCTTAATAATGGTCACACATAATCCCTGTTGATCACATTTTTGTATTTGGCCATGTGAAAAATGGAAGGCAATAATGAAATATAAAGTTTTGAAACTCGCTGCCGATTGGCCCTAGCTTTTGAGAGAACTTGTGAGATCACTGTACAGTGTTCTGCCACCTCTGCTTTGTTCTTCACTCATGCTGCACTTAACTAATTATGTGCAAATAATTACACAAACAACATACAATAGAGAAATATTTTCGCTCGCCATTGCAGCAATGTATCATATGTGCCCTAAATACTTAAGAGTCTGACCCAACCCAGACGGCCTCTCAGTTGATGAGATGGATTGCCTTTGTCATTAAGTGGCTGACATCTTTCTTCTGCAGTTCATGAAAGAGATTTACATGCTATGCAGAGTAATCTATCTTGATGTCAGGTTTCTTTATTTATTAACAATAATCAATAATGAGGTTTAAGCTGAGCATGTTGAAGAAAAACATGGAGTGCTGTTGAAGAAAAAGGCTAGCTTTATTGTAACTAGTTCTTACAAAAACATATTCATTAGAAGAAAAAAAAATGAGATTTACTTTTTCGGTTCTACAATTTACTTCAACATCGGGCCCACATGTGGAAAACATTTCCTAAAACAAATGAAATTCATCATTTAGTGTTGCCCGTGCTAAGGGCGACAGCCTAGCCACTAGCAGAGCCAGCGCATGAAGCGCCTCTTTTAACTGTGTGGTAGATCAAGTCACACCCTGACTGTAACACAAAGAATCAGATTTCCCATAATCCCATGTTTGAGGCAAAACGGTCGTGCAGAACAAGTGGAGGGCAGTGTGATGTTGCCGATCGGATCAGACGCTGAAAAATTGCATTTACCACTTCCACAACTGGAGTAGCCCACAGCTGGCCTGGGCTCTTCCCTTCCTGTCGCACAGACAGCCAATGAATATCTCGTCTGGGCATGCAGCCGTCTTATGTACACACACACACACACACACACACACACACACACACACACACACACACAGAAACATACACAGAAAGAGACAGAGAGTTCCACTCCCGGGCTGCGATTCACTCATTTTCCTGCCTTGCCTGTAAAACTAGTTCCCTCATTGGGAATATGCTAATGAGGTCCGTCACGATCACTGATTTCCTTTGAACTTTTTCTTTCGTGGCGGGCGGAGAGAATCGCGAAGGTAGAGAGCAGGAGGCGCTCTCTCGCCCTCAGCTCACGGCCCCTTTTCTCGCCATCTGCCGGACTGTGCTCCATTTGAATAATAAATGATCAGGGGTGGCGTTTTTTTTTTTCTTCCTTTCCTTCTCCCCTTCAGCTTGGAGGCCTCTCTGGGTTCTGTGTTGTGTTTGTGCAAGTCGTGAATACAGAGTATGAGTGGCGATTTCTCTGTGTGTTTTGTGTGGTTTTCAGTGTGCGTGTCTGTGTGTGTGTGGTGTGTGTGTGTGTGTGTGTGTGTGTGTGTGTGTGTGTGTGTGTGTGTGTGTGTGTGTGTGTGTGCACTTGTGTGCGTGTGTTTCTGTGTGTGAGTGTGTGTGAAAGAGAGAGGTAGTGTGTATGTGTGTGTGTGTATGTGTTTGTATGTGAGTGTGTGTATGTATGTGTGTTAGTGCACCTCTGCCACAGATCCTGCTGGGAGGACACGACTTCACACACACACACACACACACACACACACACACACACACACACACACACACACTCACACACACACACACACACACACACACACACACAGCATACACACACACACACACACACACACACACACACACACACACACACACACACACACACACACACAGATACACACTCTGCCTTCCACCATCTCAGCAGCGAGCCTGTCGCCATTTAAAAGTGAAATTCTATTTTTTTTTTCCCGTCTTCCCCCCCAAAGCCAAATGTATTCTGAAGCTGGCTGTGCGGGGTCCTGCGCTCAGCTTTACTTGGACAAAGTGTGGATGAATCAAAAGGCACGGCCATCCAGCCGCTCATCAGACAGACGAGGCCGAGAGAGACCTTTGAAAGGACTTCATGCAGAGCTAATCTCCCTAGAAGAAGCACCGTGTTCAATACCTAAGAACCTGAGCACGGCCACTGAATAGGAACAGGCTGACTCACTCACTCACTTCAAACATAGCCAAATAATACAGAGCCACAGAAAAGAAAAGGAATAAAAATAAAAACATTGAAAAAAAAAACCAAGATCAATCTCCACATGATAAACTAAATTGACATTCTTGACAGGATTTATTGAGGCAATACTAATTTGTTGTGGTCATTAGAAGCACTAGTTGAGGCTGGTTACTGGTGGATAGGTATTTGAGGGCCATTTGTTGAAATCATCGATGTCTGTGGCTGTGGAGATGAGTAAGCTGCTCATCCATACACAAACATGCCGGCCGTCGATTTCACGCACGCCACAGCTGGAGCTTCAGCCTCAGCCTCAGCCTCGTCGAGCGAGAGAGTCGGGTTCCGCCCACTCGCCCCGGCTCCCCAGCAGTGTCCCGCGTACTGGCTAAGCCCACACCCCCAGGGCTATTTGTCTGCTTCCCCGGGTCCTAATCCACATATTGCTAGATATTACAGGCGCTCAAGTCTAAATCCTGTGTTTTAATGGTAAAATCTTTCTCAGAGATAGCAAGCACTTCAGCCATAGAGAGAGACTGTGTATCTGTGTGTATACAGTATTTGTGTGTGTGCGTGTGTGTGTGTGTGTGTGTGTGTGTGTGTGTGTGTGCATGTGTGTGTGTTTGCGTGTGGAGTTCAACTACTAGGATGTGTTGTCAGGATAGTGTATACACTCCACGTCTTCTGCAGTCAGTTTGTTGTAGAGGGAGTGTTGTGCAGTGGGATAATTAGTGCCTAACAGCACCAAGGACACCCGTGACCGATTGCCAACGTAATGCCCACTCAGGGTGGCTGAGGGGTCTTGTGGGAGTTCAGCTGCTCCCTCCGTGCACTCCAGGTTGACTTCCTTCAAGCTTGAACTGGGGTTGACCCCAGTCCAGTGCCCCGTGTCTAAAGGCTGGAATAGCCTTGAAACAATCCCTCTGACATTAAAGCAAAGAAAACCAACAGAAGCCTACGGGATCAGAGGGCCAGGGTCACAAGCTTTTCCATTTCCTTCAGTGGAAAATGAAAAGAAAAGTCCACCCCCGGCCCCATCTGCAAACAGCACTGGCCCTGCGAGCTACTCCTCAACACTGACTCTCTACCCGTGGCACCCATCTGGTGCTAATGAATCAATTATCATTGCGTCTGTTAATTAAGCAGTTGTCCAATTACATTTACGGAGTGTTGCACAAACAGGCCCTAGCGGACACAGGAACACATAATCATCACCGTTTCTATCTGTCTTTCGCCACTCACCCCCCACCACCATGCCTTTTTTTCACAGTCTACCCCCGAACCACCCACGCATCAGCACACCTGAGTAACAACCAGCGGATGTTTAGTGTAATACATCATGCACCCATTAAAAAACAACAACAGCAACAACAACAAATTCCATAATTCATAATCTTCTTAAAACCAAGTTTGAATCCCATAATTCACATTCATTTTATTTATTTATTGTTTTTGTTTTTTTTCAGAGCATGACTCATGCTCCTTCTTTCCTGTATTCATTTAACCACATTAAAATGAAACATTCAGCCCTAGAACATTGGTTAAAAAAAAATAAAATAAAATAAAAAAAACACTGTGTGGCAGGAAACAACCTACGCGAGTGCTGGTGTGTGTGGGTACCTCTCTGGGAGCCAGTGGCTGGCCCACCCGTGGAAGAAGACGCTCTCCTCAGAGTCATTAGAGGTGTTAATGGCTGAGTATGCCTGCAGCTGCTCCTACTCCTGTGCCTTTGCCTGGGCTGGGCACACCCTCTCCTGTCCCCTCTCCCCCACTCCACTCCCCTCACGCCCTTGTGTGAAAGGTGTGAAAAAAAACAACAAGCGCTCCTTAGCATGAGCATTAAATTATTAGCATTAGAGATAGATATAGAGGGAGAGAGAGAGAGAGAGAGAGAGAGAGAGAGAGAGAGAGAGAGAGAGAGAGAGAGAGATGGGACCAAAAACACAACACAACTGCCCCAGCAAACTATCAGCCAGACTATCACCTTGCCTACTAATCTCTGTAATCTTGCTGCTGGTGTGGGGAGTTGTCTCCACCTCGGTTGCTCGGACTCCTTGTGTGATTATCACAGCTCTCTTTCTCTTTGCTAAATTGTTAAGAATGTTTCTACTGCATGGAGCAGTGCTTGGTCTTCTTGTCACATACAGGGCAAATAAATAAAAGACAACCTTAAAAAATGGAATGCCACATTGGCTATTCTATTCATTAAAAATGGCACATTTTAAAGTACTATTTTTAATATTAATCACCAAAATATTGTTGTTTTTTTATTGGGATTAACATATCTTTTAAAACAAAAAAGAAAAACAAAAAAAAAAACTTAGCTTTATCAGCTTGGGGGAAAAAAATAAAAAATAATGGCAATAATAAACCCAAAATGGAAGGCCACCAACTAATTTGTGTGTCCTGTGTCCTCTGTGACACCTGCTCAGGAGCATATCCTAGATGAGCTCTGAGCTCTGGCACGGCTGCCTGTTTATTCCACTTCTCCTCTGTGGCGCTTTTACTTCAGAGTGTTAGGGCTCGTTTGAGCACCAGCCAGACTCCCAAGCCTGTGCATATAAATGGTGTGTGTGTGTGTGTGTGTGTGTGTGTGTGTGTGTGTGTGTGTGTGTGTGTGTGTGTGTGTGTGTGTGTGTGTTTGTGTGGAGTGTGTGTGTGTTGTGTGGGGGTGATGGTGGGGGGCAGGAGGGGTGAGGGTGAGTGGTGGTGGTTTGGGGGGGGGGGGGGCTGAGTGAAAAGGCCAGCGGAGCTGCAACGTGGATTTGTTTGACAGACAGTCAGGACTTGCAGGCAGGCAGGCAGGCGGGCAGACTGGACTGAATCAGGGGGCCTTCAGGCTGGACGAGAGCAGAGAGGGGGGCCCCAGGCAGCCGGCGCTGGCTTTGTTTACAACAAAAAGCCATTGTTTGATGTGGCCGAGCGGCCCCTGCTCCAAGAAAGAGAGAGAAAAAAAAATGGCAAGGAAGGGGGGGGGGGGAGAGAAAACCGGCTCCCACTCCCACAGGATGTGCTGTGGGTAAAATGCCAGACGGGGGCCGCGGCCGGCCGGATGACTTACACACACCGAGAAAACACACGGGCGACTCCAAGCTCCCTGCTTCACGCCCCCCCCCCTCCCCCCAGAGACCGCTCTTCATCAAGCCGACTCATATAACAAAAGCACAATTGTTATAAGAGTCGGGGCAGCTTCTTTTTCTCCCCTCCTTTAATGCAACCTGCAGAGGGACTGGCCTGAATTCGTCAGGTTTTAATGTGCAATTGCAACTTCATTGTTGGAGTACAGTGATCCTCAAGTATCATATCCAATGGACTGAGACATGACTGAGAATCTATGACAAAAAGCATGAAATGCTCAGTGTGTGTGTGTGTGTGTGTGTGCGTGTGTGTGTGTGTGTGTGTGTGTGTGTGTGTGAGAGTGTGTGTGTTTTCACACGTATGCAAAGCTTGAGTGTATATGTGTATGGTGTTTGTCTGTCTGAGTGTGTGTGTGTGTGTGTTTGAAAAGAAATCACTCCGTTCAATTATCTTGAGCAGCCCTTGAATCAAAATAGTTTAACTCTGTGTGATTCTTCCGTATATTCCTGCAATTTTGCCTTTCAAAGGAAGAAAAATAATGAATTCATCAGTGGTGTAGCTTTCACACCAAAAAGGTGCCGAATCTAATTAGTTCTTCATTGCCTTACACCTTTTTTTCCCTCTTCTTCTGCACTGATGATCTAAGGTTTGAAAGGCATGCCTTGTTTTTCTCTTTTTTTGATACTCTTCTTTTTAAATTCTCAGGAAATATTAGTGGATTTCAATCTTTTTATTCAATAGAATGTCTTTCACTAACCATCTGCCTGCTGCTGCTGCCGCCGCTGCTTCCTATGCCAAATCATTAACAGGGAGAGGAATGGTGTGCCCCTGCCCCTGAGCATGTTGGGTAGGTTGGGTAGGCCTGCTGCATTGTGTTTATGCTGTGGATGTCAGATGAAGGCTGTGCGGTGCGGATGTGAAAATATCTGTAGAAAACAGTCTGTACTGTTGATGAAGGCTTTCAAGACCTCAACTCTCTCTCTCTCTCTCTCTCTCTCTCTCTCTCTCTCTCTCTCTCTCTCTCTCTCTCTCTCTCTCTCACACACACACACACACACACACACACACACACACACACACACACACACACACACACACACACACACATATATACACACAGTTTTACATAAAGACACACACACACACACACAGAGACACACACACACACAGAGACACACACACGGAGAGACACACACACACAGAGAGAGAAAGAGAGAGAGGTTTTAATTTACGGAGGAAAAATTTGCATTTTAACACTAGGCCTGGACTTCGTGGCTCAGCTGGTTTGGGTCCTTATAAAATAAAAAAAAGAACGAATGCAGCCATGCAACCAATGTGAAAAAAAACAGACAAAGACAGTTTCTTAAAATACGCACGAGGGAGGCAATGACAGCCCTGCCACCAAAAAGGAGTTTCTTTGTGTCTGTTGCTGGCCGCCACCATTTTTCTTTGCATTGCTCGTCGTGTTATATTAAACAAACCTCTCTCTCTCGCTCGCTCTCTTTCTTTCTCTCTTTCTCTCATGGATGGCGTGCATTCAAAACAAACGAGCGGGCCGTCCATGAGAGAGAGTGTGGTTCTTGTTTAATCTCTCCTTTACAGTGCTAATCTCCTCTGAGCTCGACATCACAGCTCCTGCCGAGGACTCGGTGGGCAGCGAAAGCAACACCTGCATGGTTGCAGTTTGAGCAGCTATCAGTCGGCATCAGATCCGGGCTTGTTAGCAGGGGCAGCCGTTCTGCCACAGAGCCACAAAGCCTCCCAGTAACAGTAGCCAGAGTGTGTGGATAATCTGTACCTTAAAGCAAGACTGGGACAGGAGAGAAACATGTGGCCAGGCTTAAATCCCCTCTGACCTTGGATTCTCTGCACCACCAGGACTGGCAGGAGGCAAGATTGGGGGGTTGGGGGTGGGATCTGGCTCTACTGCCCCTTGGAGGCCACTCCAAACATTGCGTCTTGATATGGCTCCTTAAAATCTTCTCGGCCATTTTTTTTCTTCTCATATTGTTTTTTTCTTTTTTTTTTTTTTTTTTTTGTCATTGTATCCTCTGGCTTGTTTTGTTGATGCGACACATTGTGTTTAGACACCTGCCATTATTTCTATCAAAGTAATTCAGTGCTATGGGCGCATTGTGCTTTTGCCAGCTGCTGCTACTGTATGCGGTGTGACCGGTCTTGGTCTTCCAGTCACGTACACGGCAAATAAAGCTCACAGTAGTGCTTGCATCACTGGGGTGATCAAACAGTGACACATGTTGATCATACTAATCAGTCGGCACTGTCAAAACCCACTTACTGTATGTTTATATGTGTGTGTGTGTGTGTGTGTGTGTGTGTGTGTGTGTGTGTGTATGTGTATGTGTATGTGAGGTGTGTATAGGCATGTGCCTGTGCATGAGTGTGTCCATGCGGAAAAGTGTGATGCAAATTAATGATTATTTGTTGACAGGGTGAGATATTGAATATTTTAGCATTTCCTACCAGCAATTATATCCTTGATGATGAATAGTCACTGTTAGCAAATATTGTAATCACTGTAATAGAGCTTGTATATATATTTATGTTCTTACACATTAGTTACCGAAATAAATTTTCCATATTTTCTTAATTCAATGGCGTTATAGTGTAATGTGAACGAGAGAGCATACATTTCATATGGACAAACATTATAATGATTCACACATAAAACACTGACTACATTATTTCCATATAGATCTTTGTGATATATTATTTCCCAATGATTTTTGGGATAAACCTATTGAATTAAGACGATAATGAAATTAAAATGATAAATGCAGCTTCAATGTAGAACAAGTCAAACCCATTTTCAGTAGCTCATTGTCAACATTGCAACAAATACCTTATAGGATGGATATAAAAAAATTTACAATGCAAATCAGTTTGGGTCTGAGACAACTCTCTGAACTGCTTCTAAATGTCAATTGTCCTTTTCTGGAATAGTACATTTAACAGTCCATCAGGTTGTCCATGAAAAAAGTGTTGTAGAGGATGTGTGAAAATGAAGTCAGCAGCAAGGAGTAGGCAGACAGAGAGGAAAGGATGGGATGAGAAGAAGAAGAAGAAGAAGAGAGAGAGAGAGATAGTGCGAGAAAGAGCGAAGCAGCGAGAAGTCCAAAATTTCATGGCAAAATCTGTGTGCAGTGTTAGAGTCTAAAGGATTGAGTCTACTTGATTTAAAGCAAGTCTCTAGAATTTATGGACACAATGAACTTGAGTGGACAGAATTAATAAATCAATTCAATAACTATCTTACAACATAAGCTTATTTTTATACTAAATCAATGAAGAAACTGAAAGGCAGAAAAGAGTTTGGCCATTATAAGGATTACATATAAAAAAGTCAAAACCTTGACCGGAGCTATGATAAAAATCGGATTCTTTTGACTTATTTCTTTATTGTGTTTTCCTGGTTCCCTCAGAAGCTGTCCGCCATTATACGTCTTTCAAAAGTCTAACCGACAGCCCGGGGAACCATTAGGACATAAAATATGTTTTACTCTTCGCAATAAATCGAAATGGAAGAGTGACGAAGTGATAGAACACGGCAGATGATGGGAGGAATAAAAGCCACTGAAACAAAAGGCGGACTGACGACGGGGGCCCTCTTTTCCACGTCGCGTCGCGCAAGTTTGTCACAATGCTTTATGGGTCGCCGTCTCATCTTTCAGCGGCGATTCCACCCATCGCTCGGAATTAATAGCCTCTTAAACAGACACAGCTGCAAATGGGCCTGGTCCTGCGGCAGGGGCCTGTCCTGGGCTTGTCAGGGATGGCCGTTGGTATTCTGATACCACTGGAAGTCCCAGTGTGCTTTGCAAGGAGCCCGTGTCTCATGTAGCCCCCCGACCCAGCTGCCAGGCTTGCTGATCTTCCTGGCAAATTATCTCAATTATGTTGAGATGTTGCTGATGAAAACCCTCACAAGTGTAGCTGGAGTTGGATGGTTATCATTGTGTCCAGATAAGCTTTGCGTGGTGTTACGTTTCTTTGGCAGAAGCAAAGCGATTTGCACATGATTTCTCAAATTTGCAGCAACCTCAGATGGCTGGAAAAAAAATTCTCTGCTTTTGTCACTGAAAGAGATCAGGCAGGTGCTCTGTGGCAGATGTTATGTATATGGGCAATGAAAGCCATACAAAGACATCACTTCTTGGATACACAAACATACATTCCAGCAAATGAAAAGTGGTTAAAATTATAACACAGAATGCCCACCCCCACCCCCACTCCGCTCCCACAAACACACACACACACACACACACACACACACACACACACACACACACACACACACACACACACACACACACACAGACAGACACATCATGGTTTAGGTTATTCTTTTACATCACTGATCAGCCAGTCACTTGTATATGAATAGCTGTGGCATCCTGCCGACAGTATAATTAGCATGGGACTGTATTTGTTTATCCCAATTGAAAATGACAAAAATAATTAGTTTTTCTAAAATGTCAAGAGCTCCAGAGTATCCATCTTTTGAGCACTTAATTTCAACTTGTCATTTGGCAATACAAAAGGTGACTACATAATTGTTGGGATGCGCCATTCGAAAGGGCACCTATCTTGTGATGAATAAATCATGAAGATTTGCCCGTCCATTTGGCTGCGAGCGTCAGCGCTGTTTCTTTGCTCTTACCTGAGGAGTGAATGGCCCTCTGATAACATTATAATCAAACCTTGGTGATTCATAAATTATATTCTGTGTTACTGCACCTCAGAGCACCTCAGTCAGTGGAGCGCCTATAGAGACCAGTAATGTTTCATTTGAATTTCTATTTCAATTTCTTTTTTCAGTTCTTTCCAAGTTTACAAAGTAAAACCAACAAGCACATTTAATATATAGCATAAGCAATGTCAATAAAATAATGTATAATCATTCAGAAGTAGTAGTAGCAAGTATAGTAATATTTTAGCAATAATTCTTCCACCGAGACTTCCCAGGCGGTGAAGTGATTTTCACAGCAGATAAAGTAGGCCCTCTGTTTCATGTGGTGCTGCACAGAGCGCATATTTGAATGCCTTTAGTCCTTCTTGGTGCAGGTGAAATGTATAGTTGGGCTCTGAAACAACTATGAATAAGTCGGGGCTAAAAATAGAAAACATGTGGGATACATTTCTCTCCGGGGAGTTTACATACAGTTCAGGGCTACACTCAAATCTCACTGAGGGGACCAGAGCACCCTGGGTTGTCTTTATGAAGTCGTTGAAATTGATTTTGATGGAGAGATTACAGATTCTTAGTTTGCCAGACCATAAATCTTGGCGGATTGGTGGCAGTTGGTCTGTGCCAGAATACACTATGCATGCAGAGAGGCAGGGCAAAAATGGAAGTCGCAACATTTATCCGATTGAGCTTTACAATTGTGGTGATTGTAAGGAGTGTAATATACTTTATGTGGTTGCCACATGAACAGTATTTTACTTCAACTTAATATGAATTTTTTGAAAAAAAAAAAAAAAATCCTGGAATGCAGTAGGCATAATACGTGTGTGTATGTTAAATTAGTCATGATTTTAAAAGTACTTGTCAAAACCACAGAATTTGTGATTCTTGCCATGTTTTTTTGGAAGGAAACTGGGATTTGATTGTGCAGTTACTTGATGAAAAGATGCCAAGCATGACTAATTCTGTGAAACCTCAATGCAAAACCACCAAGTTGGATGATAAGTATGTGTGTGCAATCAGTGTGGAAATAATCAAAATCAATGCTAGTCATACAAACTATCAACTCAGTTTTATTGGTGTATTTGGCTTTTCTATGACGCCATGTGTTTGGGGCATGGTTCAATTATGTGGTTCTCTACAATGGAAATACTTCAAAACAGCAGTGGATGATGACAAACTAATTCTGGAACAAAGTTGCCTACAAACATCACAAACAGATCGGCCATAGACAGAGTTCTTTGCCAGTCCCTTTAGAGAAGGCAGGGAAGATGGTGTGGAACTGCTAACTGTCATCATACAAGAGGTGCTGGTGGTACTGTGCCATCACCAGTAGGCATTGTAAAAGATATAGCAGACAATATTTCAAGTAGCCTTTTCATAAATTCCCTTATTTCATTAAATCCATTATTTAAAGGTGGTGGTAGAGAAAGTGGTAGTGACATTCATTACGGAGAAAGGCGAGGTTAAAAATAGTGGAAACTAATGGCTTGACTACAACTGTAATAATGTGACACATGCGACAGTTAATGTGCAGTGTAACTGATGCCTAGGATAGGGATACAGTTTCTTAGCGACACCTGGATGGGATGGAAATGCATGTATAATAAGCACCCTCATTATGAGAGGTTTTGGGGATCTTATGAAACACGTGTGCAAATTCAGTGACCCCCACACTATTAGAGGAAGTTATGGGAAGAAAGTCGGAGGCAGTCGTTTTGTCTTGGGGAAAAGCGTTGATGTGGAGGTGGTAATGATGGCTGCTGTATCTCTTGTGTGCAGAGCGCTTGAAATGACTCCCGCTAACAGGCTTAGCCGCCGGAGGACTGGCCGTCAGCGGCGCTCGAGATCGAGCCCGAGTGAGCGAGCGAGCGAGGGAACGCTGGAGTGCTGGAGGAAGAGAGGCTGCGGGAGACGCGGCCGTGCCGAGCCCTCAGAGGAACAGCACGCTGCAGGGGCAGAGTATAGCATATCATGTGTCAACAGAGGTGCTGGATGAACTGCGAATCACATTCTACACACTCTGTCAGTATGGCTTCCATCCGACAGAGACAAAGAGAGACAGAGAGAGAGAGAGACAGACAGAGAGGAACTGGCGAGAAAGAAGGAGCCATGGACGGAAATAGAGACTGAAAGAAAGCAAGAAAGATTAAAAGAAAGAAAGAAAGAAACAAAAAAAGAAAGAAAGACAGCAAAAGAAAGAAAAAAAGAAAGAAGGAAAAAAAGTAAAGACAGGTAAAAAAGAATGTCTGAAAAGAAAGCAAAGAGAGCAAGATACAAAGAAAGAATTTTTCTTGTCTGATGTTTTCTGTCATTGACCCAAGGTTGGTCAAGGTGCAAAACTACTGGGCTGGGAACGGACCTTTTTGTCAGAATTGTAAGGCTTGGCCGGGTAATATAATTGGTTCCAGGAGTGCGGGAGCAGGGTGGGGTGTCCAACAAAGCGCCGGGGAACACAGCAGAATCTCTTGGAGAAGAAGAACACCAAAATAAACGCAAGTTGACAGGCAAAGTGGGGGACAGTTAGGCTTACTGTTATTACCATGACAAAGAGTAAAAGAGAGCCGCATCCTCTCTCTGCATGCACTCTTGAGGGATTTACACATGGACCAGCAGGAGAGAAGGAAGCGCCATGCTAGGCCATTTGTGTGTTTGAGCAGTTGATGTGCATGTGTGTCTGTGTGTGTGTGTGTGTGTGTGTGTGTGTGTGTGTGTGTGTGTGTGTGTGTGTGTGTGACGTGTGTGTGCATGTGCATGCATGGTTGTGCGTGTGTGTGTGTGTGTGTGTGTGTGTGTGTGTGTGTGTGTGTGTGTGTGTGTGAGACACGTGTGTGTGCATGTGCATGCATGGTTGTGCGCGTGTGTATGTGTGTGTGTGTGTGTGTGTGTGTGTGTGTGTAAATTGACTGTGTGTGTGTGTGTGTGTGTGTGTGTGTGTGCATGGATGTACCTACTTTTGTGCAACCATGGTAGACAAAAAGCACAACAGAAATACAAAGACAAAGACAAAGAAAAAAGCATGCAGTGTAGAATAACAAGAGTGGGTTTGACGCAAGCTAGCTACAGTAGAATCATGTGTGCAAACGTGTCTGAGAGTCTGCCTGTAGGCTCTCCCAGCATTCTCTGAGCTCTGTGTAAATGTCTGCAGCATGCTAACTTGGCCCAGCCCGGCAGTTCGCCCGCTTTGATATCACAGTCCACTGCTCAAACACAGTGGATGGAGCCCACCTGATGCACACAGATGAAATGATTGAGCGGGCCAGCCTGGACACATCAGGTTGTCGTCCAGGTGGATTGTGTGTTGAAATGGGGGAGGAGGAGGAGGGGGGGCGGGGGTGGACACAAACTGGCGAGTGTCAGAGACAGATCGCAGGGGTCTTCTTGCAGGGTCTTGAAGGCAATCAGGAGATGGATTTCCCATGTCCAGGGCAAGCGGTGACATCATCCTGAGTGGAAAATGTTATACTGTAGGTCTGTGAAGTCTAATATCCCTGCAGGGCCTCACACCCATTGAAGCTGTTGGCCCCCTGAGCCTCCACCCAATAGCACTGCTCTATCAACAGAGGAGAGCAGCGGTTTGTTAAAAAATAAATAAATAAAAAAAAGCTCTGAAAATTACAGTCTGAGTAATTTCCAAATAGTTTTTCTTTTTCTGGTTGAAAATGAATGTCATTACAATGGAGAAAGGCTTAAGGAGTATAGCCTACACAGGAATAATAAAAATGCAGCATAAACAATGAATTAAATCCGATATACTCTCTGACTTTAAATTGGTTTAGGTTTAATTTCATATTCTGTTCAAATAATTGTGCATCTCCATACTCAGTAACAACTGTGAATAAAATGTGTGGAAAAAATGGTAGTTACATCAATTGTTCTGTTTAATTTAAAGGAGATACAGTATCCGCCAATTTACCCAAACTTTTATTGTCATTAAACGATATTGCATGTGTGCCCTACACAATCAATCATATTTTAGTGTAAGTATGTTTTAATTATATTTGAGAAAAACTCAAACCCATTAAACTGATTATTATCCCGCTAATAACTCATGTGTTATCATTTGCAGGCCCTCTTCACATAAGCATGTCTCATTGAAACAAAAGGGTGTCATCCTGTTGCGTGAGATACAATGACTTAAATTAGAACACTGTGACAGCAAAAATAATCATTTTGGTTTCCTTGAGAGGGGAGCTCAGTGCTAGGTCATTTGTTTGTTGTGTTGTGTATTTGTTGTTTATTGTTTGGTGTGTGTGTGTGTGTGTGTGTGTGTGTGTGTGTGTGTGTGTGTGTGTGTGTGTGTGTGTGTGTGTGTGCGTGTGTGTGTGTGTTTGTCTGTGAGTGTTTGTGTACACACGTAAGAAACTGTAAGCACAATTAAAACTCAAAGAGGGAAAAATGAAAAAGGATACTACTTACTGTACACAGTGTGCGACAGAAGATGGCTTACAGTAATTTAATGTACATAAGTTAACACTGGGAAGGTTTGACATAAAGTCAGCACAATGTCATTTATATTTCTTTGTTTAATTATCCCAAAAAGTAGTTGATGGCAGTTAATGGCTCCCAAAATGATTTTCCTGTGGTTCAATCCTTGATCCCAACTTTTTGGGGATGGTAGGATCACAAGGAATAGCTAAGTCAAAGTTAAGTGTCCCATGAATGTGGATGCTATCCTTTAAAATACTAAAATATTTATCAGTAAACATTGCAGCAAGTGTAAGCAGACATAAATATTCATGTTCAAGATATATACATACTGCTTATAACCTTTAAGCATTAGTGAAAAACATCTGTGAACTCTGTAAATTCTGTATAAGAAATAGACACATATTTGCAAGTATAATAGGGAAAATATGAAAGAATGTAATAAAATAAGAAAGATATTTTCCATCCCAATAAAAATGGATTCTTTTGAATTAGAAGGGTTTTCTTCTGAGTAACTACTGGTTTATAGTACTATGTGGATGTGGGTCATGTGGCAGTTGAAATGAATGCAGTGGAGTCAGTAATGAATAGGCTACAAATTCTCTGGGTTTTTGAAGCCAGTCTAGTGATTGTGAAGATGTGTGACTTTATCACTGATACAAATCTAGTATGAATTTGACCATCTTTAGAAATCCACATGTATACATAAGCAAGAATAGAAAATTCATTACCCATGTGAATGTGTGTGTGTGTGTGTGTGTGTGTGTGTGTGTGTGTGTGTGTGTGTGTGTGTGTGTGTGTGTGTGTGTGTGTGTGTAGACTTTCTGCAACAGTACCCAGAATAATGGTCCACAGAGAATGAAATGTGATTGGATAAAATCTGCCTCCCTCCAACATTACACTGTTTAGTGGAAGTAGGAAGTGATTTGAATGTATTGCTTATTGTTGCAAAACTCACATCAGATATCAGCAAAAACATAGTTAGAAAATGTCATCACAACTCAATACTCAATACTTGGTTGGTATGGCAAGACATGGTGGTTAAGGTGGCAGATGCCACCCTGTGGCAAGCCAGTAGATCCGCCCCCTGCAGTCAAGATGTTTGACCATCCAGCAGGATGACAGGCAGATGCACTCTCAGTAGAATATTAAGTGCACACTGATGTAACCTTGAGAAATCAACGTGACTTACCTTGCTGGAGGCTGTTGAGCTGCGAAAAGAATGCATATGTAAAATATATTGTGTGAGTCACCACAGAGAAAAATAAAACCCACAAAGGAGATTTTGCCTATGTTGTTATTTTTTTCTTCCTTCAGGCAGAAACGATGTTCTGACATTGGTAGAAAATGTTCATTGCCAAAACTGTCTCCTCAAGCAACCACTCAAAAAAAAAAAAAAAAAAAAACGCCACCAATTTATCCACTGTTAAAAAAAACTATGCTAGCAATTTTGGCTTGGATTCTCATGTGTATTTACAACAGAAAAAACCCTCCATATCTGTAATTTGATCCTGCCAGCACACTTCTCAAATATTACAGCATTTTAATCCAAATGACATTGCTATCACTTTCTGTTTCATAAACACTCGGTAATGCATCCAGCTCGGAAACCGTAGTTATCAGATGTTGGGTGGTCGTGTCCACAGCTGGATAAGCCTAGTATGAAGTGGCCTGCTCATTAGCAACCCATTTCTTTTCCACAGGCAAATTGTCATGGTATTTTAAGAGGATATGGTCCCTGGAGGCTGCATTATCAGGTAGGAGGAACAGTATGGCCCTGTTATTTAGATTTCATCTTGTGGGGATTATGTTTTGATTTGTTCCTCCACTACGTCTCCTATCATATAATTTCTTGCTATCAGTGAGGCTCTATAGGAACCGATAACTGCAGGAGGTGCCTGGGCACTTAAAAGGAGCAATCACTAAGCAACGTCACCGTTCTCTGCATCAGAACGTTGATAATGATGACAATATTGATGAAGAAAATTAACCCTGGAATTATAATGATACAATTTGCATGTTTTGATTCAAGCCATAGATACAAGTATTGTCTTTGTATGGGTTTTTGTGTGTGTGTGTATGTGTGTACTGCAAATTGCAATCAGCATGACGTTTGGTTGATAATTGAAGAATTTATTTGTTTATCTGTGCAGCTTCATCTGTTTATTTCTGAGTGATGGTTCAGTGATGACTATCAGTCTACTGTGATCTCTCCCACACAGGAGGCCCAGTGTCTCAACAGAGACAGATGGGCTCAGCACTCTAAAACCTTTTTCTTTCTTTTTTTCTGTCCACTGTGGTTTCCGTTTGAATGGGGAAACTTTTGTGGGTTTGTGCATCCAAAAACATAGTAAATTGCTGGTGAAGAGAGCTCCATGCACTGTGGCATTTGACCTCCGGCTCAAACATTGAGAATGTAAAAATCACAGCCATTATGCTGCAGCAGCTTCTCCAGGCTTGACTGATAGGCATATGGCATGGAGCATGTGTGAATATGTCTTTGCATAGCATCTCTCCACATTGCTGGGCAGGGCATATCCTATGCCCTAGCAATCTTGACAGGGGCCTTGACACTAATGTCAGTCAATTGGACATTTTGTTTTGACATGCCCGTTGCAGTTGTACTATTTAGGCCTTATTTTGCTCTTAGAGCTTGGCAAACATTTTGTGTTTTTGAGAGCTGGTAGTGTAAACCTGCTGTGGCGCTGGTGATAGCCTAATTGCGCTATTGACAGTGGTATTTACATGAGCACTGGCACCCTGTCTGTTTATCCAAACGTGCTGCAGTGGGGGGAAATCGAGTCGTGGGGGGAGGGAACTGACAAATACATTATGTCACGATGAGCGTGAGGGAGAACATCACACTGGCATAGGGGCGCGAGCGAATTATACAGCAACCGGACGTTTTTCGACCAGGAACGAGAGGTGCGAAAAAAGGGACTTGGACTGCCATGGCCAAACCATACAAGATGGGATAAGTGTCAAAAAGGATTTGACTCACAATTATTGTGTTAGGTCGCCATCTCAGTGGCTGCAGGTGCCCACGCAGAAAGATGTTCTTTTGCCAGGGCTTGAATATGAAAATATTTGCAAGAGTTTTGGGGGCCTTGGAAAACTCCAAGGATATGGTGGACAAAAAAAAAAACTCTTCTCTGTCACTTTCTGTGAGTCTTTTTTTTTCTTCTTCTTATCCTATTGCTTAACAGCAACACAGCTTTCTCATGTCAAAAACAAAACAAAAGTGCTGGACAACGTTTCTCTTTCAAGTTCAGTCTTCATATGGATGCTATGATAAAACAAGCTTGAAGGACTTGCTGAGCCAGTGCTTTTCTTCCCTTTTCCTCTGTTAATATTTAGACAGAGTGCATAACAGAAGAATATATGCAACACATTTATGCCAGAACCAATAAAAGATCAGGAGAGTCATCTGCACACTGTATTAGTAAAATCTTATACACTAGAGTAAAGAAAAATGGATGACAGTGCATAGAAGCATCCAGAAATCTTTCAAGCATATGTGGACCTTAACCTGTGTTCCAATAGCCCCCCCACCCCCACCCCCCACCTCTTCCTCTCCCTATCTGTGTAATCCAAGTTGGTGTACAGCAGTCTTCACAACAGTGACGAAATCCTCCTAAATTTAGGACATGTTTTACACTGACAGTTGGAAGTAGACTCCATGCAAATTTGGCGGATTAAAAAAAATCCATCAGGAAAGCTGGAGAGAACACAAGAAAAGTAGGCCAAGTTGATTAGCCCTCCAGTGTGTTTCAGCCACTCTTGAATAAAGATTTTGTGTGTATGTGTGTGTGTGTGTGTGTGTGTGTGTGTGTGTGTGTGTGTGTGTGTGTGTGTGTGTGTGTGTGTCTACAAGATGGAAGGCCTTAAGTTAAAAAAAAAAAAAAAAATCTAAAAGCAGCCTGAGATTATATAGCATAAAATAAGTGATGTGCATAGATCAAGTTCAAAGCATGTAGAAGGAAGAAAGGAGAGATTTTACCTGGAGTTACAGGTGAAATTGTATGGCCAATCTGGCATCCCAGAATAACCTACACAACACATACGGTATCACCTTTCTTGACAGTCAGACAATCTAGACTGAAACCTGAAGATGCCAATTCACAATTATGTGTATGTCATTAAAATAATTCATTGAGGTAGCACTATCTGTCTCTCAACCTGACAGTGATTAACATAAATTACTGTAATTATATTCAATTATATAAAATTAAATAAGCTATGGTTGATAAATATATGTTTCTGTTTATTATCATTATTACATCTAATTTAATAAAACATTTTATATATTTCAGTTTAAACATATTATAATAATTGATCAAGATTAATAGAGACCAGAACATTTCACATTTCACATTTCATTTCATCTTTTTTTCTAAAGTGTAATATCAGATCACATCCTGATTGTTTATATTGTATTACAATGTCATTCTTTTATTATGCAGCTCTGATGTAGAGCAGAATATTCAAAACCTGTGCTTCAGCAAGAATTGAACCCTGAGTGCACTGTTAAACATTTGGCTCAGACTCACAGAAAAATGCTCAGTCGGCAGTACCAGAGATGTAATAGCCCTCGGAATGCCATCCTTCAATGCTCACTTCCAGACAGAGACCCATTCATATGTTTGTGTCAGAGACCGACCGGGCTATAGGTGGTGGATGAGCAGGGAGTCGAGGGTCCTTAAAAACATAACTGACAAAGGCATCTGTCCACTTTGTTCCAAAACAGGCTGAGGAGGACATTTGGTTCATTCAATTTTCTTTTGCTACTGTCTAAATTGAATTAAGTTAAATTGCTTCATCACAGTGTATCTTTGTTTGTGGTTGTGTTTGGTGATTCTAAGACTGCATTTAATGTCTATTTTGTTTCTTTCAGTAGAGTCAGGCAGCATCTTATTTATTTAAACACAAACACTCCAAATAAATGACTATCTAATGATCACAGACAAGAACCATTTGTCATCTCTAAGTGTCCTAATCATTTAAGAAGTAATAAGACCCCACAAACTATACTACTACCATTATAAGTGAGCGCTGTGCATTGCTATCTCATGCGTTTGACTGGAACAGACCATGGAGAGGGATAATGCTGTGCATCCTCAGCAATTGAAATTCAGCTCTTGATTTCAAACTCCTCTCAAGCTTCGTTTTATATTTTACTCTCTCATCTAGGCTCACAACGACTGAAAATTTCATTTCAGTAAGTTCAAATGACCAGTTGCCAAGGAGACCATTTTTTTCTCTCCCACAAATGCACATCCCTTTTAGGCTTATCATCTCCACATGTTACGGCTAAATCTGTTTGCTTTTAAAAAACTATCAAAAGCTTTGCAATGTATTTTACCAAAAATCTCAGGCATTACTACCAAACTCAGCCCTAAGTCCGATCTGGCACGATGTCTGTGTATGTAGAAAAAAGGAAGGTTCACATCATATGCTCATGGGTATTTAATTACCGCTTTGAATGCTCATACATAACCTATTACTTAAAATATGCTCTGGATGATAAAATAAAGATGGTGCGGCTACATTCAGTGTGGACATCATTACTCCAATGTTGGCCCCTGCAACCCTTTTTCTATTTGGTTTGGGATGACCTTTTCAGCACTCTTAGCTTACTTCATGAACTAACAGACAGTATTTAATTTCAAGTTTCAGATTTATTCTTTCCAAAATGTGACTAGCTCAGTAAGCGTCCTTCACGGGAAAAATAAAACAGGTTAATCTTCATTCGATTGAATTTCAGAGTCTTTGCTATTTTGTACACAATTCTAAGACACCAAAAAGTCCAAAATGAGCGGCTCCAACGCTACCAAGGGAGAATGCTGCTGTTTTCTAGAGGTTAATAAAAGAATTAGACACGCTGCAGGCTTTTCTCCTCTCTGGAAACACACCAATTTCTTCTTTATGAGGGGGCATTGTACAACATAAATAGTCTCTTCACTTGTGTCCTTGAGCTTGATTGGGAGTGGAACTGCATGATATTACATCTCTCCACATGACGACACTGTTGCCACAGTTTCATCATGTGGCAAAAGAGAACCCTGTATGTCCTCATAAAGTTACTTAAGGCGCACAGTGCAGATACCGCCGCCATGGTGAATCTGAGACTATCAGCTAGAGAGCACAACTTTCCCATGCATTCCTATCTGATCACTTCATATCACGTTATTGGTGCCTCTGTTATGTTTTATCATATCTGTGCTGCGTGTTAATCCACACAATAGACCTGACATCATATTCAGATGGACTGTAAAAAAAGTCTCTGTAGAGCTCTAAGGGGATTATTCGAAAGACAGATGCCAGCATACTAAGATATGGTAATTTACGCTGGATTGCGTTGTTTGTCCTTTCTGCAACTGAATATGCACTTATCTCCCCACATTATGTACACCACGCATATCATATTACACAGTGGAGTCGCTGTGATTATTGCTCAACCATGATTAGGCTATTTGCATGGCATTTCTTAGAAGATACGACCTGATTCCATACAGATGTGGAGCGGTTCGCCAGCTTGACTGCACATGATGCATGACCCACCCTCACAATGTCTACATTTACAATCAGTTGTACAATATATATAAGCCATTTCCCTATGGGGTGCGAAGACATTTTGATACCTGCGCCATATATCTGTGTTAGCAAAAAAAGCAAGCCTGTGTGTTGTGCTGGGGGCAGTAGTTCATAGGCCACTGGAGGACCATGCTGCCTCGCCTGTGACTTGGGCTAAATGTGAAAGCTCCTGGGGTAACCAGCTAGACAGTTTCATAGGGGTTAGTACGACAGCTCCGTCTTGGCAAAGTCCCCAGGGTGGGTGGAAGACATCACTTTGAAGTCTGAGGAGAGACTGGAGAGGCTTGATTGATATGGCTTGAGGAGTTGTTAGAAACCATGGTGAGGCAGATTTTACAATTTGCTGGAACTATGATGTCACCACATTTCCACTATAAAGTCTCCTCAAGCAACCATAATGGATTTTCAGGCCTTCTATTTATTTCGTTCTTTATTTCATTATTTCCGGACTGCAGGGACGACCACTGCCTTCGCCAGATTTGGTGCCTGCACTTCATTTCTTTCACAAAAATATACGATTGGTTTTTTTTCTTTGTCCATTTTGTATCTTTCCATCATAACATTGCCTCTGTTGCTGCCAACTGCTTTGCTGGTGTGGTTTTCCATGCATGTTCTCCCTGCACTCTTCAGCTACTCCTCCAAGATGAACCGTGGGCTAGCAGCCGTCCAGGTCCCTTTAGGCTCACTTTCAACAAGTTCCAGAGAGGTTTTAATCGAGTGCCAGCACAGCCAAGCAATCAAACTACTGATTGAGTAATCAGGACAAAGTTGGAACCACTTCCTGACACCTGCTTGCTCTGCACAGTCACTGCAAAGTACTTTGTCACTACAAGGTCCAGACGAGAAAAAAAGTGTCCTTGACAGTTCGCTCTCTCCTAGGCCTTATAAAACAACCACTAAACTTGATAATGATTAAAAAAATAGTATTGTTTTAAATTTCATATCACATTCGTGCATTGGTGTGATTTTGGGATACGGGTAGTTCAGTTTAGGGAAAAGGATTTCTATAGAATGTTTTTATGATTAAGATATGTATAGTGGGTAATAATATATGGGCTCTTGCTATGTTGAGGGTGAAGTCATGCAAGTTTCTTAAGACTTCATTTGTATTGTACTCTGTCTATTATTTAACATGAAGATTTGTGTAATTAAAAATAAAAGCTTGGAGTAGAAAAAATTAATGACATTAGGCCTATAGAGGTTAAAATAATAACACTCCTTATGTAAAAATGAGATATTATGGCTTAGTTGTGAACATACTAAAGAGCTCATTATTTCTACACATAATTCTTTGTGTAACAGCCCTGGAGCGGAGCTGTGATCAGTGGGATCACACACTGATCTACACCTGTTGTACAAGAGGCCATAGGGGTTGCGGCTGGTTACTATTGTTTTGCTCTCACAAATACAGATGCAGGAGAAGTGGGCCGGGGGTCCCTGCTGCATGGGTCTGTTGCCAGGTATGTGGTCTGCTTTGTTTGGTGCTTCCTAGCTTACGCCAGCGTGTGAATGACCTCGCCCGTGTTAATCCCTCGCCCCCTGCTCTGCCAGCCTCCCGGCAGTTCCTCTCCAGAAGTGTTCACCTCAGCAGGATGCCAGTAGGGGGCATCTGGTCCGTAATCCTCTCAGTGCTGTCCATCACTCGGCTCTCACATGATTATTTTATGGGCGCAGATAATGGGCCCTGTTAACAACGCCCGCGGATTTCAGAGTCGCTGCCTGGCGATGCTCGCGGGACTAGACCGGGCAGGTGACTCTGATCCCCAGCTGCGATTGTCCCTGACTTAAGGGGGGAGGGGGGTGGGGGTGGAGTCAGCCAACAGGACATCCATGACCCTCATTAGTTGTAATGCGGAGGATGGAGTTCCTCAGGGTGCGTCACATGCATGCCACCCCACACACCACGTGCCCGAGCCAGAGGTGTCAGAGGTTAGGGTCATGACTGTGTGAGCCTATTTCGGGGAGAATTAGCAATGATTCCCCCATTATGCCATCTGTTTGGGTGGATTTTAAGAGCTGAACTCACTGGGTGGTATTTTTCACACCAAACTCGACATATCTGTAACTCTATGAATACCAGTTTACCCTATTTTTCAACTATTTAGTCTGATATAATTCTGTTAATCATGCTGTTGTGACTACAAAAATACTGTCTGTCCTTTATGTGTTATTGTTGTGTATTATTAGGGGTAAGGCGCAGTGCTTTTATCAAGTCAGTGCCGGAATGATCCAGCTCACCAGCCACACTTTGAAGGTAATACCCAAACGTGCTGACTGTTCCCCCTGTGTATGCGCTCTTGCCTTCTCTCTGCCTCCGGCGCGTTGAGCTTCTGCAATGAGACGCCTTTACAAAGAGAATTGCATATCAGCCTCGGCACTGGCAAACAAGTGTGCAACCCAGCACAGAACCCTGCACCCTCGCATGCTCCAGATTGCCATGGCCTGGAATGCAAACTATTGGCTATTGGTTAGCAGTGGGTGGAGCATACTTGTAACTAACCAAATGTATTTTCCCCCAGTTATCATTTTGTTATATAGATTCATTCTTTTTTTCTATTTTATTATTCTTTTTTTGTTGTTATTATCCAGAAGTAAATGAAGCATACAGTGCCTGACCTCAATATTATGAGCAAGAATCTAAATAAAGCATTCTAAATTCAGGCCTGTGCTGTTCAATACTGGCCCTACGGTGCTGGTGTAAAATGCCATATCAACACAAGTGAACTAACTCTGAGTACTGGCTGGGGGTTTGCTTGGATCAGAGGATATTTCCCAACGGAAGACTTTACAGTCTCTAATGTGCCCTCTATTACTGTGGCTCCATCAGATGAATAGCAAATATCTCCCTGTGGTGCATTCAAAGCAATCTACAAACAACGGCAGCACAATCACGGGCTGGTTCGTCCACACCCCTCATTCAGACTGTCCATCTGGTTTGTTGAGTTCTCAACCCGATCTTTGCCTTGGGGAAGTAGACTGAAGCACAGAGCCTGTCTCAGCTCCTCACTTGGTGAGATATGGGGTAATTGAGTTTGATATGTGCGTCAGGTGAATTAATCCGCTCACCGTACCCGTCCATTTGGATCTGAAACAGCTCATCAGAACATGAAAACAGCAGACGAAAAAATCAAAACCAGATTTTTTTTTTCCTCTTCTGGAATTATGCTTTCCAGATCAGAGGAAAGCGCATTGAAAGGGACGTTGCATTTATTTAGTGATTTTTAGTCTCATATGCAATGCTTAATGTTCCATTTATTTGGTATTTCAAAGTACATTGATTACTCAAAGTCATTTAATAAATCCAAGAGGGAAGGTTCTTAATGACTTTATACATTATGAGATTTGATACATTTTATGCACTTAAGTTTTGCCTAACAGAAAAATTAATAGTTAGACTTAACTTGAAGATTTTTATTAATTAATTTCATCACTTTCCCTCAAAATGTAAAATATGCCCATTACATTTTGTACATTAGAATAAATACGTTTGACATAGATATAGATAGATAGATAGATAGATAGATAGATAGATAGATAAATAGATAGATAGATGATAAAAAAATTTATTTTAAATCAATCAATGACACAGGTTTGTTTTTAAAATGATAAATTCTATATGAATATAAGTGCAAAACTCTCTTGACTCCTTCTCTCTGAAATATTCAGAATTGGTTACACAGAATGCTTTGACCCTGTTCATGGTCTTTCGGTGTGATAACTATTCATTACATAATTCAGACTTAGAGCAATACACAACAGAGAAGTCTTTCAAATAGAATAATTATTCTGTGTCAGCTCCAACACAATACATTCAATGTGCCATAAAATGTCCATGTTTTTCTGCAATAGCTTTAAGAATCCCATGCCAGTCAAAATGGAGGAGAGGTTACGAAGTGAAATGTGAGAACATTGCCCCCTAGTGCAAGGTTTTGCTTTTCTGGTCAATTGAAACCAAATTGACTTTGCACATAACATGAGTCTACATGGAAGAATTTAAGCTTATTACAGTTATTGCCTCATACCTCATAATTTCCATATGAATGTCTTTTACATTTTACATGTTGGATGAATTCAACTGTGCTGGTTTGAGGTCTGTTCGGCTGCTTTCTAAAAGGGTCATGTACAACCAGTGAGCCCTATAAGCAGCAATCTGCAGTGACAGTAGCAGCAGCTCACAGTATATATCACCTATAACTCACATACAGATGCACTGACTCATGCACACACACCTCAGTCAAGAGCGACGTCGACAACAAAATCTTTGTGTGTTATGGCCCAAATAATCCTGTCCATAGGTTTACATTTTTAAACACATCATCAATCAAAGCTTATGCTGAGCCAGCAGCACTCCACAGTGGTTGAAAACAATACATCAGAGACATTTTCATCAGAAGGTCAATAAAAGACAACACAGCTAATTGTAACTTGATACATATACAACACTGGAAGACCGTACAGAGTACCAATTCATTTTGACATAGAACTACAGCTGCAGCAGGCAGTATAAGACTGTGAACCCTAGAGAACTGGGCAAACATTGCCTGGTCTTAAGGATCTTGGTTCCTGCTGTCTCACTTACCTCATGGCAGCAGGGCATCCATCTCTGAATGGATTTTCCACCAGGATTATGCCCCAGGCCTCGAAGCTATAGGACTGTCCTGGAATGGTTCCACAACAGTGAATTCAAGTTATTGCAGTTGCCTTCCCAATAGGTCTCGGCCCAGCTGTATTTGCGAGGTGAGTTGTGCTGTGCAGTTCAGCAAGGAGTTCCCCTGACACCGACTGAGGGCAGTACCTCGGGCAGTTTGGGATGGCATGTCCCTTAAACAATGCCATAATTCTGAAAGGTCCATTTTCACAGAAACTGAGAACAGCAGGGGGGGAACAAAACGTATGCCTTTGCAAATTACTGTTTTTCCTTCACATTAATGGAGTTTATTATAGTGTCTGATTTGCAATGAACAGTCTTTCTTTCTCTTTTCCCCTCTTCAAATCAACCGTGATGTCTTTTACAACCAATTAGCAGTCTGCTGTCAACCATGGTGTATGTCAGGCCAGTAAATGATATTTGCTTTGCACATGGCCAACAAAAACGCGAGAACACAAGCACACATTTAGCAACCATCACTCTTGATGAGTCTAAGAAGGCCCCTGCTGCGAACAAAGTGTGAAAACAAGTGTTTCCTTTTAATCAGATTCACAGTCTGACAAAGCCCCCCCACATGTGCTGTCTAATGTCATGGACAGGAGCGAGTCAGTGTGTTACTGTGTCACCCTCCTCATCTTAACCCGGGAATGAAACAAACGGAAAATCCCAACAAAATAGATGAAACATCTCCAGCACTTTGAACTGAAGAGTCCTGCTGTGGGGCTTTACTGAAGCAGGGAGCTTTGTGTTTTCCCCCCACAATCCCTCAGAAGCGAAAATGTCAAAAGCAGGACCCATGAGGGGCCGGGGAGATATTGCCTCTAGAGCCCACTGACATATTCTGGGTGATGGGAGATAAAGGGAGACCCTCTAAGAGGCCCAGCGTGAGCATGGCTAGGGGCGTGGAGTGTTGCCAGCCAGGGTGCCAGTCAGCGGGAGAGGCAGCGCCGGGTGGTGTGCGTTGCCATGAGTGTGCAACACTGAATGCCGTGACGATGACTGAGCTGTTTTTGAATGCTACATTTTGAAATACAAGCCTTATTTTCAAACAGCCAATAAGAAGTATACAGTGGGGAAAATTATGACATGATCCGCTGCTACAGTAAATCTGTGGTGTTTACTCACTAACAGAGAAATGAGCATTGTACCATTGTGAAAAAAAATTGACTTATATTCAAAGTTTAAATAATAAGAAATTAACATGGAGTGCACTACAGATTATGTGAACGTGTAGGTCTACTAGAGGATGGGAGAAGTAGATAAAAAGAGACAGACATGATGAGAGGGAACAACAGGTGTCTTGATCAGAAGGCAGCTGAAAATGCTTTGTGTGGGTTGGGATGTAGGCTAGTGTACTTTGCCTCATATTAGTTTAAGATGGCTGATGAGCATTAATAACTTGCACTTTTGTTCATAAATAAAATACAGTATACAATTTGTGCTCCCCTGCTCCCCATGCATCACTGGCATGCAGGCAAACTATCTGCCATGGAAACGGCAATAAGCTAAGCTCGGCTTGGTACTTTACTTGGTACCAAACTACAGTAGGATTTCTAGTCTTACTCCTACGCTCTGATTGCTGGTAGCATTTTCCTGTTGTGTGGAGAGCAAATTTGAACAGTTTATACTTTCCTTAGGGCAAGTAATTAAAGTAAAAAATCTCCAAACTAATATAATTGAGTTGAAATGATTATTTGCCTTTCCCCAGTAGGCCTAGAGATTTTCCGAAAGAGAAGCACATGCACAATTCAGTCCCTCTCCTAAAGCATTTGCCGCCCTTCTGATGCTCACTAGCTGTTTCTGAAAATGCCCACATACAGTACTAAAATCTTATACTGATCTTCGCAGAAAGCAGTGTGTGGTAGTACATGAATAATAACACAGGAGTAGTGCAGTATGGGACTCAATTAACTCTCAGTCATCTAGAGCAACTGTTGTCCATTAATTATTGGTCATGTGCTTAGTATGCCTTTTCTGGTGCTTGCAGTATACTGGGCAGTAGTGCATGGGGTTCAATAGAAGACCAGTTGCACCTGCTGCACAGTAATTAGTTGCAAGAGGCAGTAGAGTGTGCTGCACTGTATAATGGGGCACATGCAAAATGTTGCACAGCAGCATGTCGTTTCAGAAACAGCAACTGTCAAGCAGTGGTAAAGTGAAGTGGTAAAGTGAAGGGGACAAGTTACTGTGTTCAAAAAACAGCGTGAGAGTAAAATGGCAGAGGGAGGACAACCCTGTTTGATTGACAACAAGGGCAGAAAAAGTTCTGTACTGTATATATGTTGTACGGGAACAATACATATACAATGCAATACATACTGTATATGGGAAACTTTGGATTCAAGGATTATTTTGGTGCCAATTAAATCCCCAGCTATTTTAAAGCGCTACAGTGTTCTGACCTTGTGCATAAGAAGCATCACTGCAGTTTGTATCTGTACAAGTTGCATCATCTTTAAAAACTCATTTAGAAACTTATGTGAATAGCAGGAACATGTCCGGTTTAACAATGAGGTATAATGGGGCAATAAAGACAACCTTGAAAGAGTCTGTGTAGACCTACTGCTGTGGAAGATCTGATATCACCAAGTAATTAAGAGTCCAGGATCAATGTCAAACTTGTTGCCCTGGATCAATGGGTTAGGTTTAGGGTTTGGAGTAAGGTCAGGGTTAGGGTTAGGCTTAGGGTTAGGGTTGGAGTACATTGATCCAGGACAAACAAGTTTGACATTGATCCTGGACTCTTAATTACTTGGTGATATCAGATCTTGCTACTGCTGTGAAGGCCATGTTTTTAAAACTCAAAAATATTGTTTGGATATTGCGATTTCAATATTAAATATACCAAAAATAATATTTTCATATATATACATTTTTTTTCCATGATCAAGCATCCCTACTTGCCCTTGACCAATAGCCTTTACTACTCTTGCACTGCATTCACAACACTGTTTTCTAATAATTAGCTAGGACAAGATGCATCCTAAGAAATCAAGCTATATGGCATCAATCCCAGAGCACTGAACTGAGGTGAAAATCGAGGGGAACTGCATCATAAGGCAATGGCCAAGCTATACTGGCCCCTGAGTGAGATGAATTTGCCCTATACCCTAAGCATAGGAACCAACCCAAAGCATTATGATATTACCACCTTCTCACATCCAATTGGTACTGTAATACAAACAATTGGTGAATAAGACTAGCTCAATTTTAGTCTTACCACATCGCTTTCTTCCAGGCCTGAATCATTTGGGAAACTTTTGTCAGGCCTACATCTGCTTTCATGCAGGCACTGAAGGATTGTTGTAGTCAGTTGCTGTTTCCGAAAATCCCAACTACATACTACTTGTGTACTGATCTCTGCAGAACACAGTGTGTAGTATGCAGCCCATGAAAAATAGCACAGCAGTAGTATGGGGCTCAATTAACTTTCAGTTAGGTAAAACACTCCAGTCAATTAATTCATCAGGTAGGCCTACTCGTCATGTAGTAGCCATATTCTGCAGTGTGCTTACCATGCTGCATACTGGGAAGGATTGTATGGGCCTCAATAAACTCAACTAGTGAACCTGCAGCAAATGAATTCATTAGGAACGGCAATACTGTGCGCTTCACTGTGTGCTAGTGCACATACAGTATGTAGCATTGCAGTGTGCCATTTCTGAAACAGCAAGTGTGTTTATGTAGCCGGTGGCGGTCCGCACCGCACACGGGTCTCGAACCCGCCAACCCGCAAGCTACAAACTCCTGGCATGTGAATGGGACGCTCTAACCAACTGAGCCAAAAACCTGAGCTTGTAACTCAGCCGTTAGAAGCGCCCATGGAATTGGGTGATGAGGATTTACACATACTGCTGCCACGCTAGCCAAGCTAGCTGGCCTCCGTTACATTTATATGGTATGACCGCGCTCACAACTGGCTTCAGATCATTAACTCCTGTGTAGTTGTGGGCTGGTCCCTCACCTTTCTCATCACCCCCTCGCCCCATAAAGCCAGATCTTCCATGAAGTTGCATGAGGCTGAGGGCAAATGATGGTCATTATCCCTTCCATTTAAAATCTTACAGTTTACATCTTCCTCCATATTTCTTACGTCCAGCAACTTTTTGCATGTGACAAATAAAGTTCCTTGTCACCAAGCCTCTTGTTGATGGTATATCAGCCTTGGGCAGGTCTACAATATTGTCCATGATGTCCTCTTTGACTTTGCTCTAATGCGATATGAATATTTGGAGCTCACTGACTGCCTTCTTGGGTACATAGCCTAACTAGTGGAAGCCAGTATTCTAGGTGGATGGCTATAGGGATAAAATACTTTTCACAACGTTTTTGGCCTTTATATGATCTGTGTTAGATAGACTATGGTCTACACAGTCTTCACTGGCTCCATGCAATTAAACTGAATTCAATTCAATTTAGGAGAGCAAACTTCAGCAGGGGATCTACTAATTAATACTCCCTCAATACTAATGCTAATGACACAACCAACCATAAAACCACAATATAATAATAGTAAAAATAAAGATAAGTGGGGTATTCAAATAGCTCATGCATGGATAATAGTCACAGTATCAATAAAATAATAAAATTGCTGCAGAAAATAATTAATTGCAAGCCTGTAAAAAAAAAAAAAAAACAATCACTGGGCCTAATTGGTCTAGAGATAGCTATGCCTTCAAGTTCAATTAAGCCCACTTATTAAATGGATCAACTGAGCAAAGACAATATGGACAAACTGCTTTTTTTATATTACTATTTAATTAATGTAACGCTAAGAGCCATGGTGAAAACAAGTAGGCCTTGGCCTAAGCCGACAATCATCAAAATCACATGTTCAACAAAGTTAACTTTGCAGTTTATCGTTGTTGATGTGTGTAGCCACATAGAATAAATATGAGTCAATGCTGCAGAAATGACAAACATCAATGGCTTTGATTTCAATCATGAAATGACTCTACTCTGATAATATTGACTTTCGTAACGCATCTGGTGCTATTAATTTTGTGTCCAATGGAAAACCACAGTCGCAACCTACATTCGACGGAACTCTGAAGCATTGAGCTGAGGGGGGCCGGAGCACAGGGCCGAAGGACCAATACAAACACCGTTTATTGAAATACGAGGTCAGCTGTTTCAAAAAGAAAACAAGGGATTAGCTAGCCAGTGGACTACTTCTCTGTGGCTTCGGGGTTAACGTTAGCCGTTTCAGCGTTGTAGCTACTTTTTCAAAGAGCTCCGGGAGTAGTATTTTTTCTGGTGAAAAGATTTGATTGATTTAAATCGCCATCACATGGAATGCATGGAATCAGTACATTAGCAAAAAACCAAAAGGAGGACCGCTAGTTCCGCCGAGGTCAGGTTAGCCATCTAAGCCACCATTATCGTAGCCAATATAACTGCACTCTAGTAAACGAAGTTAATTGTAACGTTTCTAACGTGAAAAGTATAGAATGTAAATATATTTTTAATTTAATTGTTTTCATCCAAGTATACGTTAATTTGTGACCTTAAACTCTTGTATCTAGAACCGATACTCTGGAATGCTAGCTAGGTAGCTAACGTTAGTTGGCTCATAACATGCAAGCTAGCTAGCGTTATTTTCCTTTACGTCCTCTAAAGTCAGTCGGCCCGACGTTAACCGTGGGTTTGGCATTAACTTTAACGACCGAATTACTAAGAATAATAGCTTTGCAGTTTGCTCCCATAACTTTAATGCTGTTGTGAAAGGACTAGCATATATAGCTAAATCGCCACATGTTAATTCTGTGAAGACCTCATTAACGTTAATGTGTTGACCATACTAGCTGCCCAGTCAGACAACTTACGGGTGTAGCCACAAACTGGACAAAACGTTGGATTTAGTGGGATTCAAAGCGGGTTCAGCCGGAGCGCTGACCCCTCAGAAGAAGATGAAGAAGAGAAAGGAACTCAATGCTCTTATTGGGTTGAGTGGAGAAAGCAAAAGAAAGAAAACCAAAAAGGGATCAGGTCACCGGCTTCTCAGAACCGAGCCCCCGGATTCACAATCCGAAACAAGTTCAGATGACGATGACTTTAACAACCTCAGTAGCATGAGTTCATTTGGAAAGTAAGAAAAGTTGTTTTTCAATCTACACAGCTCACACAAAATTAATTTAGGCTAATTTATCTTCCTTGACATCTTTCAGCTGTGGCATGTGTGTCGTCGCGTGTCAGATGTTGGCAATGTTTTTCAATCTTTTCCTGTTCATACAGGCGAAGTTATGCACAGTGTTGCAATATCTGCTACCCACTGTGCGTGTTTATCATCCTGGCTGCTTGTGTGATTGCCTGTGCTGGATTGATATGGATGCAGATAGCCCTGAAAGATGATCTGGACAATTTGAAGGAGAAGATTCATACAAGTAAGCATTCACTGAACTGACCTTGGTTGTTTTTCTAATATCCCATGGTGACATTTTAGCACTGAGATTACCAAGCCTAGATTTCACCTTTAGCATTTTTGGTAATCATAAAGGTCAGCATGTAACGTTACTCTTTGGTAAGGTTAGTCCACATTCTATTGCTTTGGGCGCCTTCAACATGTCAGAAGCCGCTGGCAATGAACCCTTAAGCACCAGATGGACAGGGCTAACATATTTGAATTAATACTGAAAGAACATTTTTTTTCTTCTCTCCAGTGGATTCCAGTCAACAAATGTCCTCACATGAAATTCCAAAGCTGAGTGAAGATTTGAAGTCCAAACAGAAGAAGCTTGAGGATTTAGAAAGTGGTGACAAGGGCTTGGATAAACTTTGGTCAAATCTCACAGAGATCTACCGAAGGGTAGGCCTAAGATTTTTACCTTTTCTATAGCACCCCAGACACAGTTATTTCCTTGGGTAATCTTCTTTTTGTGCAGCTGTGTAGGTGATGCAGTTGAGTTGATAAGAACAGTATTTCACCTAACTTAGTCCTATAAGTTTGGAACCAATAATCAGGTTTCTGCCTTTCAATGCACATCCTTATCTGGAAACACTAGAAATGTTAATGAATAAAGTTGATGGAAACATTTTATTGTAAGATGAGAAGATAGTACTTCATCAATCTCTAAGGAAATTCAAGACACATTTTCATATGATTATTTGTATTTCTGCCTGTGCTTCCACTAACTTTGTTCTGACATGACATTTTGATGTAACAGTCAGAGCACCTCCCTTGACTAGGTCAATAGATGTTCATCATAGATGTGATTCTTCCTGAAAAATCAGGATTTCCTGATTTTCAGACCTAAACATGACCCTCGTAAATCATGCAGATTAATTAAAGAGGGGAAGGCAGGTTTAAACTGTATTTGATTTTGGCCTATATCTAGAGGTAATGGGTCAGTAAGGTGACGTATGGTAATTTGGGACACCTTTTTTTTGTTGTTGTGATTTTGCTGATTATCGCTATGGGCTGTATATTTTCCTGCTTTTTTTGCCCTTGACCAATCACATCCCAGTTTTCACAAATGAGCATGGAACATGCTAATGATCTTGTTGGACAGGAATGTAGGACTCTGTGTCTTGATTGTTCTTAAATATGAGAAGAATAAATGAAGGTTTAATTAATTACAAAATTTGAAAATGTTGAATGTTGTCTTCCAGATAAATTTACTGGATTCTGCTGTCAATCACCTGAAAGCAAACATCAAGTCTGCTGCAGATTTGATCAGTCTACCAAACACCGTCGAAGAGCTGCAAAAGGTAAATATAAACCTAACTTGCAGTATTCAGATATTATATCTCTACTTCATCGTCTAATCTTTGCTTCTTGGAATCCATTGGTTCCATATTAATTGTGGATTTTGTCATTCAGAGTGTTGCGACGATAGGGAGCACTCTCACTAGTGTGCAGCATGATGTCAGAACAATGCAGACTGCCGTGGAAGACCAGAGGAAAGAAGTGGACAATCAAAAGAAATTAATGGTATTATACATCATTTCATGTATGAGCTGGTTTGAGCACTTAATTTAAAGAAAAAAGTTATTGTTTATAGTGCCAAGCGCTATTGATAGCCACCTCAATCACTGGATTTCATGCAAGGCAGACTGAGATAGCGAAACGGCAGCTAATGGTCACAGAATGGGGCATTTCAAAACGAAAGCAAATTGATTAGGTTTTGTTTTTGACATGCCTCATTAAGTTAGTGTTGGCAGCCGTTTCGCAAACTCGTTCTACGATGCACAAAATTCGACCATTGAGGTGGCTTTCAGTAGCGTTTAGCAGTATAAAACAGCTGGGCTATGTGTTGATTCACTCCGGATTATACCTTAAGGTGCTGGGGTTGGTAGCATGGTAATGTTTTTGTGAAACTTAAAACAAATGGCAAATTCCCATGGTCACCTGTGTCAAATTACTATGTACTTTAATGTTTGCATTTGGTTTTTGTGCATGTTTTTTGGAACAGAGTGGCAGTGATGGAAAATCCTGCTCCAAAGTTGATACCTCATCAGAAAAAGGAATGAACAGCAGCACATGTGGGGCTTTGAAGCAGGTAAAGAGGGTGAAGGTCTCCAATGAAAAATATCTAGTGTGTCAGGTCAAATAGCCCAACAGGTCTATCATAACCACCTTGGTTGTCTTTCTGTAGGAGATGGCGTACCTTCAGGAGTCGTTCAGCGAATTAAATGTCACTCAAACCCTTAATCAGTCTTGGGCTGCCAGTCAAATCCACAGTTTGCAATCCACTCTGTCAAATCTCACAGGAAGGGTGTCTACTCTGGAGTCACAGTCACCTTTCATGCAAGTGAAGGCAGATGTAAGTAGTTAACTTAAAGTCAGTTCTCCACTGAATGATAGCAGCTCAATGGTTCTCAGTTTCACTTGGTTCGCATTTGGATATTTAGTTTTCCTGTGTATAAAAAGTACCATTTAGTGTAACTGGTTGCTATTGTGACGCTTGATGATTGTAGTGATGATAATGACCACTACATCATGGTTTTCTTCAGCTCGCTTGAAACCTTGACAAAGGTACCAGATTGTAGTAATGTAAAAACAAAAAAAACAAGTAGGGTTGAGCTTAACTAAGATGAACCAGTCTGTGGAAAAGAGACATAAATGTTACCAAGTTTTTTTTATTTTTTTTATTATTTTCATTTAGATATTGGAAAGAATATTTTGTGATTAATTGCTGTGCCTTTGATACTGTATATCCAGGATTCCCCAGTGACAGAAATCCAAAATGGAATGACTGAAGATGACCATGGTCCTGTTGCTGGTGGTGAACAGCCCATTTCAGGAACCTCTGGTACAAATACTGAATTCTTCATAGCTTTTGACCCCATATACCCGAGCCACTAGTTAAGCAGGTTGTCACTCATTGACATTTTCCCCCTGTTCTTTCAGGTTCTTCTCAATCATTCAAGCCAACTAGACGCCCGAGATTTCTCTCTCCAAAACGAGCTAAGAGAGAGGGGAACAGCACTCAGAGAAGGACCTCTCTTCCAGGACTGTTTTCTGTTAAAGGTACCTACTGTATATCCTCCTCGTTCACCTCAGGACAATAGTCACCTTTAATACCATTTACTCTTTGGCTGCCCTTTTTTTATTATGAAAGTGCAAAATTATGGCTTATATAGCATCTTGACCTTCACTGGGATTTTATTGAACTTAATGGAAAAGTCCGGTTATAAACATATGATTCTTATCTGTTTTGTAAGAACCATGCAAGTCAGTCTCCATGTACAATTTGTATAATGCAAGCCATGCAAACAACATATTTGTCAGTAGGTCTGCACAATTGATGGCAATAAACTTGTATGGTGGAGCAGGATAGTGCTATAACCTCCCTAAGTGTCAGTCAGTGATAACATGTGACAAGGACAGTGCAGCTGTGCAACGATCACATTCCGAACTCCTATTTTCAGACCTCCAGACCTTCTTCAAGCACGTGGGGTTGAACCATGACTCTCCTGGGGTTTCCTACGCAGAACTGCAGGAGTTCTTTGGTGCAGCCACACCAGCTGCCAATCTTCTTGAGCCCTATGACCGGAACAGAGACCACAGGTACTCTCTGGCTGAGCTACAGACTACAGCTGTCCTGTGAAAGGCGTGCCTTCAAGGGAGCAAGGAGTGGAGTGGGTGAGGCATTGAAGTCATGTGACATTATGCCTCACTTGATTTTGCTGCACTTTTCCATTTGTTTTTATGAGCATTGGCGTTGACATCTGGACCATGGCACTTGCACATCACAAGCATAGACACGTCTGCTGATAGTGATGCCGATCCCATGGCCAAATTCTATGGTTGAGTTTAAATTTTGTTATTTCAGACGAGTTTACAAGGTCCGTTTTTACCGTAAAAAAGGTGAAATAGTTTTTATTGTCATAAATTAAATATTCTGTTTTACACTTGCAATGATGTGAAATCTGAAGACATGATGACTGTTTCCCAATGATCCTATGCACGTAAACAACACTATTATTCATCTAATGTGCAGGTTGGTTGGGGACGATCCAAAAAAAATATTTCTTTTACCTTATTAAGAGACCATTGATGTAGGCTTACATTCTGAAATTTCTGACAACAAAAACTATAAACCTCACCTTTCAATTAGGGCATATTTTATTTCTTGTTTTGAAAGAACTTAATTGTGCTGAGCTCACCTCTGTGTGTTGTTTTTTTTTTTTTTAAATGTCCATAATTTCCTACCTGGTGGACGTAACAGATAGTAAATGTCCTCAACCTATCTCTATTTCGTCTCCATACCAGAGAGGGATTCAGACTTTTAAATTTGGTCTTAATTTGGCTTTATCATTTGTCAACTGTGAAAATTTTGATGTTTCCAAGATGCTAAGGGCTAGAGGCACAAGTTTTTGTTCCTAGTTCAAACAGAAATTTAGTTTTATCACAAGGTGTCCACATTTGAGATGTTTAACATCTGGCCATGTGTACGAACAGCTATTTGCAGTAATTTATTTTCCCATGATTCTGTGCATGTACATAACTGATTAGGGATGTCAATATTAGAATAGCTGGGCTGTAAATTATCATCAGAGCCTTGTCTTTCAAAACAGTGTAATCTTGATCAAAGTGATCTACACATAATCTATGATCAATGCCTAGATGTTCTAAAAGTAAGTCTTGATTACACATTGCAAAACATGGTATTTCCAAATCTTGATCACATTGATCTAGATTAAACTGTCTTTTATAAACTGGACTGTTGATATTTAATTGTCTGAGCAGAGCACACCTTTAGTTTAAACATTTATAAACAATTTCAGTTAAGTTCCTGAATAAGTACAATGGCCATTTCTCAGTTCCCGGATAGTTTTATCATTTGCTGGAATGAGTTTATAACAGGTAGTGAGACAAACACTGATCACAATGTATCCAGTTCAGTTATTCTAATGTGCACACAAGAAGTGATTGTATTACACTTGATCATGCCTGTCACCTCTAGCCTGACATAGCCCGCCCATAATACGAATGTTCATCCGTATCCATGGTCTGGGAACGGTCCTCTGGGGCGTGTTTACATCGGTAGAGAGTCTACCGGCCAATAAGCGAAGCTGATTAGACGAGCTGTCCAATTGTTTCAAACCAGAAGTGAATGCCCTCCCCTCCGCAGTATAATCGCGTCAGGTTAAAGAACCTCCAGACCATGAATACGGATGAACAGCAGTATTATGGTCGGGCTATGTCAGGCTATGTCACCTCGCCACATCCTTTTAAATGTGTAAATATGGCAGAATTACTTTATGTACAAAAACTTGTTGTGGGGTTATTTCCATGTGGGTGGGAGGGATCCATGGGCAGTTATGAATAAAGTATTATATAAACATTGTAAATTATGATAAATGATCTTAAACTTTGCATGTTGCGTATAATGTAACATGAATAAATGGCTAATTTATAATAAAGAACTTGTTCATTTGTTTCTTTTGGTGCAGAAATGATGACTTTGGCAGTTTTGAGTTGAAGTATGCGGATGACCGTGTTCCCAAAGTAGTTTTTTTTTTCGCTAGGGAGACACTTATTTTAAATTGACCATCTTTGGAACCCAATTCTGTTTTTTTTTTCTTTTTCTTTTTCAATGGGAAAAATTAATATTACGTTGATGTACATGTGTTTACTTCGCCTACAAGTGTTTGGGACCCAGTGCTATAGGATCTTGGGCAGCAGACAGCTGAAGAACTGAAACCTTGTTGGAATAGATACAAAACCTTCATAACCAGTTGCCCATCATTACCATCTATAACTGTGGTGGACACGGATGGACATTATTGGTACCTCTTTTCATCATTGACATAATCCCATATTACCAAGACATCTGGACCTCAACAGTTATTTGGCTCACAAAAATCGCTGTACTAGTTCAAGTCAAATTCACTATTCATTAGAAAAAGAAAAAAAAAATGGATCATGCATACACTGATGCACAACATTGCATATGATCATATTTTACCAGGATTCACCAACACACTAAACATACTTGTGCACAGTACAAGTAAAATTTACTCTGAGCACTGAAAAGGCCTACCCTTGAGCCTATTAATTAAGGAATGAGCTCAAGTCCATAAAAGACACCCACCATCTCAAGAAAATGTTTAATATGAAACAGTTAATGTAAGATTTGAAGAAAGGGAGGTAAATGTTGCCCAAACATTACTTTGTTGCAACATTTTATCAAGGCCTACGGACAAATATTAAACATAAACGTCCCCCAACACCAACAACGGTAACACTGCTATATACATTGTTGACAACATGATGATTAGACTATCACGCAAGGGCGCCTTTTGCCCTCCAGTCCCGAGACAAAACATGAAGTAACTCCTCTTCATCTTCCTCGTCGCTGTCACTTGCGGACTCCATAGAAACACCTTTCATTGTGGTTTTCTCTTTGACGACCTCCTGTTTGTCTCGCAGAACCTCCACTCGGCGATAGCATTCGATCTGTTCATCAATTTCATCGATTTGACGCTCCAATCGCCCTTCTTCGTCATCCTCAGCAACAATAGCATCGGATGCGGTATTCACCTGTCGCATCTCCTTCTGAAAGTCTTCCCACTCTTTGTCCATTATGTCTTTCGGTGTGTCCACGTTACGCACCTTGGCATCTCTCACTGGGTCATCGAAAAAACCCTCAGGTAAAGCCTCAGCTGTGTTATCTCTCTTTTCTGTGACCTTGGTATCTTCATCTGGTTTGGAAATCGAACCCGAGTGAGAAACGCTTGGCGCAGCTGGCATACCGCTGTCAAAAAAGTCTGCAGGAAGTCCCGTTGCAACTTCAACGGGTGCGGAGGCACTGGATGATTTCACTTCTTCGGCTTTTTCAGACCTTCCACCATGGCTGTCCTGGATACCAGCTTCATTGTCTCCTTCTTCCTCATCCTCCTCATCGTCTTCATCTCCGTACATGCCACTTAATATTCCCAAACCAGCAGGTTTCTTGCCCCCATCAAAAAATCCAGGAGGAAGTCCGGAAGATGTAGAACCAGCATCTTTGAGTTTTTTTCCAGAGGCATCATTTGTCTCTGGCGCTTTCCTTTTAAGCAGTGATGACTGATCTGGCCTGGACACTGCTTGATTGTTAGGTTGGGTTTGCTTTGCCCCTTTGAGTTCGGCGACTTTATCTTTATGTGGTTTGCCAAGGATGTGTGCTTGCCATAGTATTTCCGATTTTACGGGTACTTTGCATAGCACACAGCTTAGGTGACCGAGAGAGTTGTATTTTGCAAATGGAGATTCGACTCGTTTCTTTCTGTCAGATTCCTTTTGTTTCTCTCTCATCAACCGACGCAATTCCTCTTGGTTGACGACTTTTTTGCCTTTACCTACTTTAGGCTTTGACATTTTCCACAAGTCTGCATGCACCGTAAAATAACGTACTCTTGGAGCCCTGCAGGTCTTGGCGCCTACATATGACGCAAGGCTCAAGGGGAGGACCCAAAGTGCGTCTAATTTATACGCCTGTCTATGATAACTTAAAAGAAAACGGTAATAATTCAACGAATTTGCTGCCTAGAAAAGGGGCCAATAATCGTTTATAAATACCAGAATATATATATTAAGGTAATCAAATCTTTGATATGAAAATCAGGGAATTTCCCTAACTTTTCATTGATTCCCAGAATTTAATTTGGAGTCTGACTGAAGGACAAGTTTCCACTGATCTACTCTGTCCATTCTTTGTGTTTAGCCCCTAACATATTTGTTATTCATGTTGTTTTTCCTCTTGGGCCAAGCAAGACAAGGGGTGTCCTTGATCTGATCTAATCTAAATCTTACTTTTGGTACCACCTCTCTCTGTGAAGTGGGCAAAAGGTGAGCAGTGGGTTTCTTCATGTGTGTTTCCAACCATGAAACATGGAGGAGATGCTGATGACATTTTTATATCCAAGGCATGACATAGGCCTAACCAACAGGGCAATCACAACATTCTTCTGGTTTGAACCTGAGGCAAGTGGGACATAGGACCATCGTTTGTTTTTCAACAATGGGACAGCGATCCCACTGCCTTGAGGTGAGGGTATTTGGCCCAGTGCTGTGTCAGATGCTGGTCTTGACTCCACAATCACTGATGAGATGGCTTGGGATGAGCTGCAACACATCTAGGAATGCTTCGGGGCTGGGGAAACCATTTGGTGACTAGGCCTACCTAAGATAATGTCAGGAATGTACAAAAATGTCATTAAAGCAACGGTGATTACTTTGAATGATCTACAGTTTGAAACATACTAATTTGTTTAACAAATGCTGACATTTACACATAGGCCTAGTTTCACTGCATTTCTTGTTCCAGTATCCTTATAACCTTGTTCCCTACCTAAATCCAAATGTAGTTTGACTTGAATTTAGGAAAGAAAATACACTGCACTAGCACTGTAGGTGGATTTCTTCTTCTTCTTGTAGATGGGTTTTTGGTTTTATCAGAGAAATTTGGTTTTATTTTGACCCACCATCACTGTAAAAAAGACTGCTTGGAATTCTCGAGAACACGCCCAAAAACATTGTTATTCTCGCGAGAGGAATCTAAGATGGCAGAGCGAACGCGAACATTGCAGTAGCAGCTGCTAACAAATTAGCTAACTGGCTAATGTTATCGCTGGGGCTGGTAACGGAGTCAGCGGATCATTGAAGAAAGTATCCTAGTGTCGAATGGATGCCAGTGACGGATGCCCAATGATATAGACAATGTAGCCAGCCTCAGCAATGTAGCGATTGTATTTACCTTATTTACCAAAGCTTTGTTTTACTCTTTCCGACGACGGACACATTCACACGTCCTTGTGTTTATTGTTTAGAATTAGCGCTCTGCGACATTATCGGTCGCTCGCTTATTCGGGCTAGCCAGGTGCAAGAAGCTTGCTAACCTAGCAAGCTAAGCACAATATACAAAATCAGGCTATAACGCATTTTTGCATTCATCAGTGACTTTCTTTCGCATACAGAAAATGACTGGAGAGAAGATCCGTACCTTGCGCAAAGACCATAAGTCAAGCAAAAACGATAATATTTTAAAATCCTACGAGGAGAATACTAATGTCACAGAGATGGTTACATCCTCCACCACCGTCGACACAGAGAAGACGAATATAGCTAACAAGATTTTTCACAACCACAATAAACCACTCAAATCTTTGCAGCTACCAGAAAATCACCAGTCGCAGATCAATGGCAATGCTAATACTGACACATCAGTCAATATCATCGTCGATGACAACAGGAATCCCATTATTTTGACTTCGGGAGAATTAGAATTCCCGGTTCACGAATGCGTGTTCAAGGGGGATGTGAGACGTTTGTCATCCCTCATCCGCACTCAGAACATAACTCAGAAAGACGTTCATGGTGAGTACAAGGTTCTAAACATTTACCAAGAATGTTTACCAATTCATTGTTAGAGTATTAGGTGATAGCCATAAATGGCTTCATCTTCTGTCATATGCATGGTTTTGAGGGGCCTCCAACATTCTCATTCTGTACAGGGAACACTCCGTTGCATCTTGCTGTCATGTTGGGACACAAAGGTAAGGAAATGCATAATATCACCCTACTATAAGACGACAGAAGACGAATCTGTTGAAAATAGCTTACCAAAAGTAAATGCCTAAAATCTCCCAAGTATCTTATTATCAATAAAGCCTTACCAAACATCATAAGCTCATGTTGTTTTGGTTTAAGGCTGGGGTTTGGCTCACCGTATTGTCAGACCATAGCAGCTCATTTCCAGCTTCACAAAACTCTCTGTATTAATGCAATGTCTTAGATTGAACCCTAATGTATTTGCAACATGAGACTGATATTGTTTAAATAACTGTCCATAGAAATGGCTACATTCAGAATTAACATAACTGCACTTATTTAGTGTTCTTCTACCTGCATGAGCACTCAAAGCATATGCCTTAATGTATGCCTCACTTTCACCCATCTACACACCAGTGGCAGAGGTTGCTGTACAAGGTGCCAACCTGCTCACTCTGGGGTTCAGTATCTTGCTCAAGGACACTTCCATGGGGTCAAGCGAAGTGGGACTGAAACCTGCAACCCTCACATTGCCAAATGGCTCCTCCACCACCTGAGATTAGATATAATAAGATATGACACCTGCATTTTGTAACAGGAGTACATGACGAGACCCTCTTGCCAAGAATTTTGCTCAAATAGCCCATATTTTCAGGATAGCAACAGATGTACAATTTGTGGTAGTATAGACGAATCCGACGAGCGTTTTGTGTAGGCTGCCATCTTGTGGCGAAGCCATTGTTGGACTGTAAACAAAACATTTTGACAATGCACAGTCAATGACAACTAACAGCATAGACCATGGAATACTCTGACATTATACGGGTAGTAATGAATCTCGTAAATCATGGCATTTTATGGTGTGCTATCACGTTACTCTTATGGACAGATTGGTGATCTGGGTAGCTCAACAATGGCGCCTGCTTACTTCCGGCAGTTTCCTCGGATTCGTCTATACACTATGTGTGTAATATAATATAGATCTGACTGTACGAGATGGAATCCTTGTCACAGTTCTGACTGTCTGTTTTCTAGAGTGTGCCCACCTGCTGCTTGCTCACAATGCCCCTGTGAAGGTCAAGAACGCCCAGGGCTGGAGCCCTCTGGCCGAGGCCATCAGCTATGGAGACAGACAGATGAGTATGTAATCAGAGCTATGCATATATGTACTCTTTCTTAACAAGCGCATTGTTACCCCGAATGACGAATTGGTCTGACACATTGTTATCCCGAATGAGTAATTGTATGAAAGTTATGTCTCTAATTTTGCAGTCCGTTTGTAGACCCATATTATTGGTAGTTTGACCGCAGCTTTGTTAATCATAACAGACTTCCTCAGTTTTTAAAAGAGGAATTTTTCACTTCCCTGAGATGAGGAAAGAAGAGGAATCTAATCCTATTCAGTGTGTTGAGTGAGTGTTTCTCATATATTGATGAGTGTATGGCGGCCTGCCACAGTCTAATTTGCAAAGCTTTGAACCAGTTCATTGGATGAAAATGAAAGCCAGAAACTTTTGCCATTTGGCTAGGGACAAAAACTAAACCAGAAACGTTGGTTATGGAATAGAAACGTTTGTAAAAATAATGGTAACCATTTAATAATACTGGTTCCTTTCTCTTTCCTGAAAAGGTTTGTGTCTGAAATGAAATGGCAAAAGTTACATCCTGTCACCTCCTGACAAATGTTATTTGAAACAACTACAGTAAACTTTATAAGACAGTTGCTGTAATTTATTTGGTAAAACCTCTTTTTGGGATTTCAACAGTAGTATTTAGATGGATGGATGGACGGACATCACAAGAATCCAATATTACAGCACCCTTGTTTAAAAAAAAGCATTTTCCTTCTTCAGTTCATGTATAGAGTAAGATGTATAGTGATGCAGCTTGTATAAAGCAGAGGCCTTTTTATAACGTTTTATAATGTTTGCTGATAGAGACCAAAGGACAATATGGTGACTACCAATAGCCAATTTGAAAGAATAACCTTCTATGTCCCACAGCTGACCTGGAATGTTGTTAATGAGTTCAAGAACAATATTTTTTGTTGTAACTGGTCCAGGAACGTCAAATTTAGGGTGGGACCCAAAACGGTAAATATTAAAATACCGTTTCTGTTCTGAAAGAACAAATAGACAAAAAATTCTGATTTAAAGCGGCCAATTTGCCCTGTCCATATTTAACATGAAAACATTTTTCTGCCATATGAACACATACCAATGTTTCAAACGTTTCATAAGTCAGTGTCTTTTGTTTGCATTGCTTTTCATTACTTGGAATTCAGGTGTTTTGGTATAGGAAAAAAAAATGAACATGAAGCCGTTTTCGAACCTGCAGCACTGTGTACGACACACGCTGAGAGGCTCCTTCACTCTCATCTGTGTGCCACTCTTAAGCAGCCATAAATTAGTTACAAATCACAAGTATATTGACGTTAATCAATGTACAGTGTTTAGCTAGTTGATTAAAATGGTCACTCCTCCAGAAACAAGGATGGGAGTTCATGTTGACTGTGTGATAGGTTATAGACGACTTCGGATATTTCATTTTTTTTTCCTACGGTAGTTATAACACAGAGTATTCAAGCATGATCTTTGCTTATAATGCTAAGTGAAAAGATTTTTTGGACAGCCATAATATTCTGAGACTGGTAAAATAGGCTAATGGCTCAAGTGAGTACAAGTGAGTTTCTGTGTGTACAGTAAGAGCTGCAAGGGACACCCAGAGTTTCAGACTCCTCTGGGCATTAGCTTCATTCCCCATCCAAAGCCATTACTGAGGTTTGGGGGCATGGTGGAGGCAAGAGATTGGATTTTGGCCCTTTTGGATCATGCCTACCCCAGAAATGGGTCCTGTCTGCTGGCTTAAAGTCTAGCCTGTGAGTGGTGTCGGCGCCTGCGGCTTAGCGCTGTCGGCCCGCCTGGCTCCCTGTGTGTGTGCGCGCTGCCAGCTAATGAGCCTGCTTCAGACCTGGCCACTAGTTTCCATTAGCGTCCCATTGATTAATGGCTCATGTCACAACAGTCGGTTGACCCATACCATCCGACAACCCCCCCAACCCTCTCCCACCCCTGTGTTTTCCTGGTGGTGGTCACAAACAGTGATGAATGCTGCCTCTCTCTCTCTCTCTCTCTCTCTCTCTCTCTCTCTCTCTCTCTCTCTCTCTCTCTCTCTCTCTCTCTCTCTCTCTCTCTGGATGAGGCCATGAATATGAGTGGGCCCACCCGTGCCACTTGCTCCACTCTAATTACATTTGCTGCGTGGCTGTAATCCTCGAGAGCACAAATGGAAGTGGTCTGAGGTTATGATGCCGTGTCCCTCTCCCAGATGTGTTTTTAATAGCACTCTCTGCAGTTTGCAGATTTAAGGCTCATCGCCCTGCATTTTACTACCTGTAAGGACAAAGAGGAATGAGTGCGCTGCTCCAGAGCGCTTTACTCATTTATATGACTGTTCTAGTTTTCTTTTGACCACATAGCTTTGACTGGGCGGCCCCAACCCAGAGCCTCAGCAGGCAAAGAAGACTAAAAAGTCGTTTGATTTTGAATCATCCCCTTTAAACTCTTTTGAGGACTTTGTTGTTACTCTGCCTCCATGCTTGGCATTCAAGTATACCCGCGAGTTGCACTCCCTGTTGTCAGTGGATGTCTGTCCCAGTGTTCCTTGAACTGAGTTCAGGCTGTACTTTTCTGAACGGTTGAATGTGAATCAATGAATTGATTGACACTATGTGCCGCTTAATCCCATGAAAGGGTTTGTGTTTTCCCCCGATTAGTTTTATTTACTGGCCCGCCTGCACATATACTGTTTGTTTCCTAATGCACTTGAGTGGATTGGGGGGCTGGATGGTTTTATAACTGTGCTATCCCCAGTGGCGCGTTTATGTAAATAACTGCCTCAGTTTGAGCAAGCTGCCGCCGTCAGAGCAGTCACACCAAACGGACGATTTTTCCGCAGTCAAACATTTGCTTCAAACAATGCCGCAAGGGACGCATGGAATAATCTGAACGTTTTCATGTCACGGGACCCTCTGAGCATACAGTATGGGAGTATGGGAAAATCCCAGGCAAATCAAGGCCCCTGGATTGACTTTAGAGCTACGGCTGAATAAGAAGGCATTGCACTCTTAGCAGTAGAGCTCGTGCAGTAGCCTGCATGAAGCTGCAATGCAGTGTCTCACTCAGTCCAGCTATATGTACTCATCTGTTTCATAGTTTGTGGACATGGAACACTTATGTTTACACGTACATGTGTGCTTCCACCACAACAGAGTGTATGTGTGTGCATTCATGAGAGAGTGTACTTAACCTGTGTGTGCGTGCGTGCGCGTGTGTGTGTGTGTGTGTGTGAGTGAGAGACTCAATGTGAGCGAGAGCTCCTCTCTATCATATTTATGGGCTTTGCGGGACAGAAAGGACAGGACCCTCGGGGGACAGTAATTGGTGGTGGAGTCGGGGTGGGGATGGGGATGGGGGTTGGCGGGCAAGAGCTCCGTGCCTGCATCTGCACGGGCGACCAAGGACACACAAGGATAGCCGAGTGGGAGCAGCTTAAATCATGAGAAACAAACACTGTAACTCGTCCCCTGTCACCAAGGTCACATCTCATGATCGCTCAGTGAGTCTAAACATAAGGTGTCTGCAGGGGACTGCAATCTGTGTGTGTGTGTGTGTGTGTGCGCTTGTGTGTGTGTGTGTGCGTGCTGTGTGTGTGTGTGTGTGTGTGTGTGTGTGTGTGTGTGTGTGTGTGTGTGTCTGTGCGCATATGTCATCCACCGAAAAAGTGGAATCTGGCACACTGGCTTTGCATGTGTTTCATATTCCGGGACAGATCATTTGCTTTTTCAGTTGATTGCTTCATACCCTTGTGTAATGCAAAAATAATTACATAATGCGCACACATACATCCCCACGTGTGACTTTTGTCATGCTTGGCTTGGCAGAGCACACCGCTGAGATGTGCTGCTCCGTGCTTCTGTGCACCAACCTGTCTCAATGCCTCTCCCATGGACGTGAGACATGCTCTCTCCCCTGAGCTCTTCAGGCTCCCATGGGGGCATGGAGACAAGGGTGATATTGACCATATGTGGCCTCCTGATGCAGGTGATGAGCTCAATGGAAAGGCCCAGTACTCTGCGGTCTTCCTCATGAGTGAGGATCAGCTGTTCCCAGTACACTGCACCAACATGGTGCAGCTGCAAACGGCTGCGTCAGCAGAACGCATACATGTGTGCAAGTTCACAGCACATGGAGTTGTACATCCTCCTCTCCTCAGCAGCGTGTGTGACTGTGTGTGTGTGCACGCATGTGTGTGTTCGTATGTCTGTGTGCGTGCGTGTGTGTGTGTGTGTGTGTGTGTGTGTGTGTGTGCGTGCGTGCGTGCACTCGCTCGCTTCTGTGTTGCACTTTGCTGTTGCCGAGCAACGCATGGCACATTGTGGCTCGGGGTCCTTTGCTGATGCTCATCTGTTGAAGTGGCCTCTCGGAGTGTGCAGCTTTTTGTGTCACACACAACTCCTATGCAGACGTGTTTTGCATAAATATGTTCGCCATGGTTTTCACTCAGCTCTTGAGAGGGCTCTGTTCAATCAGCACCACACTGTAGAGCGATTCTCAAATCTGGGCCATTCAGATTTCTTCAGATATTCAGTAAAAAAAATCCTGTTTTTGATTTGTGATTTGATTTTCCATCTTGGTATTGCAAATATTAGCATTATTATGTGTATACATGTGTTGATGTGTGTCTGACCTGGAGTCTGTTTTTTACATCACCTACCTCAGTGTGGGGGTGTGCAGATTGGAGTGGCTCAGATTTCTCTGTGATAGATTGTCTGTGTGTGTGTGTGTGTGTGTGTGTGTGTGTGCACTGCATGTATGTGTACGTGCTTGTGTGTGTGTCATGCATCATGCATCATGCTGAGCACTTCCTTTCTGGTTTCCAGTCACAGCTCTGTTACGGAAGCTGAAGCAGCAGTCCAGGGAGAGTGTGGAGGACAAGAGGCCCCGGCTGCTCAAAGCACTGCGGGAGGTGAAGGGCACAGACATACACACATTACAGTCTGCACACACACTCCTCCATACAGTAGCTACAACACACACACACCCCACACACACAACTGCACACAACTGCACACTAGAGCCAGCCTAGAAATATAGACGTACAGTAGGGTGCATCAAATTTGAATGGGAAATTTAAATTTGAAAACATCAAGATGGCTGGCCTTGCATTTTGTTCCAATTGATAGAAAAATGACTTTGCAAAGTTTTGAGAAATTTCATTGAGGTTTAGGGGTGCCACCGGCCCTCTGTTTTTTGTTAGCTTAAGCGTTAATAATGCTAGTGGCCACCAATGGAGTTCTAAGGTAACCAAAACTGCAGCTCAAGAAAACTGAGGTGATCTTTCTGTGTTTGGGTTTGTTGTGTTTTAATGCATATTATAACCATCATATATGTACTTAGAACATATGTATAGGTATTTTCTGTTCATTACATAGCTAAGACCTAAGCTTTTTGGAGGTCTAGAAAAGCATAGGCCTATCCAAAATAAATCATTATTAGCTCCACAACTATCTAGTCTATTTACACAATCTTGGTATGTATGGATAGGTAAGACCCCAGAGAACATGTAAGCAGCCTGTTATTGTCCAGGCGTTACTACCTTAATGCCTTAGATTATATACATATATATATATACATATATACATATATATATATATATCATTAATTTACAGCACTAATAAAAATGTATAAATGTATTACTCTTGACTAAAATGTATTGTTAATTATAAAATAGATAACCCCCTCATGCCAATGATTATATCTACCAAAATGCCACAAGGGTATGATGGTAATAATATGCATTAAAACATGGCAAACACAAAAACAGAAAAATCACCTCAGTTTTTTTGAGCTGCAGTTTTTGTTACCTCAGAACTCCATTGGTGGCCACTAGCATTGTTAGCGCTTAAGCTAACAAAAAACAGAGGACCGGTGGCACCCCTAAACCATCATGTATCGGAAAAATATTTTGCATGTGTTGTTTTTACCTGTATTGGAACACTTTTATCACCCAGCCATATTAAAATTCAAGAATTGGTTAATTTGATGCATCCTAACGTACAGTATATATAACATACTAGATTTAATAACCTAGATTAAATTGGAAAGAAGGAGGAAAACTACATTTTTGAAAAACACTCAAAATACAGTAATAGCCGTAAAGAACTGAAATCATGCACCTATTTTAGTGGAGTCACAAGTCCGACTTGAGTCCTTAAAGCCTGGTGCAGACTAAGCACATACACACACACACACACACACACACACACACACACACACACTTAACACACTTCATTAACACCACACTCATCCAGAATGCCCTACAGGTGATACAAATACAAGTGCTTTGTGCCTGCCTTTTAATTACATTCTCATCTTCCCCCTTCTAGCTTGGAGACTTTTACTTAGAGCTTCACTGGGACTTTCAGAGCTGGGGTAAGTGTTCTCCAGTCTCAGCCCACCACTTTCAAGCTTTGGAAATCATTTTTCACCGTAGCTGTTTGAAAAAAAAAAAAAAAGAAAAGCGGAATAAGGTTGTTTGTAGGCGGTGTGTGTATGTGAAGAGTCACATGGGGTTACCACTCTTTAGTTTTCAACAGTTTTCTTAACAGCCCAGTGAGAGTGTCACATCGTACAGGAGTTTGGCTGAGGTCCCATTCATCAAGCCTCTGGAAATGCCATTTAAGAGCTCGTTTAATCACTCTGCTAATTAGCACAGTCTATTCTTGTTTGCCATCACAGTGAGCTAATTGCTTTGAGGTTATGTTGCACTTGTGGGGCAGTGGATTATCCGGACTGCTAATGTTCTGGGTAGCCTATTTTCCCGCTAGCCTGCTCTGATGCTGTCCTTATTGTGCTGTTCTTTATTCAAGCAGCTGCAGTTGCTGTTGGCAGTATTGATATTTGACTTTTATTTATTTTTTTAACCCCGCCAGTACCTCTTCTGTCTCGAATTTTGCCATCTGACGCTTGCAAGATTTACAAGCAAGGGATAAATATCAGGTATAATAATATACTGTATATTTTTATGTTTTTTATCCCTTCGTTACACATTCATGTACTATGTTTTTACTTGCATATATTAATTATAAGTACTTCTTGGATACATCAAAAATATGTGCATTGTTTCTCTCTGTCAGACTGGACACTACCCTGATTGACTTCAGTGACATGAAGTGTCAGCGTGGTGACCTCAGCTTCATCTTCAATGGCGACGCTCCGCCCGCTGAGGCCTTTGTCGTCCTAGACAACGAGCAGAAGGTGTACCAGCGCATTCATCATGAGGTGAGTGATCACCTGCTTTTGGTTTAGATTTCGTTACCTGGTTGGATAAAAGGTTTAGATTTGGTAATCAAATGACCGATGAAGTTTGTCTGAGATCGCTTGGGAATCACAGGAAACCATTCCTCCGATATCTTGGCATAATTAATACAAAGCCACTGTCTCAGTCTTGTACAAAGGGAGATGGAGGGACAATCAAAAGCAAGATGTAGGAAACATCACTCTTTAAAGTCCATATGGGGAGAATATGCTGAGTGTAGTAATCATTAATAAATGGTGTTACATAAGAGAGAGTTTCCCGGCTTGCTGAAGTGCAAAGTTGTGGTTGCAGGAGTCTGAGATGGAGACGGAGGAGGAGGTGGACATCCTGATGAGCAGCGACATCTATTCAGCCACCCTCTCCACCAAGTCCATCACCTTCTCCCGCAGTCAGAGTGGCTGGCTTTTCAGGGAGGACAAGACGGTGAGAGCTCCCTCTTTCACTGACACACACACACACACACACACACACACACCAAACATTCAACTCTCACAAGCCTGTATTTGCAATTACCATTGCATAGATTTATATTCAATTTGTTGAAGCCTAGCAACTGAGGCACGCACGCACGCACACACACGCACACACACACACACACACACACACACACACACACACACACACACACACACTTGTCCACATACATTTGCCTCTAAACCATGAAGAGTACAGCGTTTCATCATTTTTCATCAGCTGGAGTCATGACCCTGGTCTTGCAAAAGTTTTATTGAAGAACTCTTCAACGTTTGGACTTTTGAAAAATTCATCTATTTTAGCTCTCATCTATTTGCGGTACCTTTGTGTATATTATTGAACCATCTCTGGCCTTGCCATTCCGCACACTGTCTCACTCAGCCCCATGTCAAATATCAACCTGTGTTGATTGTCTTTTTTAACCTCTCTCTCTCTCTCTCTCTCTCTCTCTCTCTCTCTCTCTCTCTCTCTCTCTCTCTCTCTCAGGAGAGGGTGGGTAACTTCCTGGCGGACTTCTACGCGGTGAACGGCCTGATGCTGGAGTCTCGTAAGCGGCGTGAGCACCTGAGCGAGGAGGACATCCTGAGGAACAAGGCCATCATGGAGAGCCTGAGCAAAGGCGGCAGCCTGGCCGAGCAGAACTTCGAGGTGAGCGCGTGCAGCACGCCAGGGCGCCTGAGGGCGAGGTGGGATTAGATTGGGAAGGGATTTAATTTTTTTTAATCTCAATTAATCTTTTTTTTTATTTTTTTTTTTAAATATTACACCCTCCCCTCTCTGATTTTGTTATCTTTGCAGCTAAGAGGCTTCTCTAAACTAAGAGGGGTACAATGTTCTTTTCACTGACTGCAGCGCCTAAGGCTAGTTGCTGTGTCCAGTTTGGCATAGAACATTGGAGGTGTGTGTGTGTGCCTGAGTGTGTGCGTGTGTAATGAGTCAATGCTAATGTAGCGTTTCTCCTGCTTGTTGTCTGCTGCAGCCTGTCCGAAGGCAGTCTCTGAGTGCGCCCGAGGCGAACACCATCTCCTGGGAGGAGTACATCACTGCTGAGCAGGGAAAGTAAGCACCGCTCCACTCGCTCTGCACCTCACACTTCATCACTAATGCATCCGCACACACGGGCAACACTGCTGTCCGAAGCCGTGCACCGCCGAGCGCCACGGCCGCACATCACAGACACAGCCGAGTCAGCGCACGCCTCAGTCAGCACTTGCTTTGTCTTATGATCTGAACCGTGTGACTTTTCTCTTTGATAGCATTATTCAGAGGCTGCTTGATTATTCAGAGGCTGCTTGGTTTCGCATAGAAATATTAAAATATTGAAAAGGAATGCAGGAAGACAGAAGTCAAGCATCATGCTAGTACCTTTGGGATTAACATAGTGATTTTTGTGTGTGTGTGTTCGTGTGTGTGTGTGTGTGTGTGTGTGTGTGCGCGCTTCCTCTCATCAAGGCCCCCCCATCTTGGCCGTGACTTGCTGTGTAAGGAGAGCAAGAAGAATTTCAAGGCCACTGTAGCCATGAGCCAGGACTTTCCTCTGGGCATTGAGTCGTACGTATCTCAGTCTCTGCTTCCTTTGTTCCCCGTCCCCCACCCTCATGAGATTCAGGGTAGAGCCCTCATTGTGTGAATCATCGGCCATGACCTCCTGTCAGTGTTTCTCATCCTCTCCTCTCCTCTGCTCGTCTGTCCTGCAGATTACTGAATGTTTTGGAGGTTGTTGCTCCTTTTAAGCACTTCAACAAGCTCCGTGAGTTTGTCCAGATGAAACTTCCTCCAGGGTTTCCCGTTAAACTAGGTAGGACTGTTAAACACATCAAATGCTGTACATAACCAACACACTTTTGAAACTTTTGAAATGTTTATGTGAAAGCTAATCAACTGATTTGACGACAGAATCTATAAGCCTTGTAGGAAATTCCAGAGCCATGTTTTTGATTGATGTTTTTCCCTATTCTGGGTTTCAGATATCCCAGTTTTCCCCACCATTACAGCTACTGTGACGTTCCAAGAGTTCCGCTACCGTGAGTTTGAGGAATCTCTCTTCACCATCCCCACCAGCTACAAAGAGGACCCAAGTCGCTTTCCAGACCTTTAAAAACCAAGACATCGGATAAAGGGAGATGCCACATTACCTCCCCACCCCCCCACACACACACTTTTCACACCCAAAAACCTCCCAAATACATAAAGACCTCTCCTTTAATTACTGGTGAAGAAACTGCTCACTTGGACATTGTCTGACATTCATGTAAAGATCACATTTATAAGTTCTGAAGAAGCCATTTCTTATTTTTCAGTTAATCAATCAGATTTACCCCTCTCGTTACCATTAGTCTTTACCGTACGCAGTGTTGACATCAGTGTGGTGGACTGTGCTCCTTGGGTCAAATCACTCACCATATCCTTCCTCTTTGGGGAGTGCACTGAATTGATAACCCTGTGAAATGAAGAGGGAGAGAGAGAGAGAGAGAGAGAGAGAGAGAGAGAGCGAGGGAGACCCTTTGTAGAAATCCTTAATACATTCTGTGTGACGTAGCCTCCATATGAAATTGAATTTGCCTTTTGATTTCGAGTAATGTAACACTCTACCTACTGAATCTGATGCCTGTGCTGTGAGGGACAACTTTAGCCGTTTAGAGCTAATTGTATAGGGCATTTTGACAGGCATATATTTAAAAAAAAAAAACCCTCAACCCCCGTCTCCATTATGTCTGTGCACGCCTTTGGTTTGCCAATGTTACTGTCCGTCTGTCCCGTCTGTCTTCATAGTGCATTCTGCGAGTCATGTTTGTGTGAGATAACGGGCTATATTCAGTGTGAATGTCGTCTGTCTAGTGACCCCTGCATCCGGTGTGCTTGACGCATGGTGTGCACAAAACACTGTAAGTAGCTCCTGACCCACCGCCACCACACCCCCCCAACCCCCCTTTACCAACACGCCTGCAGTAAAGCGGCAGTGACGAGTGCTGTGAACTACGCCACATACACACACGGACACACACACACACACATACACACACAGCAGCACTTAAAAGGTGCTGCAACTGTGGAGCGAGTCTCTCAGGCAGAAGCCTTGATGTGTGCAGCTCAGCTCTGAAATGCTAATGCGCTGGAGCGAAGGCAACCATTTCATGCCAGCATTGCCCCGGCCCCGACCACTTTCAGAACAGGCTGTCATTCCCACGTAGTCGCAGCAATGTACCAAATGAAGCCCTATGTAGCAGTCAAGCACTTTGCCGCAGTCACTTAACCTCCCATTTGACAAAGGAGGGCAGAACTCCTTGAACAACGCACCAGCACTACAGCAGCTCATGGTCAGCTAGTCATGTTGTCTCCTCCCCCCAATTCCTCACTTTGTACCATTTTGTTTTTTTTATTTGACATTCTGTAAGTATAATGTGGTTTTACTGTGTTGCCCGTTTGTGGATCCTTGACTCCACACATTTCTATAACACTATAACATTCAGCGGACAGCCTTACTTAGAGCTTGGAAAGTCACCTCCACAAATATATAACACCTTAAAGACGCCATATATGGTGACTTGACTACACAGCCAGGTTTTTGTGCAAAGAACTTTATGTACAATTGTGGTATAGCTCTACTGTAAAGCAACTAAATCCCATGAATTCTATTTAGTTTATTCCATTTACAGACGGTAGTTCATCCCAATTTTGTACTGTAAAGCAGAGAGCTTGAAGCATGTTATTTTTTCCTCTGAAGTCAGAGGAATCTTGATGTATACTCTATGGAAACATCACATTAGAATCTCCAAACTGTACAGTTAACACATATGCTATAATATTTTCATAAGAATCCAAGCAGGAATAAAAACATACATATATCAAAAGCAATTTTCTTGTGGTTTGGTTGTGTCTTACGCTTTCCCTTTTTGCACATCACACACTACCAACCAGTGACAGTGGTTTTTACTGTTCAGCCATGGAAGCCATTTAGCTCAAACTCTAATAAAATATTTACTACGGATGCATTTTTTAACCATGTCGGTTTATTTATAGTATAAAAAGAGGCAACAATAAAACACATCACAAAACCCAAACAAGCGTTCAGCAATCATCTCTACGGAGTATTGTCTACTGGGACCCTAAGCATCATGGAACTATGCTGTACATTAGCCACAGATTCTCAGAGGGGAAACGACACGTTGCCATTTACATGAGTGACGTCACACTTTGAATATATACTTCTGTAAATTCACCAGAGGAGAGTAACTGCTAGATACAAACATCTGTTTGACAAGAAATGAAGATGTGAGGGAGGTGGGGCGAGGATTCAGGTCATGAATGCCCCTTGAGGGACAGGACTATACACAATGAATCAACCTTACATGACTTAAAACAATTCAAAACGTAAGTGATGAGTAATCAACACACTAAAAATAAATTGTGACATAGGCCTCACTGTTACCAACTTCACTGATCCAGGTCCACTAAAAATGACAGCCATATCAATGTTTAACTTTCCTGCTCTTTTCCAAACAAACAAAAAAATGACAAGTCAGTCAGTCCATTCAAACGGTATAACTGAACTGCCTTCGTGTCTATTGTAGAACGGCTATACACAACTAATAAGGTCAGAAAAAGGGGCTAAAACGGTTTTCATTTGAATGATTTGCCTTGTCGACTTGTCGGATCTTAGGTGTGCAACCTAGTATATAGACAACAGTAACATTGGTTTCGGTAGATCAGTCGCTGACTTCCATGTCCTCTTCCTCGTGATGCTCGTCGCCATTCAGCTTGGCTTCCTTGCCTACGCCGTTACCCTTGGTATGGACAGGAGAGGCGCCCGAGTCATCCGACTCCTTCTTGTCCTCGCGCTCCTTCTCGCTGTCGTAACCCTGCTCCTCTTCATCGTAGTCACGCGTGACCTACAGGACAGACAAGTCAAGCAGGGGATGTTAACCTGAGGTACACCTCACTGACATACATTTAATGTGTATCAACATACTACTTAATGAAGTACATGTCTTTCTAAAGGAATAAGGTCCATTTATAAAACTACTGTACAACCGACCAAACTGTTGTAATGGTGATAATTGCTAGTGAAACGGCACTGTCAAACCAGACTACTTAAATAGCAAGACCAAATATCAGCTTTCTTAGCGTGGGCCCGCCCATACTTCCTGTCGCTGCATGACATTTTGGGATCGAGTCAGTATGGCCACAGAGGCCATTTCCTCAACTCTCGAGCCCTGAAAAATCAGGACCTAATAAGAAACGAGCAGGCTGAAGGAGGCGAATTTACGATGACTGTCCGGCTCTGTCCCATAACATTGATAGAAGTTTGATATAATATGATAGACGTTTAAATTAATCCTGCCCGGAATTCCTGGGCAATGATAGCTTTGCCAGACCGCAGTTCATTTCTGAGCGTGGTTGCGCAAGCCAGGCTATAGCTTTCAATCTTTATCATCAGACTATAAAATTAATGTACTGCTCAAGTACCTTTACATCTCCTTTCTCACTGTCAGACTTTCTGTCTCTGTCGCGGTCCTTGTCTTTGGACTTCTTCTTCTTGCTGGTGGAGCGCTCCCTGACCTCTCGGTTGCGGTCCTTCTCGGACCTCCTGTCGCGATCGCGCTCTCTGTCCTTCTCGCGCTCACGCTCCTTCTTCTTCTCCTTCTTGTGTCTATGCAAAATGATGCAAGGGGGTTGCAATAGCATGTCAGAACACTTAATGAAACCAGTGTTTAGTGCACCAAGTCCAACATGAAGTCATCATTCAAAGCCTATTTACACAGCAATTTGCACTAAATTAAGTTATAATCCGGGAATGAGGTTAAAAGATTTACAAGCATCAAAATAAATAATGCAATAATACAAAAGTCTGGAAGAGAAAGAACTGACAGCTTCTCTCCTGAGCTACACTTTGATAGGTTACTAGACGTCTCTGAACCTCACTTAAACATTCCAGTCTTGTGTGTGTGATCCCTGACTAACCTTCTGGGCGAGGGAGACCTTGACACAATCCTCTTGGGACTTCGGCTAGCACTGCGGCTTCTCCGCCTCCTCCTGCAGGATGACAAAGCAGCGCACAAACACACTCATTAGACAAAGAAAAGCACAAACACACACAAACACACAAACACACTCAAACAAACACACTCACTCTCAGCATCATAAAGTCGGCCCTGTTCATAATCATTGTGCTGTATCTAGTGAACCAGCCCACATTGACACCCGTTTTAAATATAAGAGTGAGCCTTCAACAGAGGGCGCTGTGGGCATAACTGAAATGGGAACTGACATGCCCACTCTGGTTCACAGCTCATCAACTTCTCAATGCACTGCCAAACTCAACACAGATTTGTGACTACACGCACCTGACATCACAACATGTTGCTGTGGACTTTCTTTTTTCACCCATCAAAGAACCTCCACTGTGTGTGTGTGTGTGTGTGTGTGTGCATGTGTGTGTGTAAACTTACCGGCTGGTGCTGCGTGACCTTCTGGCAGTGCTGTAGCTCTTGGGTGGAGTTTTAGAGCGTTTCTTGTCTCGTTCATCCCTCCTCCTCTCCCTAAATCCAAAATAATATGTTAACTTACACAAGGACAAGGAAAGCAGAGTCTTTAAGCAAAAACTGTGCAAGACCAATAACAAAAAGACAATGATGACATTGAAGAAACAGTGGAAGGTGTCAAACCTGGACTTGCTCTGTGACCGTCTGCCTCGTTCCCTGGAGTGAGATCTCCTCCTGCGGGGACTCCTAGAGCGTCGCCGGCTCCTGGACCGCGAGCGCCGCCTCGACCTGCTCCTCGATCGCCTGCCACACAGGAGAGTACATGAAGTAAACTGTCAAAAACAAACAAACAAAAGACCCAACAAATTCCGTCACCGCCATGATGGGGCTCTTAGTACCTGTGCCTGGATCGGGAACGGGACTTCCTCCGCCTTGACCTGGACCGTGAGCGCGAGTGCTTGCTTCGCTTGCTCTCCTTTTTGTCTACAAAGCAACACATTCTCGTCAGGAAATCTCAGACCCAACTCTCATTTGACAGCACAAGCGCAGCATTGACATGTTACAGATTAGAGTGCGTCTGCACTTACTGCCAGGTTCGATGGCGGCGGAGATGAGGGACTGGGCCTCTCGCACTCGTTTCATGGCCTCCTCAATCTCTTTGCTGGCTGCGTCCGCCTTCATTGCTGCAGGATTCATAGCCATGCCGGCAGCCATAGGATTCATTCTGTTTCAGAATAAAATTAATAAAATAAATTAATTAATTTAATGACTTACACTTACATATATCCGTGCAATTCAGTGTTTTAAGAAACCTCCACTTAGCAGGGTGTGTTAACACACACACACACACACTATAAAATATCTAGATAAATATGTGTAAACAAGTCCCAACTTCAGCAGTAGTCAGTTCTAACAAAGTCTGTGGTCACATGATGACTAATCTTGTATTCTTAGACTTAAACTTACTTGGGGTCAACAGAGGCCATGATCTTCAGCAGTTGTTCAGCACTGAGAGACTGGAAAAATTAAACAAACACATTAGTCATCATTATTAAGACCTGCACATCACCTATTCTGTGTGATCAATTTTTTTGCAATCAAATTATTCTCCTCACTTCACTGTGCATTTAAATGTCGCCATGAGAGTGTAATGTCTAGTGGAACTGCCCTTCAACGGCAACAGACAAAACAAAGCTGAGACATTTTACACAAATGCCAAAATGTAGCAACAAAGTCTGACAGTATTGCGTCTATGGCTGATTCAACAAGATACTGATAAAATCAAACTGCTGATGAAGGAGTACATTTCCTTGGATTTCATGTATTGTTGATGAGCATGCATGTCCATCTTGAAGTTTTTAACTTGAAGTGTTGATATTTCCCACCTCTAACTGGGGAATTACAATTTACTAATACAACTTGGAAACTTGAACATGTATCCATAATGAGACACACTTACATTCATCTGAGGATTCATGTTTGCTCCAGGCAGTCCAAAGGCTCCCATAGTTGGGTCCATGTTGGGTGCTCCAAGGCCACCCATTGGAACATTTCCCATCTAGCAAACAACAAAAGCTCTTTTTATTCAACAGCAGCCATTTTGTCGCATTTAAAAAATACAAAATTTCAATATACAAAAAATAATTTTTTAACACATCAGCCTCCTAGATGGAATAACAATAAAATTGACTCCGGTCACCCTGGCCATTCAATTACAAGTGATTATGTCCAGCAGTAACAGAATGACTATACCACCGTTGAGCAGAGTAGTTATATAATTTGCACTCACCGATGCCAGGGGGTTGGGAGTGGGCAGCAGACCACCGCCAGGAAGAATCCCTGCCACTGCATTAGCTGGCGCCAGGAGAGACAAAGCTTTTGCCTCATCAGGAATAACCCCTACGTAAACAACAAACAGCATTAAACTCCAGCAAAAAAGGTAGACATCCAAAGACATACAAAAGAGAGAGGAAAAGGAGACATACAGAGAAAACAAAAGGCACAAAAATAATAGTTTAAAAAACAAAACAAAACAAAAAAAATTAAAGAAAAAACACACACAAAAGAGACATCTTATTCAGGTCAGTACCTCAGATCAACAGCTAGCCACAAGTTTCATAACAAGTCTCTTGTACTTTTCTTTCAGTACAGGTTCCTTCAGGCTATGTGGCTTTGACTGGTCCCTCTTTTTTCTATCAATGTTAAATAACTTAAGATGGGGAAAACAAAAAATGGCACAAATACACACTACTGCAGTTGACACTGCCAAGATGTGATCACCTGAACTCGTTTTTTAAGTCATGAACCAAACGTTAGCGAGCACAGTCGGATCTCCACAGGGGATGTGCTCTCAACTTTCATATAGGTGTTTTATGAACAAGCGACTCACGTTGGCTGCTTCGCTAAAAAAGCACACAGAAGAAAAATCGAGATACACAAAACAAAAAGAGTTTAAGAGATTTCGGAGAATCAACATCAACATGGTACATTTTGTCTTCATGGTGAGACTTACCAGTAACAATGTCTCAGTCATCAAGTGATTTAAAGAATTAAGTGACATTTAGGATTCTGAATTCTAGTTTTGGGCTTTTGCTGGAAACCATCCTTACCTGACTGCATAGGATCATTCAAAAATAGCCCAGCCCTTTACACAAACCCAAGACATAAACTTGCATATTTTATCTATGGGATTCCAGATCTGGGCCTAAAGGAAGAGCTCAGAAAACTGGAAGCTCTCAGGTTTCACAGCCAACAAAAGCCCATGTTACCACTGAGCTAAAAAAAAAAAAAAAACCCAGCCTTTTCTTCTGGGAAGAGGGGGATGGGAGAAGGAAACGAATCCAGAACACATTAAAAATATATACATATATATATTTGTAACGGGATCTATGGAAATTGATACAAGTGTGTGCACCTGTGTGTTTATGTGTGTGCATGACTTGGAAATTAAGCCGGTTCACACAGACAGAATACACAGAAACACATATAACAGGCAACATGAGAGAGAAGACTGTGCTGCAGGAGACAAAACTGTTGGGTGGCATTTTCTGCAGGGGGTCTGGTAAACAGGGCTGGCAGAGCCAGGAAAAAGAACTGTAAAACACAACAACAAAAACAGAAAGACCACCGTTAAAGAGAGGGCACTGCACCAGTCACGCATTACATGTGGAGTGGCTCATTCACATCATCAGTTACCTTTCTGATAGCACTGCTAAGACAATTGTGCAAAAGGCATCATCTTACTTTCCAATCACAAAGCAAGTCTGTACTTCAAACTAAAATGACAGACCATTTTCAAATTGGGATTTGAAGATTTTTTTGGGAAGAATACAAGACCGCATTTGGGAATTGTATCATCACCTGCACAGTTGTGCAATGTGACCCATTAAAAAATGCAGTGCTTAATGACCATCAATTCCAATTAACGTGACTAATCAAAACTAAGACATGTATGTGGTAAAAGCACTATGGCTTTGGAATCACAAACTTCAGATTGTAGATAAAGCGAATTGAGTGAACGCAGGTATTGTTTCTCAGGCGATAACCTGAGTGCAATTTGTTGTTCATCTTAAATGCATGATGCATCTGAAGAGAAGAATTAGAGAAAGAAAAGAGAATAGACAGAGAGAAAGAGAGAACAGATGAAGACTGAAGTGAGAAATTGGTAAGGGGGGCTTGAAACGCTCGCTGGCCTTTTGTAATTGCCTACAATCCCCCTGTTGGCGGGCAGAAGACCACTTTCAGCCATCAAGGAGCGGGCTCTGCTTTTGCCTTCTCCACTACAAAAATCACACACACACAAATAACAGAGAGAAGTTTAATAGACGAGAAGTCTGGTGTGGGAGGAGAGAGAAAATAAATTATTTCAAAGACATGGTTATGCTTTTAGCACAAATACTTCATGTGTCTTCTGGGAAGCCTCTGGCCCCGCGCTGCTCTTTCTCCAAGGACCCTACAACAGACCTTTGATAGACTTGAGTTATGCGGAGACAGACGACGACCAGTGACCAACAGCCACTGACCCCATCTACTGGGTGTGTATTGGTTCCATGTTAACGTGCAGTCCATGCAAATGATCATATGCAGACGTTAAGTTAATGGCACACCATTTGTCTGGGCCACTCTTAAATGGGGATTTAATTTTCTTATAGTAAATCAAAGGTCTTCTATAACAAGAATCCAGCTAGATTTTTTTATCTGGTCCTGGATTCTGAAGGGGAGCATCCAGAACCCCTATTGGGAGAGTGACGCATCTTCATTATACCCAGAGAATGGAAGTGGGAGATTAGTGAAAACAAGTCAGCCAAGTCTTCAAATTAAAAAGACAGAGGATTGTTTCCAATCTCAGGGATTTAGAGTGGCCTCACTCTCCCAACAGTATGGGGATTGCATAAGAATACCGGTAGGTCATAACAGACACTCAAAGTTTATGGTACACCAACCTTCCGCAAAAGGAACAACTATCAGCGCGCGGTCCACGAAGACTGTGTTGGTCAGATGCTGAGACACTCCCACCGATTCTGCCTCACGAAACTTCACAAAGCATACCCGCGATGTTACTGGTAGGGTTGATTCGCTGGGGGAAAAAATGCAGAAACAGATGCACTTAAGACACATACAAAGTAAACGTAAAGCAGTTCCATGTGTTATACCACAGTTACAGACAGCTTGGAATTAGCCTACATCAACTCCGTTTCTGACTTCTGAAGCCAAATAATGTTAACATGAATTCACATAATGGCTACCATTATCCTAAAACCAACAGATGACACGATCAAGGTCCCCATTGCCGATAATATTTCTAAACAAAATTGTTGATCGTATTCTGCTGAGGACAAAATCAGAAGAAAGTTTCTGTAACCAAGTTTTACGGCGATGCCACGGGGAGATTCTAGTGTGTGCTAACTATCTAAGCAGACTGCTAAGTTAACGTTAGCTTTACTGCGCGCTTTGACCATGTTGGTAGCCATCATGTTGCTAGCCAAACAGGTCATGTATAACATTAGCAAATAGCAATAGTCATTAGCGTTAACTTTCGGCTAAAAACCTTTACGAATGTTCGTTTATCTTCGACCCTACATGATATTTCATCGGCCTGCCACTAAAAACCAAAGACAGGTCCCCAAACCTACGAAAATATTATGGTAGCATGCTAGTTAGCGTTAAGGCAACGCTGTTCACTGTTAGCCAACATACTGTTTAAACAGATGGGCAGGAGATGAATTACCGGGGGGAGAAATCGGATCAAGTTGTGCTCAGTAACAAAAGTAAAGCACCAATATAACTTCCTAATGCTTCCTTATACAAAGTATATCGCTATATTTTATGTTTAAGTTCACTTACTCTGGCGGAAACAATTTCAGCTCCTCAATGTTTCCAAGAAACCCGAAAAGCGTTCGCATCTGCTCCGATGTTGTACTTGGTGACACATTGGTCACTTGAACTACGTTTGTACTGCAGTTCATCCTGGAAATTGTCTAACGAACGAAATTTATAGCACGTATAGTGTGGATCTTGTATCGAAGAATTCTATTTACTGCTAATATTTTGTTCAGTCAACACAAATTTCCTTTTCGCTTCGCCGCCATGATACCACACAACAGAATTCGTTGTCCCTTTCTTGCTTACGCACATGCGCACTGCAGTCGCCCTATGCAGAGATCCCGCGAGGCAGCAGCAGTGGCCTGTGGTGTGGAGCCGCAGTAAGAGGGCCACAGTTTTGTCAAGCTGAAGGGCCACACATTGAATGATTGCAATTAAATGTCGTTACACTTTTAAATTTAAATTGCTGGGACAGGATCAATTGTACCTTCTTAATTGGTGCACTCTAAATTAAGTAGCCTAATTCCCCCCATGGCCTTATTACTTTGTTGAATAAGTACAAAATATTTTACAAGGCCTGCGATACAAACAAATGTTTTCTTATAATTTCTGGAACTGTAACTTACAATGGAAGAATGAGAGGATCTGTTAGTTAATTTTTACCCTCACTAGGCCTATATTTCCCTCCATATGCATATAACAGGTATAAAGAAAGTGATAACACACAAATGCAATGGTAGGCCTATAATTTATTTTCTAACTACCAACCCTTTGGCTCAACACGTACTGTCTTATGTGACAAAGAAAGGACAAGAAAATGAATCCGAGTGTTTGCACAAAGTCCATGCAATATGTTACTGTTTGCACAAACATCGTCATGTACAGAGGTCTAAGTTCTGCTATAGCCGAGATGACAAATAAAACAAGGACATGACAGTCACTTATTTGAAGAGGGCTTACTCAGAAACCACACACACCCACTTTTTAAAAAGTTTGTATATGAATCAGAAGGGACAGCTGCCCAGTATTTCAGACAATGTTTCAGTTGGCTAGCAGTGGAGCTGGGGTTAGAAGGCTGGAGCAGTTTAACACATTATATGTAATATACATGGTAAGCATGTTTAGCATGGCTGTCAATATAATCTGAACTGGGAAAGAAGCCAAGAACAGGCTGGCAGTAGGGAAGGGAAGCGTAGAGAACCTGGAAGACGATTTGTCCTGTTAGGATGTCGCTCCTGACCTCTGCCAGCGCAAGGCTATGGAGTATCAGAAGCTCGGAGCAGGTGGCACTTGCAAAAAGAGCGGCACAGATCACAGCAGAACTTCAGCAGGTAAAGTAGGAGCTAGAACACAGGTTGAGAATCTGTCATTTTGATATGACTTCTTTTCGGTCAGTGTTTCTTTTTTTCCGCCAGGGAGTGAAGAAGCCTTACAGGAATGTAATTGATTGTTCGTGGGGGACCCACACAGAGGAGGAATAAAGCCCTTAACTTTTGTACGACAGGTAAATTTCTGGAATATGCATGGGTAATCCTGGGAAATCCTCTGTCTAAATAACCGATCAATATAACCACTTTTCTTTTTTCTTTTTTTTTAAACTTTTCCTGCTATGTGTGTTTATTGGTTTAACATTAGCTTTTAGTTAGCTATTGTATTCACTGTGTCCTTGATCTTTTCTGTCAATTTGACCAGCCTACTCAGCCAGCCCATCTGTGAGAAAATCCAGCTGTTAAAATAAATATGTGGTAGTCCAACTATTTTAATATTTTATAAACATTGTGTTGTAGGTCGTTGCTGCCTGTTTGTACCCCTCTTTACTTAACAGGGACATGTTTCCAGTTGACGTGCAACAAAGAGCCAATGACTTTTAAGGGAGTGTGAAGGAGGTAGTGTGGGTAAGGATTAAATGTGTTCATAAACATTTTAGTTAGGCTACATGTGTTTAAAGTTTAAAGTTACTTGTGAAATTGGGTATAAGCACTGATCCAGCCGCCTTGTATAAGTCTTGATTTGTGTGCATTTGCAGGGTCATACACCTCTACTGCTGGAATCCCAAAAATAGTTCAAAGCTTGTCCGAGTTCATTTCCCAGAGAGATGGGGGTGTGCCGTGCTCACCAGAAAATATTTACATCACCAGTGGTTCTCAACGATCCATAATGGTTAGCTGGAAATCCTATGAATTGGAAATTAAATTTTCCATTGCATATATTTACTGAGTTTTCCTGCCATGTTGCTTTCTGCCATGACTAATATTTAACATTTGGTATTTTGTAATAAACCTCATTTACATTTTCATGTTAATTTACAGATGGTTCTGAAGTTGTTTATCCAAAGTGAAGGTTGCATACAAAGAGGTGTGCTGTTGCCAGTGCCCTCATACCCCTACTTTAACAAAGCACTGACAGCGCAAGGAGGTGCCATGGTGCCTTACCACCTGTGTGAGGAGCAGGGTTGGGAAATAAGAGTAGATGAGTTACGCAGAGCTCTTCATGATGGCAGGGAGCACTGCAATTCTATGGCCCTCTATGTAATTAACCCTGGTAACCCAACGGGTATGTCACCAAAAAAAATGTAGCAAAAGTGTTTTAAGTAATTGATTTGAATTGAATACCGGTAGATTAATAATAGCAATAATTTTATAAGTGCAGTTGGACAGCTTAAACATTTGCAGTATAAATACTGTATGTGCTGCATGCCCAGCTGGAAGATCATAAAATGTCATATAATGTGGATTTTAATATTATAACATTTTTATATCCACACATCATGCTCTGTGTCAAGACAAAATGTCAAGATCGTTTTTTTACACTTGAATTCCTGTTTCCTTCCTTTGTTCAAAAATCCAACTCTGTCCTTTAACTGTTGAGACTTATGTTATGATGTCACACTTTTCAAGGTCATGTTCAGAACAGGAAGTCTATTGAGGACGTGATTCGATTTGCTGCAGAAGAAAACCTGTTTTTGCTGGCAGATGAGGTAATGGTTTTATGTAATCAGTGAACAGGATTATTGTTTTCAACTTGTGTGGATAGGTGTTGGACAATGACAATCCCAACCCAACCCACACTATTTGTGTGATGACCAATGAATTGTACTTGTAACCTACAGTGCATCCACCTCTTTATAGAGTTTATGCACCAAATACAACTTTCGCCACACTTTGCCACAGCAGACTTTTTTCTTAAACATTGGCACTGCCTCTTTTAGTCTAGTTTCAAATTTGGATGTGTGACATCACACTTTTTCACAACTTTTGCACATCACATCGGCACATCCCACTGCAGTATCCTACTGTAAGTTTGACCACCTCTCATGCAATGCTTATTTCTCACATTCTCTAGGTATACCAGGATAGTGTTCATGATCCAAAGTGTGAGTTTGTATCTTATAAGAAAGTACTTTTTGAGATGGGCCCTCCATATTCCAACTCAGTTGAGCTGGCCTCCTTCAATTCCATATCTAAAGGACTCTTCGGCGAGTAAGTTCTTATCTGCTTCGAGATTCACTATGACAAGCTTAGAATCTCCAGCCACACTAGACTGGAGGGTTTTTCACATCAGAAAACCATTGGCCATTCCTAATCTCCATGTTCATGTTTAGATCTGGCTTGCGCACCGGCTATGTGGAGTTTGTGAACGTGGACCCTGCAGTGATGAATCATGTGTACACCTTGTTCTCCACGGACACCTGTCCCCCAATCTTGGGACAGATCATTATTGATGTTATGGCTCGACCTCCACAACCAGGAGATCCTTCCTTCCCATCATTCTCTCAGGTCAGTGGATGAAGTAAATGGCCCAGTAACAGTTATTTGTTGCATTCACAAATGGGGCATTTCTATTTAGATTGAATGTTTTTATACTGTAATAATTTCTGCCTGGTCTGGCTATCATTTCATTCTTTCATTAGGAGATCAGGAACATAAAAGACACACTGGTCAATAATGTGCACAGGGTTCAGATGGTTCTTGGTTCCCTACCTGGGATCAGTTGCCAGCCAATCAAAGGGGGCATATTTGCCTTTCCTCAACTCCATTTGCCACCACATGCTATACAGAAGGCCCAGGTGAGAAATGCCTTGTCAGAACCACACACACCTAGACAGAAACAACACCAAAAATGTGATTTGATTTGTTTCAGCTGTATGTAAATTTTACAGTCGTCTTACTAACCATAGCTACTTAAACCATTTCTCTTGACTTTCATATTAGACACCCAATAGCTAATGCTTGTGTTCTCATATTGGCGCTGGTTGATCAGGAGACTGGTATGGAGCCTGACATGTTCTACTCCAGTTGTCTCCTAGAGGAGACAGGCCTGTGCGTGGGGGCAGGCTGTGAGCACGGACAGAAAGAAGGCACCCACCACATCAGGTAAAACACAAACGAACACACAGTCCCATAGAAACCTCTAGCTTGGCCACAGACTGATAATCAAGATGCCTCTGGCTGCTTTTCTTTAACCAGACAACTAAAATGCAAGTTTTAACCTAGCTTGGAAAGATCTGCTTTTGAAGCGTCACTAAGTTCCAAAATCATGCAAGCAATTATTCCATGTTCACTGCTCCATTAATGGCTAGTTTATGAAATCCTTGCACTGTTCTGTCTCCTAGATTCTGCATTGCAACTCGGACAGAGATCCTGGAGGAGGTGCTGAACAGACTGACTTCCTTTCACGCAAGCTTCATGAGCCGTTTCTCCTGAACAGTCAGAGGCCATGGCTCCTAAAATTCCAATCTAGATACCCCATCTATATCTGATCATTGCTAGGAAAGAACAAAGAAGTTGTTCAGGATTTATGGAAATGTCTTTATAGCAGTATTTGTTTCAACAACAAATATACATATACAGTATAACAATGTAACATAAATACTTAAATTCTTTAGTGTGAGTTAAATAAGTTATCAGTGCCATGCATTGACTCAATATGTAAAATGTTGGACTTCTATGCCTCTGTGGCAAAACCATTGCATTTTTACATTACTTCACACTCTTCAAAAAGAAGAAGATTTGGACATGTAATCCATTTCACTTTTAGCATAAAGTAAAATATACCATTCTTAAAAGTGGTCATACAGGGCATGTCTTACCTCTAACAATCGAGACACTGCACCTATAATGGAAAAAAACTAGACATAAACTCTTCCACTGAAGTACCT